>CM030375.1:9239159-9416273 GCA_003604175.2 Clonorchis sinensis | reverse complement strand
AGTACTAGTTGGGCCAGAGTAGGTGCCTAATTTTAGGAAGGTGAGAACTGTGTCGTCGAGGTAGCTAGCAGGGAGGCTAGCTGTTGAACTAGTTGGAACAGGCGGCAGTTTTTAGCTTACCAAAGAATCATGACATAGGGTCTCCGTTGTGCCAAAAAGGGGTTAATGTGAGAAGTGACAGTAGATAAGTAAAAAGCGGACAGGCAACAGGATAAGAACCGTGGCTTAACTGAGATCTACTACGTCAATTTAACAGGAAAGTAAGAACAAGCATCGCCAGTCACCGAGTCACTGCCGTCAACTCCAGAAAACGAATGGTGCATAGCAAAAAACAGCCATTAAGTGCTAGCTGTGGCTGGTTGTAATCAGGAAATAATAATAAGGTCTTTATACTTTATATGTATGTGATCACTTCCGGGGCAAGAATGAATGAATGGCTGATGGGTTGGACTTGGGGTGGTGCAGCCACAACTAAATCGAACTTGACAGCGTCTTGCACGTCGACGTTAGCGGTGGGCTTCGCAGAGTATCTTCGGGCTACTATTTGCATTTTTCAAAAAAAGCAGATGAAAAGACAGCTGTCTTTTGCATGTATTTCGAGGTCATTGCCAGATAATGAGAACCGTGACCAGTCCAAACCAGCTGCCAGTGAATAAAAAACGGTACTCTTCTGTGGATTTCCTTAATTAAAGGCCAGGCCCAGAACCATCGGTGGTAGGCAGTGCACCCAAGCCACTGGACTGGTGGCGAGTATACGAACGCAACAATGTACAACGTAACAGAACGACCCCACCCATGGGGCATACCCGTCTACCACATGAGGTTCTGACCCCTCGCGCATTCTACCAGGGCTGCACCGGATCTATCAGATTTATTAATCCGAAAACGTCACCATCGACCTATTTAAAAATGGGGTCGGTAGCTTACGCGTTGTCGCAGACATCCTGAACAGTCAGCACCTTCTCAAATTGATCTGCGACATATTGGAAAACGTCTGACAACGAATTTCCGTACTTTAAAACCGAACTATACTGTTTTAATCCAGCACTCGCCAGGCGCCTTTCAAATAGAAACCTGCTAAGTGGGTGTTTGCGCTCTAGACGGTAGGAACTAACCACGAAGGAGTCGTTGTACCTGCAAACATAGATTCTGGTCGGGCACTCGGTGCAGCGTGTGCTATTAGTCATAGACAAGTAAGGATACGCTTACCAGCTGCAACGAATCCCGCGGCCTTGGCTTGGGCTACAGGGACGCCTGCTGCAACGGTAAAAATCTTTTCCATATAAAGTCGTGGACTGCTGCTTCCTTTTGAGTTTACGCGGACGAAAGCTACGAAATTTTTAATCATGTGAAGTTTTAAAGCATTTTCAAATGCAATGAAGGAGAAAAAAGGTGGAGCTAATTTCTCCACAAAATCATCCGCCACCTTCACAGACAAAGCTTAGTGGATCATGGGTAGGTTTAAACAACCTCCATCATAACAGCGGCCGCATGGGGGGATTTTAATAGAGAGGTACCATCAAATGCTAACAATTTATGTTAACGTTTCGTTACTCCGAATATGGTTTCAGAGAAATTTTGGGTGCTTGTCTAAGGTTTGGCGTCAAGACGAATTTATTGGGCGGTCGGTATTTGCACAATGAAACTAAACTTCCGAAAGCTACCACGTTTCCCTGATGGACAAAAACAGACAACCAGTTGAGTTCGGTGTACCAGTCCAAACTTTTGAGCCCCATCTAGGCATCTCAGAGTCCCAGCAATGCCAAGAAGGCATTCCACCAGAATCTTTAAGCTTCACTGGGCAATAAAATTTAGTGAGCTGCAAAAAATCAGCGTAGATTAGGTTGGCGTTTGGTTCGAGCACATACGAAACAAAATGCAATATTTGGGCATAAAAACTTTTATTTCGCTGGCAAAGGTTTTGCAACTTAAAGCATTGTGCGGCCAAGATGCTCTTAGTTATTGAGTCACTGCTTTTTAATTCGAAGTAATCGTTGATCTTGGTAAATCCCTCGCTCACATAAATCACCCATACGAGGAGGACGTAACATTCGCACCCCTCATAGATATTTTTAGATAGATATTTTTTTCTAATAAAAATTGCCTCGAAAGGGTTGTAGTTTCCAAAAAATTATTTTCGTTCCCCAGATACTGACCAGCTGTCACGCTTTTGTCTAGGAGAGCGAGTCTTAATCATATGAAGTGTTTTACGTCTGCTATGTTCACGTGTAGTTTCCCATTCAAGTTGTCATCAGTGCACCCAAAAGTCGCTCATAATGCATGTAGAGGCTTATCAAGGACAACCGGATACAGGCGTCGCCACGGCTGTCCGTTTTTACCCAGTGGATGGAAGTATCCACAGTGTTTTCTGTAGGGCCTATGTGGATAACATCCATGAGTAACCAGGCGATGAGTTCCTTATATGCTCAAATGAATTGCTTCAAGGGTTATAATGTGTTACGGATTGCCGCACTGCGCTTTCTCGCAGGTTTCATAAATCCGTCATCGATAATCCCCGTAAAACCAATCTTTTAGTGGAAACGACACATATTTTTTCTGCAAAAGAAAACTCCGTTCCGGGTTGAAATGTTCTGTATCCACTTAGATTGCCTCGTAAAGCTCCTTTTTGGAACCATCTGTAGCCGTCTCAAAGAGTTTTACCAGCTGTAAACCGAATGACCCAGAGTAGAACAATTATTATTAGGGTCCAACCATTGTGTTGGGCAAAATGAGAGAATTTCCCTGTTCACTCCAAAAGATCCACGCACAGTTCAGTAACTACCTGATGATGCTGCTTGCGGATCTAGGCCAGTCTGACGTGAGTCCACCTTGCGCCTAAAGCAGGTTCAACGCTGCTCCGAGAAAACAATAGTAATTTACTAGGTATTCAATTTGTGTTCATTCTCTGTGGATCCAGCAGCCATTGTGGACCCAAGTTGAAGTAATTCCATCCACTATGGCTCTAGCTGCTTGGAGGAATATCCCAGTGAAATTGCAAATGCACGTGAAGGTGCATTATGGGCATCCCACACGCGACACTTCCAGGCGCAAGCAGAAAAGCGTCGCGTAGCCCCACATTGTTTTTAAGGTTTGAATCATAGGCTACTTTACTCTCTGAGACAAAGACGTAGGTTACCAAGGCCAACAGACTATCACACTATCTTTCCGACTACATTTCTAGCTAGCTACTCATAACCTGCCATGAATTAGTTATGCGACATAGCTTGAAGCTAAACAACTTACTGCCGCTGAAACCGCACAAGAGGTTGACCTCTTTGGTTCCCTCCAGCAGTCCAGAGCCGAACGACAAACCCTTCCTACCCATATCATCGCCGGATGATCTGACGGGTTTGAGGATATCCTCCTGGACGGACCTAAGAACACGCTCGGTAAGCACCGAAGAGCTCAACTTACCGATTTCGTAACGGTGAAAAAAGTTCTCAAGGTCAATCCCATGGATGTTTTAGGGCAGGTAACGAACCCAAGCGCACACCAGTCGGCTTAAAAGCTCAACGTAGCTCTGAATTCGTAAGGAAATGTAGGTCCTTTGTTTAACTAGACTTGCAGAAGTACTTGCGTCTAGGTTTGACAACCGGTTAGATGAGCTGTTAAGCCAAGAGAATTTCAATCTCTTTTTTTACAGACGCCACAACGTAACGGTGTTTGGGGCACGCATCTCGCGAGTGGAACTAATTGTTCATCGTTGGCTGGACAAATGAAGTATTTGATTAGGTGTGCCCGAGAGTTCGCAAGCATGCGTGTCCATTCGTCTATACATCAGCGAACTATTGCAAGACACCCGAAGATGTCGTCAAAGTTGCACACGCGCCTTTACAAAACGGGCCTGTCTAGCCATTGTTACCAACAGACGCGTGTCCTTACATGCAACCCTTCTAATTAGCTTTGAAATCAGTTCTGGCCTTGGTCTGAGGAACCCATCTTACCGCATGTTAATAGGTAGGTTTTAGGAGTTTGCTGTGACTGGAAACTTTGAAGCCAGTGCGTGAAACGCGTGAAGTGTTACTCTCTTGCAAGTGGAGTTATTTACGACAGACAGAATGTGGATATATTCCCAAAAGTATGCGGTTCAACGGTTGGTCACTCCAGACCCACTAAAAACAGAAAAATCGACGGCCGTGTGTTTGTTGTTTCCAAAAATTACAATCCCACACCCTCATTGGTCGTTTGCTGATTCAAATTCGATAGAAGATTCCAGAAAAGCCCATTGGGAATTTTTTTGGCAAACTTATGGAACCTCACGGAGCAAAACAACTAAAGTGTTCGAAGGATTTTTTATGAGAGTGTTTGGTTACCGGTGGGGAAAATGCTCGCATACAGCAGTGCTTATTTGAAAATTGGTTTCGTTTTGGGCTTGTGCAAATCCGTTTGTGAATTATTTTGCTCTATTTATAGTTAACCCGTCCAATTTGGTTGAATGTTCGACTCCAATATAACCCCTGCGTGAAAAACTTCGTGAGATATCGTTCAACCTCTGCGGTGCACCCACTTTTTCACAATGGTGAGCCGGCCTGTGACTCTGCTCCCCGCCACAACTATCAGTCGACCACCACAGATCTGGACGAGGTGAACGGCCGTCGAATATAAGATTTGATGCAATGTCACGCTCGCTAGGCCTGGTGGTAGTTAAACTACATGGGTTTGCAGGATGACAAAAAAGCTGAGTAACTAACTCTCCTGGCCCCTCTGTCTTGGCCAGCCGCCCCTGATTCACGGCTTTCATTCACTCCACAAGTGGCGAGACGCCTGTGGGTGAGGAAGCCAAACTGCTACTTCTAATTCGGAAAGAAAAGTGCAAATGTTCAATTGCATTCCAGAATAAACTGATTCATCTTTTGTGGGCTTTAGAAGATATGAGCACAAAATCGTGGCGGCTTGGACGAAAGTCATCAGCGAACATTTTTTGTGAATGATCACCTAGCGCTCTCCGTCCCTGGCCCGTTGGCTTCGTACCAGGAGATTCAGAATTTGGATATGACGGTCAGGACCATCATGGCGTTTCTAATAATCAGGCGCATCAAGGCTTCCACAAGAATCATCTGTGAGCCGTTTTCAGAACAAGCCTGAGGAAAAAGCAGTCATAGCCGCTCCTTAGCGGTGTTTCTACAAAGTCTGAGTACGAATCACTTTACGCATAATGGCTGTGAGCAAAGTAGAGTAACCAACATTTGAAACTTCTGGTAACAGTTTCCTCCCCAACCATCACACCTTGGAGAGGGCTATACTTATCCAAACAGCCTTCTCAAAGATCAATGGCATATCGGAGAATCGCCTGGCAGATAAGCGAAAAACTTAGGCGCATAGTCATGGAGGGGAGGTAAGAAATTTCCTTCCGTTTGGCGACAGATCAGCCGAGCTTATAAACAACCCAGTGGTGGTTGTAAGCCCTTGTGCTTCTAAAAGCACGCTAATCGGACTTACCCCGACTCCACATTAGAGCCCCTTCTCAAACATCGCAGACCACTGACTACAAACGACAGAGAGGATCGGGGTGAGGCAAGTCTCCCAAGGACAGAGCATCCAACATAGGTGGAGTTATCGTTGCTTCGTTCCTTAGCGGACGATAAAGGCGCAGCGGCGGACTCCATATCCAAGTCACCAGCCCCAGCCTGGATTAAGTCACTTGTGCAGAAACCAGCAGTAAACTCCACCGACAGACCAGTCACAAGCCTCGACGTCTGAGACTTGTGCAAGAGACCCACAACTGCTGGCCTGTTACCCAGGACGAAGTTGTCCTTTATCCATTCTCCTCATAAGGCAGCTGTAGTATAGAAACTAGCGGAAGATTGTTCCAAAACTGCAAAACTGACAGCCTCCAGGTCCATCTCGTCAAAAGCGACCAGTCCGATTATGGATCTTGTCATCGTTCCGGACCCGGGTGTCAAAGCTACAAATCCGGCAAAAATTTACCTGAAAACCTTATGTTCATCGAGGTGGCCACGCTGACCGCCGCGACCTGGGAGTACGTACAGACCCAAAAGAAGATGTCCGCGCTTGAATGAGCCACAAAATCCTCTCCCAACCGGAAAGCTGTTCGGCGAGTTCCAGGTGAAATCCCGTGCATAGACGAGCCTCTTAAGGGCCCCATCAAAATGAATATTCCCTGACAGATCCAGCAACCGCGCAGAAAACCAAACAGGGGCCCAGAGAAATACCCTGGTAGCGCGAAAGCTCAAGCAGCCAAACCAAACCCTCGTTTTCGGAGACGTTTGGTGACAATCGATAGATTTACTGCTGGGGAACGTTTCGTTTTCGACACAAAAGCTTCGTCAGGCCAAGTGACTAGGCTACAAGGCTGGTCGAGATTTAAGGCAGAAGGAAAACCAATCAGCTAAGTCAAGCTGAAGCTCTGCTGAGAATCGGTCGAGGAGTTTTTTGTGTTAGGGTGACCAAGTGTTATGCCGATAGGGAACCTACATTGATTTGGGTCCAGCCTAGGATCTGGATCTTCCGGTTCGGTTCACGTGAACATCCCTCCTGAACTTTGGTGGGGTTGGGATTTCCACCCCTTTGATTTGCTAATGATACTACGTGCATTGACACCCGCACACAGTCACGTATCAACTCCGCTTATCTAAGACCGCTTTCCATATGCTCGCCAGTTCCACACCCCCGATTCTGTTCACGCTGTGATGCTGGACAGATGCTCTGGAGGCCAAGTAGGTTGTTACTGGCAGACACGGCACTTGAGGAACGCACACAGCTCTCGTAGAATGAAATAATTGAGGGCATTAAAGTGTGTTTGAATCTCGATCAGTTTGTTTTTGGCACAACGGTTTACTCACAAGAACAAGAACTCTCGATCGTCCCCTCTCGCCTACTCGTTTCATTAACCGCAAATGCGACAACCTCCCTACCTGACCCCAGCTGCCCCCAGAATACATTCATTCCAACCTGCTGAACTTTTGGTTCGAATTTAACCATCTCTGTGTCTCTGTGCTTCCCACAAAATTCAGTGACTTTCTATGCAGTTCGCGTTCCGGCTCGTGTGTTGCCACCATCTCACTCTTCCAATGGAACTATTATGCCCCACTCCGCAACGGCGACATCAGTGAGCCCTCACAGTTTCACTGTGTACCATGTTTCTGAGATTCATGTTACAATTTACCCGCTTTGCTAGTCCCTCCATTTTATCACCCACACACGCTTTTTGTGACCCAGGCCATGAGCTCAACAGTCCAAGGCCGCGAGGCCTCAGCGGTTGTTTTGGCTTCAGTTCAATTTGATCGGCTGGATGACGCCAACTTTGCTGCTTCAACAGATACGATGTCCCGGTTTCTGATTTTCCACAACTTACATTTCTCTTGTCATATGTCAAGCAAGAAGCCTCTTGTTTTGCCCTCCATCGTTTTGTTTTCGCCCGCTACCTTCAAATCCTAACGATCTGACCTTGCTCGATGTCCCCTTTCCCCACTCAAAACCCCCTGTGCTCACAGTCCCCGCCAGTCATGCCCTTGTTCTGACTGTAACATTATGATCATGCCTGATGGCATGCTTCTAACACAAGTTTGGAATAAACATTATTATTATATTATATAAGGGTATCTCCAATATCCCCGGTTTTAGCTAATATTTATATGTAAGAATTCGAACAAATGACCTTGGCCGGATATCCTTTCCACCGAAAGTTTTTTTGGCGTTAGGTTGACGACACTTTTGTCGCAATCAAACAGGATAAAGTAAACAGCTTCCACGACCATCTCAATAGTTTTAATCCACACATCAAGTTTAGTATGGCGACAGAATCCACTTCGGGCACGTTACCCTTCCTGGACTGTATAGCACATAAGAGTGGCGAAAAATTAAAAGCTACTATCTACCAGAAACCAGCAGACACAGGAACTGTCTTCGACTAATCATCAGCACAGCCAAAGTCTGTGCACGCTAGTATTGTCTCATCTATGTTAAGCCGAGTCAGAGCACTATGCACAAAAGAGATCGACCGAACGGCAGCTCAAATCGAGATTGCCAACAGACTTCAAGAAGTAGGATACCCAGTGAGTTTGATCAGGCGTCAATTAAGAAGGATATTGGCTCTGGTGCCTAGACCCACTAAGGAATGGATTGGCGCAGCAGTCATTCCATATAAAGCAGGAAAAACTTTTCGCTCCGTCTTGGTGCGATTGAAAGATCTCCCCGGCTGAAAGGCCTGGGGACCGCGTGTATAAAATTAACTGCAACGATTACACTAAGATTTACATAGGACAAACCGCCAGGGTATTGTACAACAGAATTGGTGAGCATAAAAGGGGAATAAACAAACCACCAAAGAATGCGGTAGAATACCAAATGCTGGTCAAAGACTCAGCGATGACGGTGCATGCCTTAGACACAAAACACATAATAGCTCTAGATAATGTGGAAGTTTTAAGACGGGAACTGCGATTCACACCACAGCGGCTGATAGCCGAGGCGGTGGAAATCACCAAGCATCACAGCGTGAACAGAATCGAGGGTGTGGAACTGGCGAGCATATGGAAAGCGGTCTTAGACAAGCGGAGTTGACACGTGACTGTGTGCGGGTGTCAATGCACGTAGTATCATTAGCAAATCAAAGGGGTGGAAATCCCAACCCCACCAAAGTTCAGGAGGGATGTTCACGTGAACCGAACCGGAAGATCCAGATCCTAGGCTGGACCCAAATCAATGTAGGTTCCCTATCGGCATAACACTTGGTCACCCTAACACAAAAAACCCCTCGACCGATTCTCAACAGAGATTCCGCTTGACTTAGCTGATTGATTCTCTTTCTGCCTTAAATCTCGACCAGCCTTGTAGCCTAGTCACTTGGCCTGACGAAGCCTTGATGTCTGAAGCGAAACGTTCCCCAGCGGTAAATCTACCGATTGTTACCAAACTTTTCCGTGAACGGTTACTACTCAATCCGTTCCAAGCGTTTTTCAACTGGTTGAAAAAACTCACTCCCTCCGACACTGCAGGTCTAAATTCCGCTGGCGTGGTCTACCGTTGCCTCTCATATTCGTTTGAAGACGACAAGTGCTTTATTTAAGGCTTTATGCAAGTCATTTTAGCTACCGATTCACGCATCTCTTGCTACTGGGAAATTTTACCGCTCCCATGCATCGGGGTAGAGTTTAAGCATATCAGACCCAGTGGAGAATTTGCATCGGTGGTGGCTAAAGTTATTTAACAGAGCTCTCGAATTTGGTATGTCGGCGCGCCCTTCAGGTATTGCACGGGCCAGCTACCTTCTTTGTGGATCAGAGCCAGCGAAAGACACTTTGTTGGCCAAGTGTTACTTCAGTCCCCACTAGAACTGTGTGCTGACCGTTGATTTCATCTGTTACTGGGTCGGAGACCCAAGCGAGTAGTCAAAATTTCGGTCCGCAGATTTTCTGGTATGCCTGTCTTCCTTGATTGGCTTAAACTGATATCAGTTTTAGCGTAGTGACCTACCGAACCAGTGTCCAAAAAATCCACAAGGCTAATGAGGCGTTCATTTTAAAGGAACTAACGCGCATTCCAATGAACAGAAGGATATCAAAGAGGATTTGGTGCCATCCGAGAACTGGGTATCAAATATCCTTCAAAAAGTTAAGTGTAGAGGACACAGAGAATCAGCTAGCATTTAGCGAAGTGCGGAACCTCTGTGAATCACAGATCCTTTAGATACACATACAAAAGCCGACAACGATAATAAACATCGCCCGGGAAGGCAGGATTGAAATCGTTAAGTATATTAGGCATCGCCGAAGAAACATGCCAGCATTCTTTCCCTCGGGGACCCAAACGGAGTATCCGCAGGTAACGCAATGGTGTTATATGAGGCTCAAGTAAAACACCATGGAGACCTGCACTCTGACCCAATGACCTTGATAAGACGTTACCACGAAAAGCCTCCAACCAACTTGGTCTTCGCGGGGGAGGACATTTATTAACTCTTGTACATAACAAACACCTCCAGCACGCTGGGGCCAAACGAGGACCATCCTAAGGGTCCTAAAGGAAACGTCGCTCACACTAGCAAACCAATTTTATCCGGTGTTTCGTCAGTAGCTCGACAAAGAAAGGAAACCGCTGTCACGCCTATCTACAAAACATGTGACCAAGTATCTCCTTGCAACTGCAGGCATATTAATGTCACTAACATACCATGTAAGATGTTAGAACACGTTCCGGATCAGACCATATTAAATCACCCCACCACCACTAAATTATTACCCTCAACGCAACACGGATTCTTCTCAAAACTCTGCTCTCTATTAGTTGGGAGGTTGCCCAAAGCCAAAGGCGACGGACACATATCGGATGCGTATCTTTCAGCTCTCCAAAGACGTTTGATCGTGTCTCGCACGTCCTGCTGCTCCACAAACTCAAGTCTTACGGGATTCAATGGGGGAATTCTACGCTTGATTGAGGCGTTCCTATCAAACAGAACATTCCAAGCAAAAGTGAGCTTGACCTACTCTTCTTCGGGACCAATCGTCATTGGATTCCATCAAGGCCACGTTCTGGGAACAATTTTGTTTTGATCCACGTCAACAACCTTCTAGGTGTTGTTTTTCAAACCCATGTCTACTTTTCGGGAGTGACTTGAAATCCTGGGTAACACGCTGATAATGGGCTTTAGCCTGATTTTGCGTTTGATGGTCTCGTATCAGCCAGGGCGTTAGAATAATGGTGCAACAACTTAATGCGTGGCAGGAAAATAGGGCTTTCTCAGCAGCAGCAGCAGCAGCAACAACAACAACAACAGCAGCAACAACATTTATATCACCATGGCAGTGGCCATCACGGCCGTGGAATCCTGTACTTGTGGATTATTGTGGCCCCGTCAGTGGACATGTGATACCCGGGATAGTCGACGCCTATTTCGAATGGATGGAACTTATGCCCAATAGAACTGCAGCCAGTGTGTCTACTTCATCTACTCTACGCAACACTTTTGCGTCGCGCGGTTTGCCCGACATGGTTGTTTTTTTATAACTGCACGGTATTGCCCAGTGCAGAGTTTCAACAGTTTTTGAAAACGAACCGAACGAACCATATTTTAGGAACACTTTACCATCCCGTTCTGGCACTCTGGCTAAATGCTAGATGAAAATGGTGAAAAAGACTTAGTGGAACAAAACAAGCAAGACTGGAAAAGTTTTCAGTTTAATGTAGTGGGTTATGCGGTACACCAATTCATGCCAGTGGTTCTGCGAATTACTACGACGACAGAGCCTTTAAACACGTCTGGACCTAGTACGGTCGGCTTTGAGCGGTATGATCATGCAACGGCAGCATTCAATGAAGCAAAATGCAAAGTAACAATCCCGACCTCGACAATACACATTACTAAGGATCTTAGCATACAGCTCCATTCTTCTTATAAGGTGTGGGTGCGTGCGTGTGACACCAAAAAACCGTAGCCTTATCAATGTCCCGTCAGAAGACGGGGGATACTATGCCATGGTAGTTTGACGCAAGAGAGTTCGGAAGCTACAAAGTATTTGTCATTTACCTACGCCTATCCGCACAAGAGTCAAAATCTGTCGAAGATTACCCGGCGGTAGTTACCTAAATGTCGCAATGAACCATAGCAGCTGATTGGGTTCATCAGTGCATGAACGAACTATTGTGAGACCCCTGAAAATGTGATCAGTTGTACGTGTGTCTATAAAGGCCTACCGGTTTAGACGTTTATACACAGTACATCGGTATCTTCTAAGAAACCTCAAACTTTTAATAATACCAAAACAGCGGAGGTCCGAAAACGGTTGCGGAGGGCCGTCAGGAAAGGCCGATCGAAATGTTCTATGGAAACTTTTGTCTCCTTCAGATCGAAGTTTGCAAGCCGACTGCTAATTCCAGTATTCAAGCGAGTATTTTAACAAGAGGAAGTAGTAGTTGGACCAGCACGGCTGGGGAACATGTTGCATAGGCTATTCGAGTGCCGTACTAAGGAAAGCAATAAAATGATTTCAGTAGGCCAACTTTGCTTACCGGACGATTTTCGCTGGATGTAAGCTGGGTGCTAAACTTTTCTATCTTCTACGCTAGGTCTGCGCAGGACAGGATGCAGAACAGTGTTGCATTTCCGCACAGTCTGCGCCAGGGTTCCGGGATAAAGGATGTGGATGCGGATATTTAAACACACAGGTGCAGATCTGCTGCGGGAATGTTTGAATCTGCGCTCACCGGGTAGGTGTCTATGCGGATAAATCGCTTTTGGCCAAACTTAGGGCATTTTTGATGTTTTTCTGACTCACGTCTATGCCATCGTTCTTTAAAAGCTTACTTTATCGTAATGACAGGGCGAGAAGGAAGGTGAGTCCCGCTGAAAATTTATGAACGAAGCTGACCAAATGTAGCGGGCACCGTCAATGTTGTTTACCTTAAAAGCGGTCCTGTTGTCCAGCTTTAACCATTGGACTGGAAGTTAATTTTTTCGTCGAGTATCCAAAACATTTAATTGTGTATTGCCCCGCAAAGGCAGGACGACACGCCATTCCAATCTTTGTGGCTTAGTGTGACAGTCGCTTCCATCCAAGAAAAATCTAGGTTGTTTCCGTCTAAAAACTTATGAAGCATCGGGTTAAAATGCCGGGTCATGCAAGGGTTTCATCAGTGCCCAGCGATGCAGTTCTTCAGGCCCCGATCGCTGTATTTCATAAAGAACACCAGCGCAATGCACAGTCAAGTATGGGTTGGTGGGATACAGCATCTTCTTGCCAATGAAGTGCCTGAAGATGGATGCAAACATGCATTCTGTTCACTGTAGGTCACTTGCGGGTTCATTGATTCTTCCCCTATGGAAGGGGGCCGGTGGCTTGTTACTTCGGCGGCAGGCCGAAAAGCCAAATAGTGCCTTTTTGTTTTCCGGAAGAAACCTACCACCGTGGACTTCTTTAGAAAATTTTGATAGATAGGTAGATAACAATAATACAGTTTATTCCCAGCTAGTGGGTGGCATACCGCCAGGCGTGATCACACGATTACAGTCAGAATAAGGCAAGACTGGATGGGGCTTGCGGGTTCTGGGGATTGCGCGAAAAAAGAGGAGAGTCATAAGTAGTAGGTAATAGACATGGTCACGCCTAAACCGGCTTGGGAAAGGGAACACAATTACCAGGATTTTATAGCAATACGAATAGGTTTATTTCTCAACCTCTAGGGGGCAAGCCAATTTAGGCATGGTCGGGTTGTTACAACCTGAACGCGGCAGCAACAACACAACGTAAAGGAAGTTACAACCAAAGAAGCATGCTTATTACGTAAAGAGTCACCGAAAAAGAACGAGGACAATTGGCATGAGGTATGACTAGTTCAAAGGTGGAGCCGTCTGACCTGAACTAAAAGTGAAAACTGTTGCTGGCCACGAGTGATCCTGGGCGGCCGAGTAAATGGTCAGGGGCACAGAATGCGAAAATGGAGATGGAGATTGAGGAATTCGATCTAGAGACAAATGGCAAGTTTTGTCTCAAGAGTATGGCTTAAATTGAAACTGAGTAGACTCACTGTTGTCACTAATGTGGGGAAGTCAGGTGTAAAGGATAGTTTTGCTGGGGAGATTACGTTAATACATGGGGCCAAACGAACACCGCAAATAAAAGTGAACTTGTGGAAGAGGCAACGCGAAATTACGGCAGGAGATAAGTTGGTTAACTCCCAAAGATGCGTCCAGCGGTTTAGAACGGGGCGGTTTGGGCCAGGTGAAAAATTTGTTTGTAATTGCGATTGCAGGCCCAAATGGGCGAGAGGTTTCAGTCGATATTCTGAAGAAAATAGTTGCGAGAGTGCGATCAGACTGAGTATGGCAGTGCCACGCCATTATTGCACTGACATATTTCGGTCTCTGGACAGCCCCGTAACGGTCGTCAGGGAACACGCATTTCCATGGCAGCTGGATCTGTGTTAGACGAGGGGAATGACACATATAGAGCCAGGCCGATGCAGAGCCACGAAAAAATTTTTCCAATAAGTAGGAGGACCATGCGAGGAGACAAGCCAGATTGAGTGGATGACTGTTGCACGGGGCGTTTACGCAACTACAGCCGAAGTTTGGAGCTTGAGAAGTGGGGGAAAGAAAAAGGAATAGGATGAGAGCAGTAGCATCTGGTGAGTGGCAGGAAGCATCAGATAGAACGGTGCCCAATGGAAAAAGATCTAAAGGGGAGTGACATCAAGTTAAAAGAGACAAGGAAGAGGTGGGTATATTTGGCTGACCTAGAAACCAGGTACTAGTTGGACCAGAGCAGGTGCCTAATTTTGGGAAGGTAAGCAATTAGCCACGGAGGCAGAGAAGATACCCTTTGGACTATTTGGAACAGGCAATGACAGAGCGGTAGTTTTTAGCTCAGCAAAAATCCAATCATAGGGTTTCCGTTGTAAACAGAGAGAGTAGACAACTAATAAGTGGTTGAGCAACAGCTTCAGAGATAATGGACAAGAACCGTAATTTAACTGGAATCTACTACGTCAACTCAACAGGAAGATAAGAGTATGAGAGGACAGTCAACGAGTCACTGCCGTCAGCTCCAGGAAACAAATGGTGTACGGCAAAAACAGCCATTAGGCGCTAGCTGTGACTGCTGGTGATCGGAAAATATTGAGGAATTTACGTTTTATATGTATGTGAATGCTTCCGAAAACAAAAGGAAAGAACGTGTGTTACGTCTGGATAATGGAGTGGATTTGGAGTGGTACAACCCAACTAAGACGAAGGTGGCAACTCCGTGCACGTCGATGTCAGTCGTGAGCCTCTCCGACTGACAGTGATTCTACACCTTGCTAGCTACCGGCTCTTTGTTTAGGGTCTCCCTTAGTTGTCTTTATGAAGAACGGTTTTGATCTAATCTTCATAAACTGGCAAACGCTTTTTTGTAGATTTTGGTACGCACGACTGCAATGCTTCTTCGGGAATTGGCGCCGCAAGGGCTCCGTTAATTTTCTGGACGATGATTTTGGAAATTTTTGCTGAAGGTGATAGCGGTCCAAACAGGCACGCATTCAAACATGAGTGTTACTTGGTGACACTGAAAGTCTTCCAACTCAAGCAAAAAGCTGTTACCAACATTGCACTGAATCAAGCTATCGAAGTAGAATAAGTCCCTATAAAGCTTTCAGCAGTAAAACCACGTACTTTCAGTGAAAGTAACTTCGATCTGAATCTGGTTAGCGGCCATCCAAAGAACATCCGCAACGAGCACTCTGCCGAGTGTCATCAATGCTTTACCTTTGTCGACAAAAGCACTTCTTAGTGAGGACACAATACGTACTGATACACAGCTGTTTAATCAGTAAATTTCATGCTGGCAATCTCGCCGTCGATCAACACGCGACTTACAACTGATTCAAAGCGTACTATTCTCCAATGAGGTACGGGAAACTATCAAGCGGTATGCGGAAATTTGTGGCGGATGAATTTTGTAAGTTACTTACCACCAGGAAGTACATAACGGCCGCTTCAAGTGCCAGCATCCGTAGTCAGCTAGGTTAATGTTTACGTTTTCATCACCGAGGTAGACGTCGCGCCGACGGTTTTTGCAAAGCTCCGTAAATGTGACCACGCACTCATGGTGGAGTCTCAAGGATGTCCGTTCTGGCCACGAGGGCTTCTCCGGACACAACAAATAGCCGGACACAAATGACGTTCCTTGGCGTCATCAACTTTGGGGCCTTGTACGACACGAATATTTTGGAGGCGGTTCTTTTAAAGCATTACTTCTGCCACGTAGGTACATGCTGTATGCCTTCCCTCTGACGGATGGCATAGGGAGCGATGTTTCCGTGGTATGTGCCTCAGTTGGATGCGAGCACGTCGCCTGTGCGCATGAAGAACGTGTATTTTCTCCGCATACGTATCCTGAGGTACGATCAAGCATGGAAAAGGGAACCGCCATAACTCTGTAGTCTTGAACCCTCGACAACTGGGTTCTCTAGCCAAGCTCAACACCAGCGGCACCTTTCACTACTGCAGGCACCACCTTGAAACGCCTTGGCATTTACGTATACCGGATTTTATCGCAGTGCATACTGATGGTCGAACTCTTTCCGGATTCCTCCACGCTTTCAAACTGCATGTACGCCCTAGTTAAATTATTCTTCACAAAGGTTTTGCCCCTACCACTCAGCTACGCAAACAACTAGCCTAGAAGAGACAGAGGGTACTTGTGTGCACCCGGAGCATTATTGAAACCATTGAAAAAGTCCACACCAAGACAGATGGCCTTCTGGAGCATCGTGATTGACGCGGGACATTTCGAGTGGTTGGTAGACGGCAAAACACAGGCCCCCTGTAATCGACCAAGCCTCTGAGCCGTTACGTGCCAGGCTGCATGTGGCACCAGGTGTTTCAAGCTAAAAGCTACCCGAGCAATGGAAAAATATAAACGTTAAGTGTAACTAGCATGTTCCATCTATGCTGGATGTCCAGAGTCACAGAAGGACCATAGGTGACGCTGCTAAACGCCTGTTTATGCGGGATAATCTCCGGAGGATGTTCGCGTGGGGTTACAGTTGGCACTAATTGGTAATCGGTTCATGAAGCAAGCAGTTTAAGACTTAGGCCATCCAACCATTGAAGCTTATGAGCCGACCTCGCAAGCTGATAATATCTTACGGGCCGATTGATCAGTTGACTGAACCTTAAGTTTGCCTATTATTTTCCACGTCTGTCCACCAAGCATCGTGGTGCTCGGACCATAATTAAGCCGTAAACAAAGTGAGAAGCTGTAGCTACATATCGCCATGGACTTCCTTCGATAAGGGGAAATGGCGAAAGTCATCGTGTTATAGTTCCACCGTGGTTCGCGAGTTGCGCTGCATGAAGTGGGACCGACACATATCTTCGCGGCAGTACTGGCAGCTGCGCCGGGTATATTGATGACGTCGAGGCCGGCAGTGGAGATCAAGATGCTCTTTATTGCGATTCCACCAAATTTTGATAGGCTTCTCGCGATTTAAGCGAGCCCTATCTCTGATTTGTATAACAACGTAGGATTGCTTGCAGGCGAACAACGCAACGAAGTGGCAGGTTGCCGACAGTGAATGTGAAGTGAATATATTTGAGGCTTTATTCCACCATCGTTTAAAGTGCGGGCTTACAGAAAATGGGACTGAGCATTTCTGTGACGCGCTGTAAACATCCAGCTTGTTGCATGCTCAATGTACCCACGGGTGCATAATGTTTGGTGTCTTGAACTCACCATCTAGGGGGCCAAATGAATCCGAGTGGAGAGTGGACACCAATTACCTATCGTCGGCTGAACTTGACATGATTTAACGAAGGAAAGTGTATTCCTGGGTGCTGAGAAATGTTGCATCCCATGTTAGCTTCAGCCGTACTTGCGTATACTTCACTGTGCTACCGTCCAAAAATAGGCGATGTATGAGCCAATAGGACAAGGTAGCAAATGATTGGTCGAACGAACGGGCCTTATTCGAGCATTGAGCAGAGCTCTGATTGTCCGAAAATTGGCCCGACAAACACTCATGCCTGGTACCCGTCCTAAGAGTGAAACTATTTCACACTCAGCACAAGGTCGGAAAACCAGTTCAAATACCTTATTTTTGCATCTCATATCCAGTCATCTCAAAACGCGGACATAAACACCAGGTTGATGAACAGTATTGACCAGGACGCCGATATGCTATTGCAGTGCCTCACCACCAAATGTAAAAAAACAACCCGAAGCAGTCCACAGCGGTGGGTTTAGTGCTGTACGTGGCACTGGTAGTAGCTCTGTAGGACCCCTTCGGTGCCTAACTGCCATGCCACCAGAAGGAAGCACGAGGGCTGGGACACTGCAAGGTTGCCCAAGCCTAGGCGGGGGGAGTCGAGAAGCAGAGGTCGGATTTGAACCACGAGCCTTCCGGTCAGTAGATTCGCTCTCTGACCACTGAGCCATCTTGCCCCCATCCGGACAAAGACTGTTACCAACGTGACTCAGTTGACTGGTAAGGACTTTCATACTTTGTTTCCTGTTGGTAGACTAACCAGCTGTGGGTCCTCCCCATCCGATGTAAGGCCTGGCGAAAAGGGCGAAAAGGAGACGAACAGTACTCTGACAAATGAACTATATGGCAGCGTGATGTGTTGAACGCTACCAACTGATCCGTCGAGGGAAAGTTGACTTCCCCGAAAACCACCTGACGTGCCTCAACACTACTGATTTGATGTTTCCACCAGAGGCGCGCAATGCTTTGGAGGCAGCGATGGTCAAACTCAGAGTGCCTTCGACGATCATGCGCACGCAGCGGCCACTTAAAAAATCGTTCAGCTGTAGCATCCTTTCGATGCCCAACTGCCATGTCACTACGGGGAGGTGCGAGGGCTGGGATACTGCCAGGTTGCCCAAGCCTAGACAGGTGAAGTCGAGAGGCAGAGGTCGGGTTTGAACCACTGACCTTCATGTCAGTAACTTCGCACTGTAACCACAGCCATACCGCTCCTTGGCTATGTGAACGAACTTATCTACCACATCGACTGGTCATGATCATGCGGCTCGAGTATGATCCCATCCGATCTTGCAGCAGCTCTTTATACTGTACAGGTGCGAAGTGCATACCGAAACGTGCAGAATAATTACTTAGGTTATTTGAAGTAGCTTGCGTTTCGAAAGTTTCTTATCTAAGGAGAGCAATATTATCGGCGTACTCAATGGCCTTGAGCGAGGTATTCCGGTCCCCGAGTTGTTAAAGACAGGCAAAAAATATTCAAGCAGCATATCGATTACGAAGTCAAAGAGCATTTGATATAACTGTTCAGCTGTAATACCCTTTCTTTGCCCAGCTGTCATGCCACCAGAAGGAAGCACTAGGGCTGGCATACTATCAGGTTGACCAAACCTGGACAGGCGAAGTCGAGAGGTAGAGGTCGGGTTCGAACCACGGACCTTTCGGTCAGTAAATTTGCGCTCTAACTACTTGGGCCATCTCGCCCCCGATATAAAGGATATGAAAGATCTAAATGGCTTATTGTGAAGGAGAAATAAAAGTGGACGGGGGAGGACATTGTGCTACCTGTCACAGTCATTCCGAGATGCCTACATCTACAGGCACTCATGAGAACAAGAACGCCATTGACACCGGTCAGCAGTCACATCTTGCAGCGCCCCCAACCAGGCGCAGTGGGGACCACGTAGTCCCCATCCTGAAAGGCGAGTCGCACGACAGCACCCAAACTTTTCGTAATCTTGTTCGTTTCGCTCTGCCAAGTCAAGGATTGATCACCTTTGCTTTCGCTAGTCTGGATTGGGCACGGAAAACGGAGCGCTCTTTGACAAACGGCGGATCGGCATGCGCAATGCATGGTATAACCAAAGCAGTATCTGGTGCCGGACATATTCTTCGGTGGAAGCCCCTGTTGCACAACCGAACACTCGCTTTCTAACGGCCTTGTTACGCATTCGCCGGCACCAACACACTGGAGCTCTGGTTCTCAGACAGCTGTTGTCGGGTACCTAAAGACTTCTCAGTTCCGCTGCTCTAACAGGCCAAGTTTCATAGCCGTACAACAAAACATTCATTACTGTAGCCTGATACATGTCTCGTGAGATTCAGGGATACACCTCTTACGCCATAGGAGTCTCAAATTAGCAAAAGCGGCCAGAGCCTTGTAGACTCGTTCATTGACCTATTCTCTCACACTACAATCTGAGCTAATAAATCCCAAAGTACGCAAAAGGCTCTATAATTTGGAGTTCCTTTCTTTGGATTCTAAGTGGCGTTTCAGTGGCTGCCTGTCCATGACCTTATATGACCAAAAAAATTTTTTTTAAATCGTTCGGCTGTGGCACCCTTTTGGTGCCTAACTGCCATGCCACCCAAAGGAAGCACGAGGGCTGAGATACTTCCAGGTTGCCCAAGCCTAGACAGGGAAAGTCGAGAGGCAAAGGGCGGGTTTGAACCACGGACCTTTCGGTCAGTAAATTCGCGCTCTAACCACTTGGGCCATCTCGTCCCATTTCACTTATTAGATGCAAAGTGCACGCCAAAGCACCTTGGTCAGTTCACCCAAAAACATCATCATCATCGTCAAAGACAGCAACATCAGTGTTGACACTGATGCTTCACTGCCGTACCCAAAAACACCAGCGCTTTCTTATGCTCTTCGAAGACAAGAACTATGTCGCCTGAGTATTCCAGATCTACAGAGATTTTGTCAGCAGCTGTTTGAACACCCGGGTTTTAAAGACCTTTAATCGTTTGTGTTATTCTCTCATTGGGCGTAGGTGGCTCAGTGGTTAGAGTGCAAATTTACTTACTGGAAGGTCCCTGGTTCGAACCCGACCTTTGCCTCTCGACTACTCTCTAGGCTTGGACAAACTGGCCGTATCCCAACCCTCGTGTTTCCTTTGGGTGGCGTGGCAGCTAGGAACCGGAATGGTGTTACAGCTGAACGCTTTTTTATTACCTCGTCGATCACAAAACTAAAGAAGAATGAAGGCAGAGGGCGGCTCTGGCGGACACCAATTTGGGCACGGAAGCTTTTGGAGAGCTTACCGTACATTCTCACACGCCCGGAAGTCTGAGAATATGAAAGACTTACTATGTTCACAAAATTCTGCGGTGCTGGGAAAACGTGTCAATTGAGTCCAATGTGACTTGGAAAGCCATTAGTTTTTGGGCCGTTTGTACGTATGGCGTTACCCTAGCACCTGACGGAGTGAAGATTTGGTCAACGTAACACCTAGGCAGGAATCCCGCTTGCTGCTCTCGGGTCAGTGTTTCACGAGCCATCATAATGCGACGCCAACAGTCTCGTTACGACCGGGTTAGCCCATTCCATGTGGTTACCAACCCTTTTTTTGAAAATAGATACCATCACCGATTCTCCCCAGTTTTCTGGAACAGTCTCTTGTTCCCAAATGCATGCGAACAGGCTTACGACTTCACTCCCATCTTTGAACAATGCGAGTGGTAGGTCATCCGGACCAGAAGGTCGGTGGCGCTTTAGGGAAGATATTCATTCATAAACCCCTAGGCCATAGAGGGTTCCCTATCCACTGTCCAGGGCTCCACTTCAGCCGTAGGCTCCAGGTGAGTAGCAGCTGGTGGCCACGATAATTGTTCGAAGCATTTGGCCCACTATTCGAAGCGTAATTCTTTATTCAGGATGGTCGCTCCACGTTGATCCTTGATGGTTCAACCTACAGATGGAACCACTTTTAATCGACGTCTGATAATTCGTCTGGCCAAACTATGTTTGGGACCGACGGGCGTATTTCTCCGGTGCCATAAGCAGTGCCATTGTTCAGTCTTATCTCCAGTGATTGAGCGAGCCTGGTAGCGCTGTGCCAAAAACAAAACTCCCGGCACTGTGCACAGGTTGCGATTTCCTTCCAACGTGAATTCATATCTGATAGTGGAACAGTTGGAACGGAGTCCAGAAGATGGTTCCGGTAAATTTGTCTGACATCCAGATCTGCCAATCTCTCACTTGCTGGGCGGTCACATCTTACGCAGACATGGGAAATGAAGGGAGAAGTGACTCCTGAGGAGGGTGTGGTCGGAACCCACAAATGTGTTTCAAAACCAGCGGCAGTCAGTTGTAGATCCGCGCCATCGGTATCTGATGGCGACGTGATAAATTTGAGTTCGTAGTTGACACGGCCTTAACAGGACACTATGTGGCCAGGCTATTTCGACTATTTTGGAAGTTAGTACTACATAAAAACAGCATGCGGTCAGCACACAGCTGAAGCAATTGTTCGGTATTGTCCATACGTACCGAGTCCAGTTCATGTCGACCACCTAATTGAGTCTTAGATGCGCTAAGCCTGCACATGTGTGGATTCATATCTCCGGCAACCACAACGATATCTGAGCTTCTGGCTGGCCGCAACAGGGCATTCAAGGCTTCACAAAACTTCTCGTTGATGTTGCCAGAACTACAGTCGATTGAAGCGTGAGCAGACACGAGAAACAGATAACGAACAACTTGCGAGACTCCTTCACAGACGTTGCCAGACGAACTGCATACAGGTGACGGGTATCCAGTCAAGCAAGGATCCCTCCACCCGATAACTTAGAACGGCACCGACCCCTGCACATCCCGCCATGGCAGCCTCTGGATCCTCGTAGGTGCGCAGCCGGAATCGAATGGGGAGTAGCAGGGTGCTTAACTCAACCACTGTGCTTGCATCTTGAATTCTTGTTTCTCAAGCACAGCATACATCAATTCAAGCAAGTCCAGTGTGAGAGCAAGATCAGCTTGTTGTGCTGCTTGGGGAAGAAAAAGAACACGTGAAAGAGAAAGAGGGGAGGCGTCAGCAATTACCCGCCCTGCTATATGCGTAAAAAAGATGACCCGGCTGATCCTAACCAGTCATAATCGTTCAGCTGTAGCATTCTTTCGGAGCCTACCTGTCATGCCAACGGAAGGAGGCACGAGGGCTGGGATACTACCAGGTTGCCCAAGCCTAGACCGGAGCAGCTGAGAGGCAGCGGTCGAATTCGACCGACGGACCTTTCCGGTCCGCAAACTGACGCCTTAACCACTGAACTGATGGTACCACGCGACGGCTAGTGTGGAATGAGGCTAGTTGTATGTGTGCAATATAGGCACATAGGCCGGATACTGCCAGGTCGCGCACACCTAAACAAGACGGCGATTAGGCCCAAACTCTTGATCAAAAGTGACCGCAAGGCATGGGTGGTTGGCGCGAACTAAATGTGCCTTTCCATTTTCCATGACCGGATCAACCCGTCCTTGTAGTAACGGTACTTTCTCAGCTTAGTTCTCGGTCTGAGCCTCCCAAGCTAGCGTGCGTGCCAAAACAACCACCAAAGGTGTACAAGGTATATTAACGCCCCAAACGAAGTCAAGAGCATTTGTACAGCGCTTCATATATAGCGTAAACGGTAATAACTTTCTGGAATTCTGACGCGTTCTGGATGCACCATTGGCAACCGGCAATCGGCCAATACTGGGTCATGATTGGCTGTTGGGTCCAGATTTTCAACCAATCAGATCTGGGCTTGATGCCGGACCGGCAAGCGTCTCGAATTCCTGGCCAATCTTGTGTGGGGTAGGCTTTTTGGCTGAAGCAGCACCCGACTGCGGGTGGTAAAGCGGATCTGTGTGGAATTCCGCCTAACACCTCCTCGAAGTTTGTTGACGTAGCTTCGAAGCCGAGGGTTCACCTGCAGTGGCCTCACTGGCTTGCGGATCCTGTCTGTCCAGCGTCGTGGTTGTAATCCGTGCTCAGGCCGGGCCTCCGACGAAGCAGCTGATGGATTTTCTGGAATGGTGCCGAGATCAAAGGTGTCCAGAAGCATCTCTAGACTCAGCTCACTCGGTCCTGAGGGCAGGATCTGCGCACCTGTCGGCCGGATTTGGTTCGTGTGGCGGATCCACCTGGCGGGGCCAACTTGAATCTCGTAGAGCACTTTGCCGCGCCGGCGTAGGATGAGTCCTGGAATCCACGTAGGGCGTCTGCCGCTGTAGTCACGAACCAGCACTTTCTGGCCTTCGCTGAAGGAGCGCGCAGTTGCTCCATGGTGCCGGTTGAACTGTTCTTCCATCCTGGCGTTGCGGTGACTAGCCTGCCTTTTTGCGGCCGAATAGCGTCATGCGGTGTTCGAAGCCTCCTTCGAGCAGTGCCTCTGCTGGTGACGCTCCATCAGGTGAGTTTGGGTTTGGCGTCGCTCGGTATGCCAGCAGGAACCTTTGCAAAATTTCCTCCGTCGGTCCCTCCCCTTTGACTTCTGAAGTGCCCGCTTCAGGGTGTCAACGAAGCGTTCCGCTTGGCCGTTTGACTGCGGATGAAACGGCGGCGTGCGGACATGGGTTATGCCATACTCCGAACAAAAGTTTGAGAACACCGACGACGTGAACTGGCTACCGTTGTCGGATACAATAGTCTCTGGTGTTCCAAAGCGACTGAACAGTCGTCGGAGTTCCAGGACTGTAGTAGCAGTTGTGGGGCTGTTCACTGGGAAAATTTCCGGCCATTTGCTGTAAGCGTCAACCACGACCAAAAGTGCTGGCCACCAACTGGACCTGCATAATCGATGTGAAGGCGAGACCAGGGTTCGGTCGGTTGCGGCCACGACCGTAGGTGGGTTTTCACTGGTGACTTAGATGCTTCAGCACACCGCAGGCAAGATTTTGAGACTTGCTCGACTTGGGAGTCCATCAAAGGCCAGTAGACGTAACTCCGAGCAAGGGCCTTCATCCTGTTTGTTCCCGGGTGCCCTTTATGAAACTGGTTCAGAACGGCTGGTTGTAACTTCTTTGAATGACAACGCGTTCTGAAAACAGAAGGCATCCGTCAGCTAGTGATAACGCGTCACGCCGGTTGAAGTAAGGTCTCAGTTCGTCTTTTGGGCAGGTACGCGGCCACTGATTGCGGTGGTACTTAATGACTTCCTGTAGCACAGGATCTTGGTCAGTCGCCTGACGGACCATGTCGGCAGTCACTGGAAGGATGCGAATCGTTTCGGATACCACGTGGTTGACCTCCGGTTCCAGGGCAACTGTTGCGACTACGGTATCTTCTGGTTCCGGCCTGCTGGAATCAATGAGTCGCGACAGTGCGTCTGCTTGTCCGAGGCTGGTAGTGGACTGGTACTTGATCTTGAAGTCGTACCCCAGAAGCAGAGTGGCCCATCGCTGGAGGCGGTTGGCCGTATACGCCGGAATTCCTTTCTTCGAGCCGAACACAGCAAGGAGTGGTTTGTGATCGGTCAGTAGAGTGAACTGACGGCCGTAGAGCATTTTATGAAACTTCTTCACGGCAAACACGATCGCCAAAGCTTTTTTCTATTTGGCTGTAGTTACGCTCGGCTGGTGTCAAGGATCTGGCCGCATGTGCAATGGCCTTTTGGTTGCTGTCGGGAAATACATGTGAAATCACTGCACCAATCCCATAGTTCGAGGCATCCGACGCCACAACGATTTCCAGAGATGGATCGTAGTGGGTGAGTAGCAAATTGAGCTCAGCATGGATTTAACCGAGTCAAAGGCGCGTTGGCATTCTTCTGACCATGTCCACTTGTGGTCTTTGGTGAGTAGCTGGTTTAGCGGGCCTCGGAGGCGATGCATGGCAGGCAGGAACGAACTGTAGTGACTGACGAGACCGAGGAAGGACCTGAGGGACGTCACGTCTGTGGGTGCTGGCATACGTCTGATAGCTTCGATGTTCTCCGGGTCTGGTCGGCGACCATGTTGGTCGATGATGAAACCAAGGTACTTTATCGACCGCATGAAGAAGGTGCATTTCTCTCGGCGCACTCTGAAGCCATATTCTTGAATACGACCGAGCACGTAATCGAGACGTTGCCACAATTCGTGGGGTTGGAACCCATGACAATGAGGTCGTCCAAATAAGCAGCAACGCCGGGGCATCCTTCAGCATCGTATCCATGATCTGTTGAAATATGGCTGGCGCTGTTTTCACACCGAATGGCAGTCGAGTATACTGGAACAGACCGCGATGCGTATTAATCGTCAGAAGTTCTCGGATTCTTCCTCAACTTCAACCTGGAGGTATGCATCGGCCAAGTCAATCTTCGCGAAAAATTTACCCCATTTAGTTTCGCGAACAGATCTTCTGGAAGAGGCAGAGGGTATTGATGGGTATCCAGCGCAGCATTGAGGCCGGTGGAGAAATCTGCACACAACCGGATGGTCCCGTTAGCCTTCTTCACCAACACGATCGGTGCGGCCCATGCAGAGTAGTTAGTCGGTTGGAGAACACCAGCCTTCTGCAGTCGGTCCAGCTCCTGGTCAACGATAGGTAAGGCTGCATACGGTACTGGGCGTTTTGGCCTGAAAACTGGTTTGGCACCGGGAGGAGGCACAGTCTGGCTTTTGCTTTTGTGCACCGTCCAAGCTCGTCGGAGAATACGGATGCGTAGCGTTGTACCAGGTCCTCAAGTGAACGCGTTGCAATGTGAGTTTGTTCGAGGGCATCTCCAGGTGCTGCATGTGTGAGGTTGCAAATAGAATTAATTGGCTTCTCCAGCAGATTAAGCTGATCCAGTCCAGCCCCATGAGATCAAGTTTGGGGCATGACGTCAGGTAGCACGTAGCTTGTGCCGTCGAGCCATTGAAGTTTATGGAGCAGTCAACCTCGCCAGTCAACTTCAGTTTACCACCAGAAGCATTACGGGCCCAATGTTTGGTCGGTTTCACGTGCGGCTTACCAAGGCGTTTCCACGTTCGCTCACTGAGCAGCGTGATGTCGGAGCCCGTATCAAGCTGCAAACGAACTGGGATGTTGTTGATACGAACCGTCACGAACTTCCTTCGGCAAGCAAAATCAACCTTAAATGTCGCCGTCACCGAGTTGGACCGCGATTTGTGGGATGCACGGTGGTGTGCGGGTGGCTGTGGCCTCTGAGACCGACAAAATCTTCTTTGTGGCCACGACGATTGCACCTGGAACATTTATGACGTTTAAACCGGCAATAGCAAAATGCCACTCACCGCAATGCCAGCAACTTGTGGAGGCTTGTTCTGTTTTCGATCGGGCTTGTTGTCAGCTTTCTTAGGCGCACTGGAGTTGATTGCCTGTACACAGCTGCTTGGAGTCACAGATGACTGGCCGATCATAGCCGTGTCGTGCTTCAGATTGATGAGGCGTTGACATTCGGTGGTGAGGCTCTGCAACGTCATTTCGGCATCCTGTTCAATTCTGTTAAGCAGCCTGGTTCTGATGTCAGCATCCTGGGACGACTGGAGACCGGATACAAAAATGAGGCACTTAAACTGATTCTCTGTCAATGAGGTGAGCTTGAAGCGCTCGCATTCCCGATTGACAACACCGGCAAACGTGATGAAATCATCATCATCTTTCTTGACCAACTTTAGGCATTGGTAACGGATATTGAACAGTGATGTTTGATCGCCGAATATCTGAGACAGTGTTCCGACCGTTTCATCAAAGCTGAGGTCGCGGGGCAGCTTGGGGAGAATGAAATTTGTGTACCGTTCATGCTCCGGTGTGCCGAGTTTTCGCAGCAATAGTCTGACTTTCCAACCGTCATCAAACTTGGAAAATCAGTCTTGAACATGTCTTCATACCGCTTGAACCAGGAGTCAAAAGTGTGACCAGAAAGAGGGTCGAATGTGAACTCCGTGATTGAGGCCGCGGCTGCATCAGTTGAGGAAACAGAAGACTCACCAGTGCTGGCTGCTGCTGTCTGGATATGCAGTCTCTGAGTCAGTGATTCAATGAGCTTCAGTTGCGCTTCTTCAAACTGCTTTTGTTGCTGCTGCAAAAGTTCTCGGAGCTGATTAAATTCGATTGACATCGTGGGTTCCCGTTCGCCAATTGTAGTAACGGTACTTTCTCAGCTTAGTTCTCGGTCTGAGCCTCCCAAGCTAGCGTGCGTGCCAAAACAACCACCAAAGGTGTACAAGGTATATTAACGCCCCAAACGAAGTCAAGAGCATTTGTACAGCGCTTCATATATATAGCGTAAACGGTAATAACTTTCTGGAATTCTGACGCGTTCTGGATGCACCATTGGCAACCGGCAATCGGCCAATACTGGGTCATGATTGCTGTTGGGTCCAGATTTTCAACCAATCAGATCTGGGCTTGATGCCGGACCGGCAAGCGTCTCGAATTCCTGGCCAATCTTGTGTGGGGTAGGCTTTTTGGCTGAAGCAGCACCCGACTGCGGGTGGTAAAGCGGGATCTGTGTGGAATTTCGCCTAACATCCTTCCTCAAAGAAAGGCAGTATCACTGCTTTCGTAAATATAGACATGCTGATCGCCTGATAGAAACGTCTTATTTCCTTTACACTCCTATAGCAGGGAATGGTACGACTTTACCTCCAGATCCCCTCCTAGTACGGATTCTAAACAGTCCGGACTCGCTCCTCTTCGTCAGACCGCACCAGGTTGGCCTTCGTGACATGGTTTAACCTTTGGAGATTGAGCTCCAGCCAATATAGCCCTCAGAATCGTTGCAGCACAGAAGCCCGACCACCCTGGCAGGTTTACAGCTTTCAGTCGAGTGCGACCGATGTGTCAGCTTGTCGCACTCCTTAGGCACTGCTCGTTGGGCTGTTCATGTGCCACAGAGTTTTCACCTTGCAGAACCTTATTCGAGATCGATGGGTTGATCCATAATATGCGGTTTCAAAAGTATTAGCTTCGGTGTTCCTTGTTTACTATGCCTTCCCAGGTGACCCCCGGCTACTGTACAAATTGTTGCATCCGGTTATCTATGCATCGCTACAGTATTTATCCGAGATAACTAATCATCGATCAGAAACATCGTTATGAGCTGCATGGTTCCTCACGTCACCGCCTGTTACGACATGTCTTCAGGACTCAACTTCTGGCCTGGTCGTCGAAGCTCGAACGTTGGCACAATTCTTAATGCATTTCCATGAGTTCCTCGGGAACGAACGTGACGTCTCACTTAAGCTTTAGTAAGCTATTCAAATGTCTAATGGATATCGCCAACGTTAGGTGGAAAAAACTGACACAAACCAACTAATGCTGCGTCTTTTTCATCCAGAAACTTGACCTTGAGTTCGTACATGTGATTTCTGCTGCCCAGATCTCGGGTTCTTTCCTGAAACTTCGTGTGAACAACCCGATGTCGTTGCAACCGGGAGGGAGAAGTTTGTTGACATTGTAGCCGATCTCATCCTGTTGGTATCCGTCTCGACACCAGAGAACATTAATCTTGCGACCTGTATATTTCTGCTCCTGTGTCTGCTAATCTCTTCACTCTAGGAGGCATTTATTGAATAGCCACCTCTATGCCTCTGCCCCTCAGTGTTCTATGCAGGTGAGCTTAAAATCCATTTCCGTTGGGGAACAATTCCACCATTGTCCATCTCTAAACACACGCCGAGGCTCATAGTCCAGAGTATTGTGTTGTATGCACTGCAGCTGGGGATCTCGGCTACCAAAAAGATTCGGAGCCAATAAGGACCACACTAAGTACAAAGCATGCCAACATTTCTATATTATTTTTGGGGGACGGCAACGAGAAGAGTACGGAGACACTTTGGCTGACCCAAATTATCCGTGTACTCACCGTATCCACAGAACAATATCTGATAGGGGCGTTCCATCGCTTTCACTGAACTACCCGAGTGAACCTGCAAAACACATCCTGTAGGCCACGACTCTTGCTTCACATTGTGTCTCGGTATGTGTTTGATATATACCCGGGTTTTGTTCCAACCACTGGAATGACGTGTAGCTCGAAAGTCAGCTGTTTCTTTCCAGCCGCTGCAATGACCAGATCTCCACTAGGTACCGGCTTTGGTAAAATACGCCCAGTGATTTCAATAAAATTTGCGGCTTGTTTCATCACTTTTGGCCTCGGGAATCTCTGTAAGAATGGCGATTGCATGCACTGTCAGGCTTATCTGCAGGAGGGATTCTTATCAAACGTTGGCTCACTGTATGCCCAGTAGCCTAACGGTGGCATTGGGGATAACATAACGAGCAATACAGCATTTGGATAGAAATGCCCGGGGGCGTGGTCGCAAGAATTCTGAAGACAACAAAATCGATTCAGTTATAACTAGGCTTACCAGATAGTTTTGAGCAACTAACCCTCAGTGGACGGGCTAGTCACTGCGTTGTTTATTCTACGTGCCTTGCCAGCTGAAGTATCGCCTGCCTTGAGGAATTTTTGCCGCGCAGTTATGTGCTTAGTGAAGGCAGTCAGAAATTAGCCGGAAGTTGTTCTAAGGCAGAGGAGCCTTAATCAACAAACAAATCCAGTCTGTCTGTGGTGGTACACAAACGATTCGGAACGTCAAATTCACTGCTACCTCCAACACAAGTTTACATCCTTAATCTATTGTAGGGTTTACAATGAACTGGTGCCAGCATCACGGATATTTGGTTGTGCTGCAGGTAATTCAGTCGCGGAAAACACCCAGCACCACCGACTACGATGGTTCGGTCATGTGCTACGCATGCCGAAACACCGTCTACCGAGACGAGTATTGTTCTCCGTGCCCTCTTCAGAATGGCGCAAACCGCGAGGTGAACAGCGCATGACTTGGCAGAAAGGCGTGAAAGAGATCACGAGGACTTTTGGTGTTGTTGGTGTTATACGCCTTCCAGGATGGGGTCCCCATGACCCCGCCTTTGCTTGGCTGGGGACGTTGCGAGAAATGGTGGCTAGTCGATTTCAGTGGCGTTCTTGCTGTCAGTTTCTTTCCAGATTGTCCGATTGAGCGGCTGGAGGTGTAGGCACCTCAGAATGCTTGACATAGGCCAGCACTAGGTCCCCTCCCTCACCCACTCTTGTTCTCTTCTTTTCCCTCTAGGGCAGTACCAACACTGATGTTGCTGTCTTTGATGATGATGATGATGTCGGAATCGAAGCATCGGTGTTTTACACTGATGCAATGCCGTCGATGATAATAATGCCAACCATCACCTTCAGTCCGTGGTCACATCTGTTCCGCACTTTCTATCACAGGCGGATAAATTTCCACGGTCGTTGGAACTGTTGCAGCATTGCACACCGTTTATAGCTGATTCACTGCATTGTACCGGGGTGCTATCTGAGAGGGATCAACTTCGTGTTCAGCTGTGTGGTATCTAAAATCACAGCGGAACCACATGGCCATTGTACGTTTGTTTCTCTCACATGCCAAAGTAGGTTGAGGACTGCTCAGACAAGGGTGATGTGGATGCAGATATCATAAATCCTGCAACCACTTACAGGTAACCACACGCTTTTTTACTGGTTCAAAGCACCCTTGATGTTGCCTGAGCGGGGATTCCTGAAAGACGGATGATCTATGTGTATAACCAGGATACTTATTGGATCGACGTCGCTCAAAAGCACGGACTGGTGGGATAGGAGTAACGCTCTTACTTTTCGTGTCAGATGACGAGTTAGAATCCGGCTATGATCAGCGGTATGCAGATCACACTAGAATGCCCTGCAGTATAGAAGGATGGTCATTCAGATGAGAGTGGTGTGGGCACAATGTCAATCAGATAAACAGCCAACAGGATTTTCACTACTAAACCTCCCCTGCCTTGCAGGCTGCATTTGGCTGTGCTAGAGCTGGCACTCATCCGTTTCACTCTGCCTTTTCAGTTTTCCCACTTGCCGTTTCGGAGTGTATTTCGCTAGCGATTGAGCTGCACTTACGAATCATTGCCGATGTCGAGTTTGGCCCCGGGCATAAAGCTGCTCAAACGGTGCATTCCGTCGTGGACAGTTCAAGGGTTTGTTCCACATTTCACCCAATACAGTTCTTTCAGCGGACGAGCTTTTGTTTTTCTCACCACTTTTTTAATCTACACCTGCTACCATCTTTCACGGAAACCGATTAGCGTGGTTAAGTCAGTGCTACATGCCAACTGTTCGGAGATTGCCGATAAAACTCACACGCCTATCGTACCGGAAAATTCGACATTTTGCGATTGGAAGCCTTTTGGTATGTTTGACAGTGTTTTTATTACTATCACTATTTAGATGGGGACAATTATGACTCGTTATTTGGCACGTTGGATCTTGTCTTTCTCTCGGCATATTCCGTGAGCATGTTCGTAAGGTAAGTGGGTGTTCAGCCACTGCAACAAACAACTAGTTACAATTAATATCGATTACTTTAGTTAGGTTTGTCTTTCTCTTCAGTGGTACCTGTTTACGGAAGACCATCTGTGCTGGATTTCTCACATCCATTCATTTGATAATCCCAGTACAGAAACCAACTTGAACTCTGAGTAGCTGACAGCTACAACTTCCCGTAAAGAACACCTCTCTACAGCGTCTACTCTTCCACAGTGACCACGTTTGTTACGCCCCGCCAAATTTCTGGTCTGACTCACAGTATGATTTCCCACCTTTCTGGCGGTAACAGCTGGGAAAACTTGTTTTCACATCAGCAGCCACACTGTTCTTTCGTGCTAAGGGATGGACTTCAGTGTTGAAGGGGACTATAATAATAATAATAATAATAATAATAATAATAATAATAATAATAATAATAATAATAATAATAATAATAATAATAATAATAATAATAATAATAATAATAATAATAATAATAATAATAATAATAATAATAATAATAATAATAATAATAATAATAATAATAATGCTCTAACCATTTGAGCCATCTCGCTCCCCATAGGACTATAAAGAGTGGGAATGAAGTCTGTGTGGACAGCAGCGCTTTTGGTAGTAACTCGAGCTCGAAATAGCTCAGTGGTTATGACGCGAACCTACTGACCGCGCGCTCCATGGATCCTGTCTGTTCCTGTGTAGGTTCGTGCCCTCGTGCTTACTTTGGATGGCATGGCATCTGGACACCGATAGGGTGTTACAGCTGAACGATTATTTTTTTATCCTCATTTTTACATTGTAAATGCTATCTTCAATGACGAGTTGCTTCAACAACAACCAGTTTTTCCGTGACCGTCCCCCACTGAATTATGAGGCTATTCTGGAATTCTTGTCAGTTCTTCTGTGAAATACCAGTGACATCGGCACCTTCCCTACTAATTAGTGCACTGGTAAAATTATCCGTAGTGACACTAAACTGGCCTTTGATAAAAACCTGGAACACTCTTCATCTGAAATTGGCACCGTGCATGTCATAAAATGCTCCCGGACGGCTGTTTCGTGTCGACTTCTTCTTACTGCACGCAACCGCTTACTAGCGATGATTGTCAGAACGATTTTGGGAACCTTATTGTCTGCGCTATTAATCTCAACCGAGACCTCACGGCGATTTGATTTCATCCTTATATACTTTGAAGGGCTGTTTTCTGGAAAGTTATTGATAGTTTTACATTACAGTCAACTGTATTCCTGATACCGGACAGATTACAACGCATTTCGCGTCACTGTTCGTCCACAAACAGCCTATTTTTCACACTTTCCTGTCGTTTTTCTCCTTAGTGGCCATGTGGCAGATCATTTCCACTTGAGACACTTCCTGACGGTCGGTTCGGTGCTCACCGGCTTGGCAACCATTGCTTTTGGTCTTGGCTTCTTCCTCAACATCCATTCGTACGCCTTCTACTTGATTGTTCAGGTCAGTGATTGATCCGTCTGGCAATAATGTTACTCGCAGCCCAGTACTTTTGAGATGGCCTGTTTGGATTTATGGTAAAACCTGGTGCTCACGTGCTGCCTCCGTTAATCGCCCATCTCCCACTCTACTCTCAACACTATAGTTACTCGGCGGTATCTTACAGGCCACTGGCTGGCCTGCCGTGGTCGCCTGTATGGGCAATTGGTTCGGTAAATCTCGGTGAGTCGAGGACTGTTTCAAACCACTTGTTCACAAATGTTTTTTCACTTTACCGCATTCGTCGCTCACGTCTTTAAACCGGTGTAGAGAAATGGCTGGCGTCCTTTTTCGTATCGCCGAATATTTTGACGCAGTTGCTCACCTTGCACGTACTCGGATATCGGAATTTTGTCCCGACCGGGCTGAATTTGCGTCTCCTTCCGGAATACATACTTTCCTAAATTTAAAACGATGTTTGGACCAGTAGTTCTGCCTAACTTGCGTGATGCGGATCACATGATCACTGCGCTTCACCAAAATGTGTGAGCCTTTCTAATCTGGCTGAAGGTCCAGCTGCGCCGCTGATTGACCAACCGGAGAGCAAATGACGACTGAGCCGGGCAGGGACCGCGTGTATGAGAACGGGTGACGAAACCTGACAGACAGTACATCACCTACGGCAGTATTGGTGTGGACCAGTCAACAGACATTACACTGGGCATATCCACACGCAAGTCAGTCACACGAGATAGCTCAGTGTTTAGAGCACGAACCTGTAGGTGGGGAAGTCCGTGGCTCTCTAATGTTCCTGTCTAGGCTTGGGCAACCTGACGGTATCTCAGCTCTTGTACTTCCTTCAGATGGCGTAGCAGCTGGGCACCGAAAGGATGCCACAGCTGAACAATCATTGTTTTTTAGCCACACGAAACGGAATGGAATAAGCTGATCGCTACTTCATGGCCTGCTTATCGGCTATAAGGGCCACCAACTCCCCAGTTTTCGCTCTGTTAGAAGAACAAGTCATGACATGACAGCTAGGGATAAACGTCACCTTCAGTCATCAGTCAGAGATGGCGCAGTCGTCTAGCCAATTGCTCTTGAACGGTCGGATAACTTTTCCTTTGCATTCTCCAACTAGATATGCTGCGTTTTGTGCATCCGTAACCAACAGCGGATAGCCCCTATCTGAGCTTGTCGGTACCGTGAAGGGTCCCGGTCACGAACAGTTGTCCTGAGGTCGTATTTCGCTCATGAGGAAAGCCCGAAAAGCATTCACACGCAAAAGGACAAATATAAATCCACGAAATTTTTAACCGCCTTGTTTTTGGTTCAGTCTACATCCGTCCACATCAGTCTGAACTCTTTGTTACTGGCGGTACCTCAGAGTGGCAGTAAGCAGGGGCTTTCATTATGTTCTTCTCCTCTGTGCTAGAACTCCGGAAAGTGTTGTACAGACGTCTTATTGTGGTTGGGAATATGCTAGCTAGTCGGATATCCAAATTTTGCTTCGTGGTAACTGATTAGCGTAATGAGCCTTGCAGTGCAAGGACTTTTTTTAGTGTTCTTCAGAAGTCTTCTTCTTTTGGATTGTTCTACAGTCACATGTTTGTCCATAGAGGAATGCCTGTGGTCTCCCCAGTGTGTGCGTAGTCTCAAGCTTCTGTTCTCAAAATTGCAGCTTCCTGATGACCTTGATTATTCCTCTTTATTTGTCGGAGTGACGGGACTGTGACACTAAATCCTGTAGTGCTATCAGCCTTGTTTTCGCGTCACCCAAGACTGAGTTATTTGTCCTCTTGCGTCTGTTAGAACAGACTCTCGCCGAATTAGTTTGTTGTGAGTGAGGTCTATCTTCCTCTAACACACAAATCGATTAGTTTTGAAAAAACTTTAGTATGACTATCGTTGGTACACAAATGGTCACATGCACACCGTCACGCGGGCTGTTTGAACGAGTGTTATGTATTGCACTTTATTTCGAATCAACCGGAGGCTTGTTGTTCAGATTTCCCCTTTGGGAACGATGTCACTCTTGCAATAGTTTGGCGGGGGGCGAGATGGCCCAGTAGTTAGAGTGCGAATTAACTGACCGGAAGGTCCGTGGTTCGAACCCGACTTCTGCCTCTCGACTTCCCCTGTCTAGGCTTGGGCAACCTGGCAGTATCCCAGCCCTCGTGCTTCCTTCGGGTGGCATGGCAACTAGGCACCGAAAAGGTGTTATAGCTGGACGATTTTATTTTTTTATTTTAATAGTTTAGCGATGGTTCATATATTTTCTGAGCGACTTTTCTCATTTTGTTCGGAGCACAGCTAACCTAAACCCTACTACATGAATAACTAGCTAGGATGCAATATTTTATAACCCAGGCTGACCTTGCCTATTTTGAATTACTTGCCGATTACATTTCTCCCTCCCATCAGGCGCGGTTTCTTTATGGGCGTGTGGACGTCTCACGCAAGTCTGGGCAACATTTTGGGTTCGCTAATCGCTGGAGTATTTGTTACAACGCAGTGGGGATGGTCGTTTGTAGTGCCAGGTCTGATGATTAGTGCCGTGGGCATTCTAACTTTCTTTTTCCTTGTTCCATGTAAGTTGTGCACATTCATTGCCTAAAGCGTTTTCTGTATACCTCACGAGCTCATTTTTGTTCTCCTTGAGTAGCGAATTGTGAAAGCCAATACCAGCAAACTCAGCTGTGGTGCCCATTGCCGTCTCCGTGGATGGGGATCCCGTGACGGTACCTAACGAAATGCCGTCGGTGAAGGCCGCGCAGTCAATGGCGCTGGTGCATCCGAACTGTTGTCTTCAATGCATAGCTCCCTTCCAAACCCCCCCCCACTTAAAAGTTCACTGAGAGACCTATATTTACGCATCAATTTATCAGCTCCGGCCTCCAATGCGCAGCTACCTAACCACCATCCCCGAACCATCGATGGATGAAATTGTGGCAACTACAACCAGTGTAAGACAAGTGCCCGGTTCTTATAGCTGATAATGAAATTTTATGTGAATAGAGCTCATCCACGCCGGACTGGATCAGCTTCTCCAGAGACAGTGAATCCTGTGACCACCTGGTCTAGTTTATACCACCTGTCGGGATTTGGGGGATTTACTGTCCTTTGAACACGACCCTTTGATGTCGTGCTTCTGTGAAGCTAAAATAAAAAAGCGTCCAGCTGTGACACCCTTTGGGTGCTTATCTGTCATGCCATCCGAAGGAAGCACGAGGGCTGGGATACTGCCAGGTTGCCCAAGCCTAGACAGGGGAAGTCGAGGGGCAGAGGTCGGGTTCGAACTACGGACCTGTGAAGTTGGACACCTTTAGTCCAACAAGAAGCACACATTGTGACTCGATCGTATGGGTTGCTCGCTGATCAGTCTAGGTACTTGATGGTAACTCAACTTGGGCTTGTTCCCCTCTCCTAACACTATGGTGTAGATAAGTTGGAAAATGGCCTGACTTTTGTGATGAAAAGACAATGAGATTACGGCACTTTTAGAGTGTGTTCATATCCCGAATGGGAACCATGTTTCTACGGTAAAATCGTCCAGCTGTATCACCCTTCTGGTGCCTAGCTGCCATGCCACCTGGAGGAAGCACGAGGGCTGAGATACTGCCAGGTTGCCCAAGCCTAGACAGGGGAAGCCGAGAGGCAGAGGTCGGGTTCGAACCACGAACCTTCCGGTCAGTAAATTCGCGCTCTAACCACTTGAGCCTGTTGTGATGTTGCCTCTCCACTGTGGTTGTGTAATGACATGAGAGCTACTGTCCAACGAAGCCGACGCACCCAATGCGTATTCCTTGGACGTCGTACCGGTGATATCGACACACAGAGTATGTCAAGGAATGCAGATAAGGATAGACCGTGCACCAAGTAGTAACTGCACATTCCGTCCTTCCGGTATGTAGGTCGTTCTAAAGGCTTTCAAATGGGCACGTGTGGTGAAGACTTGGCGAATCTTCCAAAAACTTGACAAAGCGTTTTCCGTAATGTTGGTCGTTGTTCCAGGAGCAACTGACAGCCGAAGCAAAAGAAACATATACCATGATGTACACCAGATATTTAACAATCATATCCTTCGTAAATGTTTGTTTACGAAACCAGGTTTAGGTACAGTTTCATAAGTCCGTCCTGGGCAATCAATCAGACAATGATCCAAAATGACCTATTTTAAGGTCTTCATGTGTTCATCTCTCTGCCTCAATGGATTTACTCGTGAATGATTGGACTGCGTAACCTAGTTTCCGATGGATGTGTTTTGACATAAACCTTGAGAAAAACCGCCTTCAGTGTTCAACATCTGCTGAAGTTTCCTCTGCCAGTTGCATTGAGGAGGACGCAGTCAACACTGTCGTAATCCAAATGCAGAGCTCATTGGAATAGGCTGACCTTTGTTGCGCTGCTGGTTTGTGTTGTTGTTAGTATTGTTTGGCTAACACCCTTAGCTACGTTTCCGCTGCCTACCGCGTATGTCTGTCTGTATGCAGCATGTTCATTACACTGTGGCACATTGGTGTAGGAGACGCACACAAGGTCTACTCACTATCGGATGTCATAGAAGCTGCTACCTGAGCAGTAAATCGATTGACGTTGCACTACCTCCATGACCTTTCCAATGTGAATTGGAGTATGTTTTTCACAAAGGTTGCCTGTCGATTCCTATGGGCCGTAGCGTCAACTTTTCAAGTGTAAAACAGTGATTGATCATTGCTTCTGATATGGTGGGGAATAAGACCACTGTGAGGGATAAGCCTGGCAGTGCTCCGAGTATAGGGGCTTTATTTCCTTCGTACAACCACTCAGGTTTGGTGGGAACAGCAACAGAACAGCAATACTAGCTCGGTGAAGACCGGACCGTCCAGGATATGCTAGCTGTTCCCGCTTCACAGTCATGTTACTTGAGCCACTTATCTTGCCAAAGCAATGGCTCTAAACTCATCTCGCCCGTTTCAGTGAACCGTGCTTGCCGTGAAAAGGGTCCAGACGCAATCGTGGGATGACATGGGAAGCGAGATACATACGGAGTTACCAGTAGTCTCAGTCGTACTATTAACCATCAGTGGGCATTCTGGAGCGAGATGCGTTCTGTTGAGACTCTGCCACGACTATAAAGGCGCTTGCTTCAAAGCTCTTACCTTCAATGCATGCTGTGTCAAGCTCCAGGATAACATTCAAACAACTAACCTTGGGCCACACCACTTGCAATGGCTGATTATGTCATTCTCGTCCTCCTTTTATCGGCGAACGAGTTGTTTATATGGACGGTTTACGACCTGAGTCACTGCTCTCGTTTAACACATTTAGGACGAGCGAGTTCGCTTGCTAGTGACTTTCACTCACCGTTCGGACTGGAGTTAGACTACGGTGCGAATTACTAGCTGTCAGTTTGAATGCAATCTGGCATATTTAGCACACTTATCCTTCAACCGATTTCTCTCTTTCAGATCCTGAGGAAGTTGGACTGGAGTCCCCGTCGCGGGCACCCATAGTGGTACGTTTGTCCTTCATTCTCCAATAACTTTTGATGTACAGTCAGTACTAATTCTTACAGTAAGATACGAGTTCGTTGTCATACTTGAGCCAGTTTTTCCCACAGTCAACTCGTATGCTTCATGTTTGTTCGCAGAAACTGTTTGACTATGCAGCACAGTCGGACCAAGTCGAAGAACCTCCGGGGTCGACGGAGGTGAGTACGACCCGTTTGGCTTCACGGTTCCCAACCAGTGACTAACATTTTTCTTTAGTTTTTTTCGGTTTTCCTAATTGAATATCCCTTTGCTTAAACCGCACATATCTGTTGTTCGTTGTTTGATCATAGCCCAGATAGCGAGATGGCTCAAGTGGTTAGAGCGCGAATTTACTGACCGGAAGGTCTGTGGTTCGAACCTGACCTCCGCCTCTCGACTTCCCCTGTCTAGGCTTGTGCAACCCGGCAGTATCTCAGCCCTCGTGCTTCCTTCGGGTGGCATGGCAGTTAAGCACCGAAAGGATGCTACAGCTGAACGATTTTCATAGCCCATGCAATGGGAGTCAGCATTATCTAGGTTCGCGCGTTGAGTGTCTGCTAACCTGTTAATTTCTACGGATTACGCGCACACCAGCCTGCACCTCTGATTTCGCTGTGCGTTATCCGCAGGTAATATTGTCATTCCATGAATTATTGTCCTAAAAATTTCCAGATCTCTTCCAACGGGGCGGCAAATTCTCATGTCTCTCTGTCTCATCCCGCACAGATTAACTACCCACACTCCCACGTGACTGGGCCACGTGTGTGCTTTCCACCTGGCACAGTTCTCTCTACTCAGTCAGGATTGAAGCGACCAGAAAATGGCACCCTCTGTCTCCCTGCATCAGAGTCCGGGATCGCCACAATGTATATTGGTTGAAGGTGCTAAGTGGCACGATCCGGCCGAACAGACATCCGTGTTCAAACGTCATAGCTATCACCTGGCGGTTCATAACAGTTCATAGTTTTCAGTTCATTTCCAATATGCATGAGCTGGTTTGGCCATCGTCTTCAGTGCATAACGGTCCCTTCCTTATATTCACCTGTTCCTCTCCTAAGGAGATTGTAGTAGCTGAAACCAAAGTGCTTTTCGTACACGGTTTATGGTTGATGAACTAGGCCCAACCGACCATATGACAACGTATAGAGATACGTCAGTTCGTCATCATCATCATCATCGTTGACAGCATGACATCAGTGTTCAACACCGATACTTCGCTGCCGTACAGCCATGATTTATTTGAAAGCCTTATTGTGAAGAAAAGAGTAAAGGTGGACGGGAAGGAACTTGGCGCTAGCTTACTACAATCATTTCGAGGTGCCTACACCTCCAGACACTCATTCAGACAATCTGGATACAAACTGACAACAAGGTCGCCACTGACATCGGTTGGCAGCCATATCTTGCAGCGTCTCCAACCAGGCGCAGTGAGGAGCACGCGGTCTCCATTCTGGAAGGCGAGTAGCAACGACAACACCCAAACGTTTCGTGATTTCTTTCATACCCCTCTGCCAGATCAAGGGTTGGCCACCTCTCTGCTTCCGTTACTCTGATTGGGGCACGGAAAACAACTCTCTCTTCGGCAAACGATGGTTAAGCATACGTAACACATGTCCCAACCAACGCAGCTTCTGATGCTGGACACATTCTTCAATGGATGTATTCGTTGCACAACCGAAAACTTGATTCCTAATTGCGTCAGTTCAAGTCAGGGCGATTTTATAACACGATGCTTGAGTCTGTGGCACTATCGTCATGAAGTTTACCGTACACCGATGCTCGCCTTGCTTGAAGAATAAGGGAGATTCAGCTAACGCGTCCATGTGATCAGCTCGAAACAGGCCTCAATCAGTTTGCTTGCTCCGGATTCTTCAATCCTGGTTGTCTAACGTACTTATGGACTTGGTAGACCGATTCGTAGGCAAACCTCGGACTAGAAGTTTCTGGAAGCTGATGGCAAACGTTTCGCAAATGCCCTCTTCATGGAAACGTACATGAGAATGTTTATATTCCAGCTGAAATTCGGTGGACTGTGTCCGGTTATTGTGTTCACCGTCTCATAGACAGTGGTGTGCGGACGAGATGGCTCAGCGGTTAGAGCGCTGACCGGAAGGTCTGTGGTTCGAACCCGATCTCAGCATCTCGACTCCTCCTGTCTAGGATTGGGCGACCTGGCAGTATCCCAGCCTTCGTGCTTCCTTCGGGCCACATGGAAGCTTGGCACTGAAACGGTGTTACAGCTGATCATGCTAAATAGTCGACGTGGTGTCTGTTTTGAACCCAATTAGAGGTTTGTCGCTGGACGAAGGACACCAGCCAGTGGGCTTTTTGCAACATTCATTCACTCTCCTCACATCTGGTAAGCCAGTCGTTTCTCCTGACTACGAGAGAATAGTTTGGTTGGCTAAACTGTCATCATAGCAGACGTCAGACTGAGCTGAAAACGCTCCCGATGTAAGCGTGTTTTCCCTCTAGGCGTCGATACTCATATTCTGGTGGTTTCAAAAGTTTATCATTCCTAGCTACGTTTACCTGACACAAGTTGTCTTTACCTTCTTTTTCAGGACATGGAGCACGCGACTCTCCGTTGTCGGTTTTCCTCTCGTGATGTAAGTGGCTGTTCATCATCTGGCCACCAGGCGGGCGTCCTTTTTTCTAATTTCCATCTCTCTTACTTGTGTTGTTTGAAGTGCGCTGCTTGTGTTTACCCTATGACTTATGTTTTGAGGACGAAGGTGCATCCACTCAGTGTCTTCTTCCCTGATTTCAGGATCTCCCCGAACTATCAGAAGCCAGCAGCTCAACACAGCTGACCGGGGGCGCACCACCCATTTCAGTGGAGAAACATGCCGTGTCGTTTTGGTCTGCACTACGCGTACCTGTAAGTCTCCCAGTCGTAGTTACTTTGTTTTATGGGTTGTGACAGCCAACCACCGCAATCCCTATACCACCGTTTTGTTGTACCTTTGCTTTTCAGGGCGTGGTTGAATACTCGTTCTGCCTGTTCTTCTCCAAACTCGTTTCATACACTTTCCTATTTTGGCTACCCAACTACATTAAGGAAGCAGGCGGATTCAACCCCACAGATGCTGCTGATCTATCCACAATTTTTGATGTGGGCGGCATCATAGGTGGCATTTTGGCCGGTGCGGTGTCCGATCATACCGGCGCCAGTGCGACGGTTTGCGTGGTTATGCTAGTGTTCAGCGTTCCGATGGTAAGTCCTGTTCTGATCACATGCCCAACTCTTCCCAAGAACGCACATCTTTTTATTTGCACTGTGTGTAGTTGTGTGCCTGCAAAATGTATAAAAGCTTAACCGGGATTGGTCTGAATGCAGTTCCCCAGGTTTAGACGTGAAAATTTCACAGTCATCTGTAACTGGTTCGATGGTTTTCATGTTCAGTTATATTGGATGATAAAAGTGGTCATGTTTCTTCATGGTTCGAACCCCACCTCTGCCTCTCGACTTCCCCTGTCTAGGCTTGGGCAACCTGGCAGTATCCCAGCCCTCGCGCTTCTCCTTCGGGTGGCATGGCAGCTAGGCACCGACAGGGTGCCTGAATGATTTTTTTTTCGGTTTCTTAAGCGATATGCCAACAGTAAGTTGGGGTTGATGGTACTGGTCTTCATGGTACTACCACCTCATGGAGAGTAACTTGGAAAACCATAGAATTTCCCCTTTCCTCTTTTGTAACCTCGAGAGCTGATCGCAAGGGAAGTGCTTTCAGAGTTTTCTTGTCGATGGTGGCGTTTCTTCTTGGTGGGTTTCCTCGACATGTATTGATATGTTTCTAATGCAAGCGTTGTCTGTTGCCAGTATACCCTACACAAATGACGCCTCATCAAACTTTTCGGTAGTTTCCGAAACGGGACCCCTCTGAAGGGGCTGATCCATTTAGGACTGCAGAGCAGCGTTCTCGGTGCTCTCCTCTGTCTCCTCGAAGCAAAATTGCTGCTTGGAGGTACCGTAACGGTAATTTGTTTTGGGAGGGGACTTTAATTTACTTGAAAAGCTGATGAAGAGTCTGAATTTCGTGTGCGAAGTACACGGATGTTTTGTTATCACTCCTTGTACTGGAAAATGATGCCACTTGACCCGCTGACAATTTCACCCTCAAGTAACTCGCGACTGCCATTCCCATGTAAGCATGTCAGTAGTGCGAATTTACGCAACGCACACTGCATGCGGTTCGCCTGTTCGGTCGCTCCGTCCAGTCTCCTTGAATGGTACCAAATCGTCTTCGTTGCACTCTTGTCAGTTGCGAATCATGCTCGATAGTCCAGCTGCTTGATCCATACGTTTCCAACCCACATTGTGAGCTGACCTCGAGATAGCTCAGTGGTTAAGGCGCGAACTTACTGACTGGAAAGCCCTCGTTCGAATCCAACCTCTGAAACCCGACCGTTCCTGTCTGGGCTTGGGCACTCTGGCAGTGTCTCAGCCCACGTGCTTCCTTGAGGTGGCATGACAGCTACGAACCAAATGAGTGCCACACCTGAACGATCATTATTTCCTACTAACTGAATTTGATATCGCGTGCTTGTCCATGCTTCCTTCAAGGGACTCAAACTCCGATTTTCGGTCATCATCTGTGGTAACCAGAAACGATTTCAAACTACCACTCGAGTGTTTGTGCCTCATCTGACGGACACCGAATTTCATCTATGCTTATGAGTCCCTCATAAATCCTTCATTCTAACTTTCTTGTTTGGAATTCAGCGACTTTTCGAGTTGCACGTTATGACATCCGAGGGCGCTCGTTCGTTGTCATTTCTTCCGTATTAGTAGCTTAAATCTACCGTCCTACGATGGAATTTTTCCTGGATCATGTTCCTCTCCATTCTGTTTGTGAGATTCCCCTTTTGAGGTGATGCTAATTAGATTACACGCATTCCCCGGAGGGCTGACCGATCAGATTAGTTTGAAAACTAAGCTTTGTAAAAATATTTTGGATCGATTTTTAGTTAGCAAACAGTCGTCTCCCTTTACCGCATGTTCAACATTGTATGTTGCTCCGTCCTGGAATGCGACGGCGTCGGATAACAGTGTCTGATTTGAGTAAACAACCGTAGGTCATTGCAATGTGTACACATGTATGGTATTTAGAAACGGTGTCCACTTCAGTTGACCCTAAGCGTGCTTCATTGGTCAGTCGCCAAATCAAAATTCCACTAATACCGATTGATTGATTGATTCATTCATTCATTGATTGGGCAACTTCTATTTTGTGTCGTAAGATATGAGACAGCATATGATAACTCGGCCCAGGCTATATCGTGTTTCTGTGAGAGGTGGTTCATTAGGGAGCTGGGTCACGTGATCATTTAACTATTTGTCTGAAGGTGGCCTGATCTCTAGCTACATTTGCCCGAGGTTTGGTGTGATGGAACACCCTATATCCACCCGAGGAATCCGAATAAGGATAAGTCCTACTACTGTTATCTCTAGTTAGCCTGTAATAAGAACTAACATCTCATCGCCATTTGAGCTCAGTGGTTAGGGCACCAAAATACTGACCGGAAGGTGCGTGGTTAGAACCCAACCTCAGCAGCTCAACTGCTCCTGTTTAGACCCAGGCAAGATGGCAGTATCCCAGCCCCCGTGCTTCCTTCGGGTGGCATGTCAGCTGGGCACCGAAAGGATGCTACAGCTGAACGGTCGTTGTCTTCATCATTTAAAAGGCTCACTTGTCCTTAAGGGTGGTGCAGATTGGGGGACAATTGTTGATTCATTTGTAGTCAAATTCCTAATGAATCATACGTTGAACTTGCCTAAGTCAACCGCTTTACCGAATTTCCTCACATCACTATCAATCAATAAGCAACTCAGAGGAAGAATAACTCCACAAAGTGCATGGAACTTCCTTCTGAATGGTCGTCACTCGAGGAGCCAATCAATATGTGATCACGTGATGTGGTTCACGTGATTGTCGGGTGAGTGGTGCTATAGTCTAAGTGAAAGGAAATCGCACCGCTGTTCAGCCGCTCGCGGTAAAGTGGTGAACCACTGGCGGAAGGTCGCCTGTTCAAAACGTTCTGAGTTTCGTCAGGTGCGCACTTCTGATGATTTCCAACAAGGATGAAACAACTGTAAAGTGGTTCTCCACTTTTCAACATAGATTGGTTTCACTTGCAGAACGAAATCTCACTTGAAAATTACGAAATCTCCTCACACCACCTTGGTTCCAATAGGTTTTGAGTTAGAGAACCGATCTTTAGTACTTTCGAGGGATTTAGCTCCGAGTTTGGCCCCCATACTCTTTGGTATGTGCACCAAATGCTACGTGTTTTGCTATTGCTGCTCATCTTCCGTCTCTCCCATTTCCCCCTCCCTTTACAGTTATATCTCTACTTTTTGTATGGGGCGGTCTCGGTACTCAGTTGCAGCTGTAAGTCTTTTTATGCATTGCGATTACTTACTTTCTTACTCGTCCGCCGTCTCCCCCGGGAGGACGGGTGGACTCCAGAACTGTCTTGGAATCTTGCTGCCCACGAAATCCGATCGACAGTCATGTGCAGAGTTAGCCAGTTCTGATCTCAATACCGAATTTCGTAGATAAAATGGATGTTGGGACGTTCGACATCTTGCGTAATGGTTCGGTTTTCGTCCGGAGTGAGAGGCGCTCTCTTGAGAACGGTGATGGTGGCTAAACTGGGGGCCAGTTCACCACTTTAGTCAAGACATATCATGGAGTAACTCGTGACTTTTTGTATGGGCAATCTTACCGTCATTATTTGCTTTTTGAGGGAGGTATCTCTAGTTGTCGCACAACTATGTATGATCTCCAGGTCGGCAGGGTACATGCAGAAAGCATCCAGAAGACACCACCATCATGACCGTTGGGTTTCACAGATAATCTCCCCCTCCCAATCCGAGGTCGCCCATGTTCCCGCGGTTGTTGGTTTGAAATTGGAGTTCAGCCGTCTCCCCTGGTGGTCCAATTGACGGACCCTCCATCAGGTTGTAGCGCCTGAGACACCTTAGTTCGCCGTTTTTATTTTGGTGAGAAGACCGACTCAAAAACACGGCGAGAAGACTTCTTGAGCATGAGGTGCAAACTAGCTGGTCTCTTTGGAGCACTTCACTGGGTTACATGGGGCGACAGTATACACATCTTCAGTCGTACTGAGCTATTTGAAGGTCCTAATTAGCAACCGTTTGTCGTATCCCATTTAGTTTAGTTCCAATGAGTGGATACATTTTGATTTCCAAATCTCTCTCACGTGACCATTTTTTCCGTTTAATTTATGTTCTGGCGATGCAATTCAAGTAACGCTGGGCTAATTTGAATACAAAGTCTCATCTTTAACGGCCTTGTTAGGTTTCATGTGGTTGAACATGCCCGGCAAGTTATGAGAAGAACAAAGGTAGTGAACGAAGCTTGTTTTTAGTGATTGTTCCTCTCGGCTAATACATCATCAGAAATCACGTGAAAAAGGTTGTGTGAAGATCAGGGCTACATGCACCTTAGTAAAAGGAAACTGAGAAATAATAGGAAAGGGATTTGAATGGGAGGTACACGGGTCACTGGGTCACGGAATCAGTGAGTGAGGTCAATGTCAGACAATTTTCTAGGACTGGATCTTTCGCAGGTCACCTCAAGTTCAGAGGTCGCACATGTCCAACAATCGGATTCCAATCGCCTCTGCGATCGATAGTAGGCTGGATCGTACCAACCCTGATCGGTCCAGAGGTACCCGGTACAGGATATCGAAGGTGTGCTCTTTGTCGATGACAAGAGTGGTTTTGGCAAGTTGCATTTGAGCCCGATTTCCTCCAACTATTACTCAGACACACAGGATTGTATACTTGCATTCTGTCCGACAAGCGTCTTACCGTACGACCAACATACAAATGATTACAAACAGAAGCTGGTGGTAGAACGTGGCAATTCGTCCTTCAAACGGAACCTGATAGTGGGGCTAGAATTGAAGCTCAAGCACAGATTAGCATCCATGTACGTTGTATCAACGGAGTTCTCAAGCCTTCTGTTAACCAGGTTAGCAACAGATTCACCTTTAAATGAGAGCCTCGTGTAGACGGGCTTCTTTCCAACTGAACGTTTGGATTTGGGCTTTACAGATTGCATAGTCTTGCGTACGAACCGTTCAGGATATCCCTTCTGCAGGACTATGCGTCCCAAGAACTTTAGTTCCTCTTGTAAGCAGTTGGAGGAGCATGTCTTCATTGCTCTCTCAGTCAGGTATCTAATTTGCTTACGTTTCTGTTGCAACGGAACGAAGCTATCTGGGTGAATCTACAGACTTTTTCAGGTTTGCTTTCTGCGAACCTTGCGCTCTATGGTTCCACCAGTCTTCTTTTTAATACTGACAGATGGAAATTGATCGTCCGTTCTGTTCTGGCTGGTGTCAGCATCCGTCACGAAGAGACTGGAACCTACCGTGGTATGACGGTTTGTGTACCTCGACGACCCGTTGAGCTATACCGGGGGGTGTCCGCGCGACACACGCATAGTCTTTCGTACCAGGTTGGTTAGAGGTCTGACGAACAAAGTCTCCTGGTCCTCTAGGTTGGGGATTGGAACATGTGGCGACTTGTTTCATAGAAATGGTAATGCATTTACATTTCCCGCCAAACACCGCTGCATTGTGGTTAGGCTTTTGAGCCAAAGGCTTTGGTTGAGGACCCTAATCGTCCTCCTGTCTAGGCGTGGACGCCCACATACAACCATGAACTGCACATATGCAAATAAACCCATGCCACATCGACCATCGCGTGTTGCCATTAACCGGGTAGCCTTACTCGCTGCATACAGCTTGGCGGGTAAGCGAAAACATTCTTTCTCTTTCACATACTTGGCATTGATGTGTGTCTCAGAAACAAGAATTCAAGATGCATGCACGGTGGTTGAGCCAACCACCCTATCACCCTCCACTGGCTTCCGGCTGCGCACCTCTGGCGATCCAGAGGCAGTTGCGACAGAATGTGCAGCGGTTGGTGCCGTCCTAAGTCACCGGACGGAGGAATCCTTGCTTGACTGGATACCCGTTGATAGTCACCTGTGTGCGGTTCGTCTGGTAACGTCTGTGAAGGAATCTCACAAGTCGTTCGTTATCTGTTTCTCGTGTCTGCTTACGCTTCAACCGACTGTAGCTCTGACGCCATCAAAGAGAAGTTTTTTGAAGCCTTGAATGCCCTGTTGCGGCGAGCCAGGGGCTGAGATAGCGTTGTTGTTGCCAGAGATATCAATCCACAAGTGCGCAGGCTTCGCGCATCTGAGACCCGAAGGCTCCTTCAGGTGGTCAAGATGCATTGAACCTGGCAGCCGTCAACAATTGTGAACGATTAATTCATCTGTACGCCGATCGCAGGCTGCTTTTATGCAGTACTGACTTCCAAAATAACCGCAGTCTGGTTATATGGTGTCCTCCAACGGCGTGCCGACCACGAACTCAATCGATCACATTGCCGTCAGTTACGGATGGCGTGGATCAGTAGCTGACTGGCGGTGGGGGCTCTGAAATGTTCACCATTGCCCGTTTTTCTGTTTGTTCAGTATTGCAGGAAGTGTGAGCTACGTGGTGAAGGTTTGATGTAGAATCGCCCCTGGCTGCCTGGCACAGCCATATCTCTCAGGGTCACTGGTTTGTCTCGTCTCGCTGTCCCTATCCGGGGGACGGCAGTTACCAACGCGACTCAGTTAACCGGTAAGGACTTTCATACTTTGTCTCTAAGTTCTGGACTGACCGCTCTTGGGTCATCTCCGTTCGATAGAACCTTGGGCGAAGAGGGTTTTACGAGGCAAACGGTCCTTTGGCGTAAGAAGTACGTGACCTAATTAGCGCAACCTGTAGAGCGTGACCAGCTGATCTATCGAAGGAGAGCAGATTTTCCCGAAAAAACATCTGCTGTGCCTCAGTGTTACTTGTCTAATGTTCCCACCAGACTCACGCGATCATCATCATCATCAGCTGTAAGAAACCGTGTACTTGTCGTACAGTGGTTGTAGCTGCCACAGTTTCGTCCGCCGATGATTTGGGGAGGTGAGGTAGGTAGCTGCGCATTGGAGGCGCGAGCTGCGTAAATGCACCACTGTCAATGGGCTGTTACGTCGGGGAATTGGGAAGGGGGCTATGCATTGAAGGCAATAGCTTGGATGCATGAGCGCCATTGAGGGCGCGATTGGGCCATGTCTGACAATGTCTCTAACCATTGATGTGGCCCGTCTCGGGGTCCCCATCCAGGAAGATGGCAGTGACCAGCGCAGCTGAGTTTTCTGGTAGTGGCTTTTACACTTCGCTGCCAAGTCATTGTTTGACCGCCTCTGGCTCGTTTCCACCTTTCACGTGGTTGTGCGAAAAGAACCCTTCGAGGAAGTCGGTCGACTGGCATGCGTAGCACGTGGCCAAGCCAGCGCAACCTATGCAGTGTGATCAGTTCATCTATCGAGGGTGAGTTATTTCTCCCGAATATCATTCGACGTACTTCAGCATTGCTGATCCGGTGTTTCCACCAGATTTGGGCAATGCTCCGGAGACATCGGTGGTCAAACATTGAAAGTCTTTTGACGTCCTCGGCGCGCAGCGGCCAGGTTTCTGATCCGTATAGTAATATGGAGCGCACCGCAGTATTGCAAAACTCGACCCTTGACGGATAAGCTGATGTCCCGCCTACGCCACAGGTGACGCAGGTTCACAAGAGCTGCTCGGGCCTTCCCAATTCGGATGGAACTATCATCTTTCGCGAGACCACCGGGACTAATACAGCTGCCCAGGTAGACAAATTTGTCTACTACCTCAATCGGTTCACCCGCAAGCACTAGGCTAGGGTTCGGGCCCACCCAGTCTTGCAGTAGCACTTTACACTTTGCAGGTGTGAAGCGCATGCCGAACCGTGAGGCGGAATTAGTTAGATTATTTAATATTCTTTGCATTACCACGGCGTCAGATCCAAGAAGAGCTATGTCGTCTGCATACTCGATGCTTCGGAGGCATCCATGGTCAAACACTGGGAGCATTTGAAGGCCTTCTACGTACAGTGAGCCCCCTTCTCCGATCCATAAAGTAGGACAGGTTCGTCCTCGGCGTTGTACACTCTACCATTGACAGTCATTTCGGTGCCACAAGTGTTGGAGGTTGACAAACGCTGCCCTAACTTTGATCTTCACCAGTCCACCGGGACTTCTACCATACCGTAGTCTGTCAACCAAGGTTACATCTAATATAAACTGTCTGAAGTGCTATTTTTTCAAGAAAAAAACCTGTGCTTCTCGATAGCATACTCGTATTCATTGGTTTTGAATCAGACAGTCGTTGATTTGTCTTCTGAACTTGGCAATGCACTTGCAGACGTTTCGTCACCAACCGAAGAGACATAACCACACACTACTGATTTCCTCCGGTCTGGTGACGGAACGTTTGCAAGTCAATTGCCAAGCTCGGCGAACAGGTGAACGTGCAGTAAAAGCACCAGAGCTGCTAATATTTCGACAAACTGATAAGCTCTTATTTATATCAGCCTTCAACATTTGAGCACGTGATTAATTTGACCAGCTTGACAAATCAGAACCGTCCCGATACTATTGTCCTCTCCGGTTGAAAAATGATATCATGTTGACGTAATGCACTACTCATAAGGTTGCTGAAAATTCTTCGACAGCCCACGACCGGTTTCGCCCTCTTTGGGGCTCATCAGGTAGGCGCAGTCCCCAAGTTTCCGTCAACCTTATGTTCTATTTAAACCCAAATTGGACTGATTTCGATGAGTATACTCATTTGCAAATCAATTTGGTTTTGCGAGAGACTCACCTGGAACCCGGTTGCCTGGAAACATCACAAAAGAGAGATTCAGCTGGGTTCCTGTTGAGTTTGCTCAGGATTGAATGGCCGACGCGAAGTTTACATGGTCCCATTGTGTTTAGTGTTTTCACTTGCTGCCACGTTGTCTCTGACACAACACCGAGCGCACATTCCGTTTTCTTCTTTTGAACCAACACTACTTTCTTCACTTACAGATAGAAAGTTTTCATGCCGACAAAGGTGAAAAAAACTGTCATTGATGGCACATAGAATCAATATCATCGCGTCCGTGTTCGCCATCCTTCATGGTGGCTATTCAATGTGTCTACGCTATAGTACATGCGTCTCATGCATCTTAACACCCCCGGTCTTTCGTCGGTTCCGATTATTCTTTCATTCAATCGATTCTGCTTCATCTTCATCGGTGATGCCACGCAAAAGATCTAGCTCTTTGTGGCCCAGCTTGCAGCCCGAGCCCTAAACTTACTGTTTTAGATCGACGCATAAAGTAGCTTTCTCCAGCCCTATCTAATTTGGTTCAGACCCATTTCCCTTCTCGAACCACAAATGATTATCGATCGCTACCTTACACCGCAGTTCGGTTTTGTTACCGTCCAGAGTTACTAGGCTGAACTCAGACCAAGCGTTGGGGAAGGATGCAGGAGATATCTACTGATCAACACAGTATCTAAGCACGTTGATTCCCTCAAATGGTCGCACAATATATGGTGGCTGTNAAATTAATGGTACTGGTGAGCGACTTATCGGCTAACCCAAGTCGCTTAGATTAAGCTTGGCTGAAATCGGACCACCGGACACAAGGTCACATGATCCTGAGACGATGAACGCACTACTCTTGAAAGCATAAGTAACATGCGTAGACTCTTTATCACCATGGCTACAAATAAGCCACATATTTTTCACAGTTGGCACAGCAGATGGATAGAACTCCGAACCCTAGCAAAACAGACTATCTCGATTCTCCATTTTCTAACCTTCCTTCTAGCTTTGTCTCTTGATAGTTGCAAACTGTACTTCTTAATTCATTTCTCGCTGGACTCTGTACTGTTCCATCCAATTGCTGTCTAATTTGTACATTTATAAACTACAGTTTCCAAACTGTTGTTTAATCTGTGAAGGAACGTTTTGAGAAATTCACTAGTCTGAAAGAACAAAGATGTCAACGCTTTCGAAGGATTCCCTATGAAGTACGAGTATTTTCTCCTGAGATCTCGATCTATACCGTTTTCTGCCTCGGATATATTCGCAGAGTAAACTAACTCTCTGCACGATTTGCTATGGTCCAACAACGACCTTGACTGCTTCGTAGAAAAGCACCTCGTTCAAAGAAATGATCATTTACCTAACACCGGGGATTTCATGAGAAACCCACCTGCATTACAGTTGAATCCATCGTTTAAGATACTCTTCCACTGAACGTACTGCACAAAGATCAGTTCATGTTTCAGTTTGTACGATACTGCAGATGTCAGCATCATACACTAGAGATTCAGCTGGATTTCAGGTAAGTCTCTGGTGAAAACCAAATTGGTATGCAAATTTGTGCAGATGTCGAATTTCGTGCAATTTTTTTTATCAATGCAGAACATACGTTTGGCTGAAGAGAAGCTTGGGGACTGTGTCTATCTCATTAGCTCCAAAAAAACCTATCGTGCGCTATTAAAGCGTGTTCAGCACCCTTACGAGTAGTTTCGTTCACGAAAATAGATAAATGAGTCTTACCGAATGAGCTCAGCCTTAGAACGAATCACCTCACAAAATAAAAAAACGAGAAAAGGTATGGAATCGCACTGGGATTCTGCGGAACGGTGGAGAAACTATTAGACGTATGGTGACGGTGTGGGGTGCGGTAAGTCCTGCCTGAAAAGTGCTCAGTGGGTTAGTGGTCCGACGATGTCTGATGACGCGACAAAGTGGCGTGTACACAGGGCAACAACTAAGTCAAACTGGTCCGTTAGGCTTCCATCGCTGCAGACGGAACGCTAGCTACGGTCAAGTGGGACACACACGACCGATATATAAGGGTGATCGATCAGTCTAATGCCATGATGTTTGACTAACCATTCATCATCGTCATCGACAGCATGACGTCAGTGTTCAACACTGATGCTTCGCTGCCGTACAACCATGATTTATTTGAAAGCCTTCCTGTGAAGAAAAGAATAAAGGTGGAAGGGGAAGGGACTTAGTGCTGGCTTACTACAATCATTCCGAGGTGCCTACACCTCCAAACACTCATTCAGGCAATCTGGATAGAAACTGACAACAAGAACGCCACTGACATTGGTTGGCAACCGTATCTTGTAGCGTCTGCAACCAGGCGCAGTGAGGATCAGGCGGTCCTCATCCTGGAAGGCGAGTAGCACCGACAGCACCCAAGCGTTTCGTGATTTCTTTCATACGATAAGTTGTAGATGATGAACTCCTGACCTAGACTGAATTAATGGCCTTGCAACACTTTATTATCAGGGCTGACTCTCGCGTAATGTTTGAAACGATGTACAGTCCTTTCCAGTATTTCCCACTTCACTCGAAGGCAGGATACTTTCTTACTACTCATAAGGTTGCTGAACAGTCTTTGACAACCCGCGATCGGTTTCCTCGTTTTTGGGGCTCATCAGCTAGGCTCACTCACCGTGACATACGGCGGCATGTCTTCAGATGTTGGAGCAAGCCGTGACAACGAGGCAGTTCGCTTCTTCCGATAACGAATGCACACAGCAAAACCCTTATCTATGATATATATGTGGACATATTTTGTCGCGGGCATCTTACCAGGAAGATGCGGTGGAGTCGGTCGAGCAAGTCCGGCGACACTGAAGCTGATGGAGTGGACGGGGACGTAGTGCAAATGGCAACGGATTCGGCAACTGGTCGAAGTCACCCACTAACAAACTGAGAAAGTAAAGTCTAAGAACTTTCCGCCTGCTTTGATCATCCGTGCCCGAATCGCAGGAGTTTATGGCTTCGCTAGCTCTTTGAAACCGTTTGTTTTCACACAAGGTCAGCTGCCTTTCATGAGTTTTTCGATGGCATGGAGGCCCGATTGCGCTTATGTTCACAGTACACTACGGTTGAAATTTTTGGAAAGCTGTGCCATGGGGGATTCGTAAGAGTCCGTATATATCACGCGACCAGTTTTCGTACCCTAGTGTACAGTGCACGTGGATAAACATTTCACGCACCTGTCAAGTTTGTGCCACCGGAGAACAAGATGAAGTTCACTGAGGCGGATACAAAAGTTAGAGCTATCCCACCTGGTGGGAATTCAACGGAAGGCGCAAGTTCAAGGTGACAGATCTCATGGAACAACTGTCCGAACAGATTAACGGTTATGAACAGCGTTCTGTTGATATAACAATCGGTTCTTGTTTTTCACTTTTCCGGTCGAGTGGTTACTAGTTTAGTTGAATTAACGAAAACTTGTGGGTTTGGAATACTTTCACTCCGCTGTTGAAGGTAATGTAAGAGATTTTAGACAGTTTTTGACATGACATCTCCCGAAAGGGTACTCTATGGTACTCTTTGGAAAAGCCATTACCAGCAAACTCAGCTGCGCTGATCACTGCCGTCTTCCTGGATGGGGACCTCGAGACCGGCCACATCAATGGTTAGAGACATTGTCAGACATGGCGTAGTCGCGCTCGTTCATCCAAGCTATTGCCTTCAATGCATAGCTCCCTTCCCAACCCCCCTTCCACTTAACAGTCAACTGACAGTGATGTATTTGCGCACCAATTTATCAGCTCCCGCCTCCAATGCGCAGCTACCTACCCCACCTCCCCAAAGCATCGGTGAACAAAACTGTGACAGCTACAACCACTGTACGACAAGTACTTGATTGGTACATCTGACAATGATGATGACGTTGAGAATACATCCGTTAATAAGTTCTTTGGAAGGGACTAATTAGGGCGTGCAGTAGGTACGAGAAATAAATAGACCGCCGTGGACACAAAAGCGCAAATGAAAGCAAGGCGAACACTCATTTCATGAAGAGTTCTGTCCTCCCCTGTAAAGACCACCCCCTTCCCCAGATATGGACCACTTCCCAAGGGCTGGTATTTTGCGAAGTGTGTGTGGGATCTATTCCGTTGGCCCATCCTCAGCACTATTGATTCATTCGGGGATAAATGCGTTTTTTTCATATAAAAAAAGCTATAATGCGGGATGCAGCTAACGGGGCACCCACATTCCCTATAGACTGGTCGTCAGTCTAGGCGACATCGAGGGAAGGAGTTATTTTACCTCTCATTTAAAGGTGACCCCTTCCACGAGGGGTGTTCATTGGATGGCGGTTGACAGTGAATGCCGCTGCGGTTTCTCTTCGAATGCCTCTCGTAGAAGAGTGGTGAGGAATTGTGTCGACACTTTTTGGGGAGAGCAGAGGCTATTACAACTTAGGGCACGGTTCGAAACAGGAATGAAGCAGCTGGGAGGTGTTTTCAATCTTTTGATGGTAGATTGACCCCCCGTATTAGTACCTCGTTGTCCTAATATGATTTAATTTTCGATCTTTTCAACAAATACGGATCTCTCCTAGGGTTTTTCTTCCGACCAACGCCACCAAACGGATATGTTGATCTCGTGCGATTCCAATACCCATTGTGTTTTCACACACGTCCAACCGATTTTCAACAAACTTGGTCGCGAGCAAGCCAGTTTTCTAGGTCACGGTTGCTGTAGGTCGGTTGCGCGCCGAACTTCCATTCCGTTTGGACGAAACGGAAACTAGACAGGCATTTCGGATTAGCTTTTCAATACCGAATAACCAGTGCCGCACACAGTGTTTATAGTGGCATGTTCGACAAATACTGGCCTAAAGGTCACCAAGGTGACACGCTAAACCATTGTCTGGCGCGCGTTAACCATGGTCTAGCGGTCACAAAGAGTTGTTGCAGCCACGCAGTTGCATCCATGTGGTTTAACACCAGCAAACATGGGTACTGTGGTCGATGAGTTTTGACTTTCAAAGGTCCGCGAAATTTAACCCTGAAGAACCATACGACGGAAATGTCGTGTTAGGTGCTGCAGACATTCATATTCACACCACTCGTTTGAACGGTCGTCCTCCTGTTCCGGCGTAACTATTCCGACGAGTCCACACCAAAGGGAAGCACTGAACTCGAGTTTCGCTCTTATTAGAGCTCATCAGCAGTGCATATCCAGTGGCCGTGCCGGGATTCGAACCCCGGACATCTGACATGCGAGGCGAGCGTGTTACCACTACTCCACCAACGCGCGTTGGACGCATCTGAATTTTCACGTCTGAACAGGCGAACGTGTCCACGCTTGAGCGATGTGAACAGGAGGATTAGTTTCTAATCATGAACTTTGTCATTGTCTACTTGACTCCCACGTTAGTCGGGTGTGAGTGTTCGGTACTCAAACAAAGATCAAGGTTCAAACATCACGCCGAATTGGACAAAGTGACGTAAAAGGTCTTCAGTGTGCAATGTTGGAATTTTGTTTCTTGTTGCAGCACACTTTGTCAATCAAAGTCCAAAAGGAAATGGCGGCAACTATTGATTTGTACAACTATCAGATCTCACGTCAACGCTAGTCAATAAGTAGCTCAGACGATTTCACAAGATGAGTGGAACGTCCTCGTAGAAGGTCATCACTGGAGAAGCCAGACAATACGTGATCATGTGATGTGATTGAAGGATGAGTGGCGCTATGTCTCGTCCAAATGAGAATTATTCACACTGCTGATCAGCCAAATGGTTAGGTGTTCATCTACAGGCTGGAAGGTTCGAAACTCTCTGAGTTTCGTGAGATGCGCACTCCTGATGATTCTCAATAAGGATGAAACTGATGTAAACAGTGCTTCTGGGCTTTGCAGCGTAGATTATCTTCACTGACCGGACGAAATATCTATTGGAAACTATCAAATCTCCTCACATTACCACTGATTTCTAAAAGCCTGGCTGGGTTTCCTCTTGTGTAGTTGTGGGACAAATACGCTTGCGGACCACACGAGTCCCCAGGGGCGAGATGGTTAGAGCGCGAATCTACTGATAGGAAGGTCCGGGTTCGAACCCGACCTCTGCCTCTCGACTTCCCCTGTCTAGGCTTGAGCAACCTGGCAGTATCCCAGCCCTCGTGCTTCCTTCGGGTGGCATGGCAGCTAGGCACTGAAAGGGTATTACAGCTGAACGATTTATTTTTTTTACACGAACCCCATTTCTTTCATATCTTCACGATTGTGGATGCGGTGCTTGGAAATACACACTAGAAGCATGCCTTCTACTGAAATGTCTTTTTTTATCTGCATTTGTCAAGTGTTACTCCTTCCTCTCGGTCTACTGGTTAATGGGCCCTACGCTTTGATCACCACTGCTGTCTCGGCCGATTTGGGCACACATCCGTCGTTACAGTCTGACGCTCGAGCACTCGCCACAGTTGCAGGGATTATTGACGGGACCGGATCTGTGGGTGAGTTGCATTAGTTCGTCTAAGCAGGCTGACCAATGTGGATGAGGGAACTGTCGTGCTCACTCGTTAACTCTAATGTCAAATTGCTTTGCTGTGTGCCGATTGGTAATTCGAACATTTTTATTTTGTGGTAAACATCCACGCGACTTTCGGCGTACGTAGGGCGACTAATATTGCCGCAGCAGGCTGCTTCTTTTTTCCCAATTATATCATCGTTTGATTGGGAGATGTCTCAAACCACGCAACCCCAAGGTGGAGTGGTTAAGTACGAGTAACTTTGTCCGATTTTTTTTATCATACCGGAGTTACACCTCCACACAGGCGCCTTAATCCATCGAAAGTGGTCGGCGAAGTGTGCGAAGCTCTGTTGGATAACGATTTTTCTAAAACACTTCGCCCTAATAGCATCACACAGAAAAGATCAGACTGTACGGAATGTTTTGTGCGATCGCAGTGATCTGAACAGTCTGTTTGTCGAATGCACGTGTTCAGGGCGATCCCGTTTCTTGCGGCGTCATCCCCATTCTGATTGACTGGCCAATAGCACTGGTGTTTCATGGCAGATTAAGTTGTTTAGTTAAAAAAGGTCTTCACGATTTCGCACGCCTTTTGAACTCTGTTCCACACACTTTAATTACCTAAAATGATTCGATTCAGCATTGCTTTCAGGCCTCACTGAAGGTTTTATAGAACCCACCAGGAGAACGCAATTTTTATCCATAAAATGTTGTACATTCTGGGTCGGAATGCGGTGACTGATATTGCCTAAGCTGGAACCGGTCATGTCACCGCAAGCTCCGTTTTTTGTATCCTAAAAACAAACCAATGAACTGCTTTTAGTGATGAAGGCTTGCTAATGTTGGGAAAGTGAGACCTGTTTTGCGAGGAATATCCCATGATCCCAAACAGGCCATGGAGTATCATCACCATCATCGTCATCATCATCATCATCATCGTCGTCGTCATCATTATCCTCATCATCATCGTCATCATCGACAGCATGACATCAGTTTTCAACACCGATGCCTCGCTGCCGTACAACAGCTTTATATCTGTAGGACAGCGAAAAAAACATCGAGACTCATCTGCTCAACTCATCAGTTTAACAGGTCAGGGGTCAATATTTACCTGTTTGTCTTTAAGACTCATCAATGCGTTTTCAGCATGTGTTACTTGCCTGGAGAGGCGATGTGGCTAATATCACGTGCTAACAGCTGTTTATGATTGGGCGGTCAATAAATCGGAGGGAGATGACGCCAGGTCTAGTGGGAGAATTTTCGATGCATGGTGTTGTTCTTCGTTGAATCCGCGAACAGTTGCCACTCACTGCGAGGCGCGGTCCGACCCCACTGGAACTATTTGATGAAACAACGAAATTTAAAATGATCCATCCTTGGTTTCTGGTTCATACTGCATACTTCGGTTTTGGATCTGTTCTCAACCAAGTTTTTCTCGTCTTCTCCCATTTTACAGGTTCGGCTCTTGGTCCGCTATTATGCGGTCTTCTCAAGTCCTACGGGTGGGGTGCCGTGATTGCAATGCTCATGACTGCGTTAGCCCTCGCTGCTGTCGTAAGTTTTGATCATTTGACCATGCCATATAGGTGAAACTTGAGTACCCAGAATATTCCACCTTCTACGGCAACCTTCTTCAGGCGGAGTCCTTCAAATGGGGCCCTGGGCGTTGCAGTCTAAATACCCGAGTGCAATCGTCAACAAAAATTTAACGACAAGTCATGAGGGCGTTCTGATACACAGTTCTGCACGGTGCAGGTATCCCATTGGTTAACGTCGCGGATACCTGACCTTGGTTCAAGTCCGATTGCACATAGAATTTTCTGAATTGGGACACACGGTTTCCAACCATGGTTCATTGGTTTCTTTAGGCCGTAACGTGTTTGGTTATCTCATCTTAGATTTGTTTTTTTTTTCAAATAGACACCAATTACTTCCATCATGTCCTTTCTTTCAATTCAGCTCCTTATGCGCCGGGTTTGTGTGGAGGTTGGTCTTTGCGTTCGCACCCGACGCCGACCACTTTTGCTGGAGGAACCTATCGCCTGATTGTGTAGGCTTGCCTCCCGGTCCTATTACCGTAATAGTAATTTTCCTTTTACCTCTGGGGCTTTCATCTCGCCTAAATGGAGCCGAGAGGCTAGGGGCCCTGTCCGCTCCATAACGCCCTTTATTTCCTCAATCTATTCGCATTGTTTTGCCTTCTGTGTTTTTGACTTCATTCTTCCGAATTCCACAGTTTTGTTCTTCACTCTTTTGCTGCTCAGTCTTTTTTTTCGTATTGCACTCCGTTCATGCCATCTAGAACTATTGTCCTGCGAGTTTTCTCGTTCACTTTCGGCTTACATTTGGTCCGTCTCTGTCCGTAGGTCTTTTGCTGACATGTTGGATACTCTGTGCCTATTGAGACAAACGATTTTATGCTCAGCACTTGTTTCTTTTTACGCTGTTTCGACAGGTTTCATTGGGTTCATTGCTCTGAGTTAGATATAAGTCGGAATCTCACTCAATTCACAATCGCCTGTGCGTCGCATGTCTACTGGCCGTCCGATAGGCGCCGTCTTCCCATTGGTTATCGAGCTTGTCTCTAGCATGTGCTGCATATCGGGACATCAAATTGCGGTGTGCGCGTGCCCATACAGCTGTTTCTGATATTCAGTCTTCTGATATGCAATACGACACAGTGTTGTGATGACTATTTGCGCAGTAGATGTGCCGGCCCAGTAGTTGTTCGATTGCCAAGTTCGTGCACTGGCACTCCGAGCCGCGTCACTTTCCTCCAGGAAGGCCTATTTGTCTTCAAATAGAGGACCGTTCATTTGGCTATCGTCATACGACAATAGGTTTAACTAATTACGAATTTGTTTGCAACTGAGTGTGTTTCGCTAAATTCGTGCAATTTGGGTTCAAGTAGAACGTAAGGTTGACGGAAACTCGGGGACTGCGCCTACCTGATGAGCCCCAAGAAGGGCGTGGACTGTCGAAGAATTTTCAGCAACCTTATGACAAGTGTATTATGTCCATGCCTATTTTTCAATTTGAGACAATCGTCCAAGTAGGATAGTCAGGTTTAAGTCAGTATAGTGGTAGTATAGTATAGTAGTCATATAGATGTAGAACTGTGTCGACAAAAACGTCGTTCAGAATTTCTCGAAACACAGTTTCCCTGTATTACTCGGACTCAATGTTTCTTGAGAGGGAGCATGAATTTATTCGTCATAGGACAGTCCATTCAGAGATAAGCTGTCTCACGGAAATTTGGTTGGCAGTGCCCGCTGCGGACTTTTTTAGGAAGTGGCTCTCTTTGGAATGGTGTGTCCAAAACACTGAAAATCATCCCGTCACTTCTTTCAGCCAACTACCCTTAGACATATCCATCAGTTTGACTGACGAGGATTGTATCAGAAATATTGTTCCAGTCTCCGCTGCTCCGCCAAATGCAGTGAGCTGATTTAGTTGGCAGTGGAACAAAACGTCAGCCCAAACGGCGGTGTGTTCATACCAGCTGTTTGGTCAGGACCGATCTATAGTCAGACCAGCCAAACTCATTCTCCTTTGAATTCGTGCTCAAACCGCGAACTCCGGTGTATCCTCTCGACCAGTCAAATGGCGCCGTTGGTAATTCCGATCATTCCACTCCTGAAAGGAGTCGCCCGTGGTTGCCGAAGCGTTGAGCAGTAGACCTCGAAGTGTTAACGTTATTTCAACCAGGCTAACTGTTCCACATAACACTCGATCGGTCGCGTCGAACTTGATGCGAACGTTCTCAAGTTTTTATTTAACAGTAGAATAAAGGTTTCGATCCAAAGGACATCGCTATCCTAGCATAGTTCAGTTGGGTTGCTTAGCCTGCACGATTTAATAATATCCGACGGACGATAGTCACCTGGAATCCTTATTGGTGAATTTCTTTGGCAATCTGCGTCCTGCAGACTTGCATAAACGAACTGGTTTTCGCATTTGACGACGTTGTATATTGTTCCCACCTAGTAGGCTGTCCTCTGCATTTCCTTCGTGTGACGACGTTTTGTGGTTGAGACAGTCTGCTTCGGGTCGCTGAGTGAGTTCCTGATGCCTGTCGCACTCAATCGCATATTTTGGCTGAAGCCTTAAACCGACGCGTTGGGAGGAGGGTAAAAGAAATTCTGGATCCTTAGAGAGTGAGTGACGACGAAGGTAACTTCAGAAAACTTCCAAGGACCCTTAAAATGCACATGAATTAAATAGTGAATAACAGGAGGAACGGTGTTAGAAGTGGGTGTACAGTGCGACATTTCACTGTTATGGTATGAGTAAACACGAAAATTTGCTCAAAGTTCTGCTTGGCACATTGAATACTTTGGCTCGAGATGACTTAACGACTTACTGACCAGAAAGTCCACGTTTCGAACTTGACCTCTGCCTCTCGATTACCCCTGTCTAGGCTTGGGCAACCTGGCAATATCTCGGCCCTCGTGTTTCCTTCAGTTGGCATGGCAGCTAGGCACCGGAAGGGTGTTACATCTGAACCGTTTCAACTCACAACTTATCAGAACGTGAATTTCTTGATTGCTAACTCGTGTTGGTATCATACGCGCGGTTGATACAAAAATGTACCCGATACCTTAGTTTCAACCCGAAAACATTGCCGCAGGTAGTTCAAGGGTTTTTAAACCAATGGTCCAAGGTGTCGGAGTTCAGTCGGTAAAACTTTCGCTGTGCATATTTTAAAACCAAATTCTATGGATGTTGAATTTTAAGAAGGTCACGAGAGGGGATCAGTTGATGTAGTTTCCGAGTGATCTCGGTGTCTCCGAAAGCGTTCTTCGAGTGAATCGAATACTCAATTGTTCAAAATTCCGTTCCGAAGGTCTGGTTGTTTGCGCTTTGATCTCGCGTTTTTGTGGGGATTATTGAATGAGGCAGTTAAAAAAACTAAAACCGATCAATGTCTGATGGGTTTGGCAGTTATCTGCTGCATGAACAATCACGAGTGAACTCAAGTAAAATTTTGACCGACGAACATCTTGACAGTTACCGTTTGACACCCGACAATAACGTCAACTGCTCCGCCCAAACCAGTCGTTTATTAGGTGCCGAGATATACAGCCTGTAATGGCTTTACAGAGATAAGTTTGGTACTATAACGGCCTGTTAGAACCGCGGTACCCATACAGAATTGCCTAGGACTACGTGAGTTGTCATGTGATTTTATGTTTCATCTGCCGTTCTGGTCAGCTATTCGCAGAGGAAAGCTTGAGTGTCTCGGATGGCAGCCAGTGACTTCAACATAGTGAACATACACTTTCACTCGTTTGGTTGTTTTCGAGAAATCACTTGATGGGACAGGATGATGTGTCTGTTCCTTGTGGGGGCCTACAGGAAGTTCCAGATGGCAAGCTTGTTGGATTCGACTGAGATGGCCAGACCTCACCGGTATTGTTGGTAGACAGACAATCGCTTTCCGATTGTCTGTCTAGTTCACTGGAGATAAGAGGCCAGCGCATGGAAGCTTCAGAGAAACACCTTTAGCCGCAGAGTCTCCTTTTGTAAAAAAAACTCCCACCTGTATGTTCTCCGTATGTCACTGTAATTGGTGGCGCCCCGCAGATTAATCCAGTAAGCACTAGTAGCGTTTGATTCCTCGCCTTTCCACTTTCCCTAGTTCATGTTCAAGGTGGACTTCATAAACACATAGTGCACTACTCATTAGGTTGCTGAAAACTCTTCGACGATATCTCGAATATCGTACCAAGTGAAACATGACCTGGCCTGGTGCAGCACATTTAGTTACTTAAGAACATCATAAACGAGAAATTCACCTGGGCTCCAGGTGAGTCTCTCGCGAAAACCAAACTGGCATGCAGATGGGTGTATTTATCGAAAACAGTCCAATTTGGGTTCAAGTGGAACATAAGGTTGACGGAAACTCAGGGACTGCGCCTACCTGATGAGCTTCAAAAAGGGCGAAAGCGGTCGTGGGCTGTCGAAGAATTTTCAGCGACCTTATGAGTAGTGCATTACGTATATACATGTATCGCGATATCCAGGTGAAAACCAAATTGGCATGTAAATGAGTGTATAAATCAGAGATGGACTTCACTTTCCAAAATAACAGTTGCTCGATCACCAGTCTCCAAAGAACGCTCAACTGAATTGAGCAGATCTATGTTGCTAGGTATTTTTCAGTACGCTTGATCACTATGCAAATTAGAAACCTGTATACGGTGGATGGTTATCGAATCGGATGTGTTCTGTCGTTGCGTTCTCTTTAAGACAGAAGGTTGCGTGAACAAAAGTATGGCAAACGGTGCATTGTTTCTTAACCTATGATGCGAAGCGGATCACTAGCAGGCGCGGATTGTTCGCTGTCAGGAACTTAGATAGGGGTCTTTCAAATTAAACAACAGGTAATTTGTTCGACGATCAGGCTTATCGACAGTCTCTCAGCTGATTTTGAGATGGCTCAAGTGGTTAGAGCGCGCATTTACTGACCGCAAGGTCCGTGGTCCGAACCCCACCTCTGCCTCTCGACTTCCCCTGTCTAGGCTTGGGCAACCTGGCAGTATCTCAGCCCTCGCGCTTCCTTTGGGCGGCATGGCAGCTAGGCCCCGGAAGGGTGTTACAGCTGAACGATTTTTTTTATTTTGATTAATTTTGTTGGCCTCCAGACCAATTTTGGACGCATGGGGCGTCCGTATTCACAGACGTTCAATACACAAAACCACCCGAGGTGTGGAATATCGCGCACAAACAAAAACTACAAACATTTGACCCCCGACGAAACTCGGCTAAACGCAAATGTTGACGTTTGTCGCTTCACTACTAGTCATTGTATTACTGGGATGAAAAAAAGTCGTAAGGCCCTGTAACACCCTTTCGGTGAATATCTGGCTTGCCACTGAAGGAAGCACCAGGGTTGAGATACTGCTAAGTTGCTCAGGTCTAGACAAGGGCAGTCGAGATGCTAGAGTTGAGTTCGAACCATAGATCCTCCAGTTCGCAAGATGGCACCTTAAAAACTAACCATTAATAGGATGCAGTTTAACAACGCAGCCGCGTCTTTTAATCAGCAAACTGGAAGTGAACAGCGAAATCGTAAAAAGTGCCAGCGGCGTTTGTCACGAGTACTGTTGTTTACATTTCCTGCACAGGTAAAACTACGTAATGTCTTGCCGGATACGCGAATGGCGTTTCCTAGCAAATACCATAAATAGAACGGTCAACTGCAAAACGTCATCCAGACTGACCCACTCCGCAGCTTTTTGCGTAAACTTTTGCGATTGATCAGCTATGCAAGGTCTGTTGTGACGCATGGTAAATTTCACGCATTTTTACATCCGTCCAGTTCGCAATTTGCTGGGCTAGTTGTAGGAGGTGTGGGGCAAAAAAAGATAATCAATGAACTAATGCCGGTCGTGTTAGTTTTACGAACTGTTTGAACCTTATTGTTCAATAGTATGCCGTGTTAATGAACGAATAGACACGACAATAAAGGTACCGTATCCTATCCAGTTTTATCAGAGTTCGCCACGATTATTCCTATGGGCAGTGAATGCCACTCAGAAGTGAACTGTGGTGTTGATGAAACCATGGTATTTTTGGTGAGGCTTTCGTCCTGTAAGTGAATCCAATCTATGCGGAAAGCTGAGAAGCACTGTATGGCTGTTTCTTCCTTAGTGTAGATCACTAGCCTTTCACGAAACTCCGCGGACTCTCGCAAACTCGTTAGCTTCAAGCTAGCAGTTTGAACACCTGACCGTCTGGCCACGAGTGGCCGATCAGCAGTGTGATTAGCTCTCACTTGGACAGGGTATAGCACCGGATAGAATTATACTGAACCTCAAGTTTTGCTTCTTTCGGGCGCCTGTTCCGATTGGTTACTGCTGAATCTTCAACACTATTCTTTCCTAGTTCTATTGACAGCGTGAATACGGTTACCGTGTACTTGGTTTACGTACTCACCTGCATACTTTTAACGTCAAGTAGGCTATTCGCAAGGAAAACCTAGGCGCACCTCAGATTTTAGGGCACGGTTAATTGAGAAGCGGTGGACGATTGGGTGCCCAAGTGCTTCGGTTTTGCCTTCATATAACGGTTCTTATCCTGCAGAACGCGGACAAGAATCTCGGCGTTACAATGCAGACGTAATCAATATTGTTCGTTTCGGCAAACTGTTCCGTGGGTGAGCCTAAGAAATGATACAAGAACGTGTCTCAGAGCTCTCCATAGGAAGATTCCCAAATCCTATTTAAACAGATTGAACTGAGTTGGCTCAGCGAACACACCCTCAAAGTGGGGAGCGGGTTGTTCAACAAACTCTGTGACTGCGGCTGAATATTCACGCGATTTCGCTCACTGCCCATCAGGTACGCCTAGCTGCGGTCAATTTGTGTCCATCCCCAAAATGCATCCCCTGTATGACTTAATACTGGACCTCTTTTTGAAGCTGAACAACTCTGACGAAGGTTTTGCTCTCTACTGACTGAGTGATGGTGGAACTTCAAGGCTACCGTATGCTAAACAACGGTGACTGAATAAATAGGCCACGGAGTATGTCCTAGGTTAGTAGACAACAGTCAAAATTTCTACCTTGTCGCTTGAGTGTTCAAACTCTGGATTGTGTACTCAGCGTTTCTCGTGGAGATCGAAGTTCTAAACTTTCACTGGCAGATTTGCGTGTATGTAAGTTGCACAAAATATCGCAGCTGAAATGAACACATTTTATTATTTGTTCGTTGAATACTCACAAACCAAAAAGTGGTGGTTGATCGCTTTGAAGCCCCGGCCCTCCATTTCGGGATTTTTTCTACCAAAATGTCAGTGTACCCGGCTGAAGCAATTACTGATCAGACAATATCTCTTTTCTTCCGGAAAACAGCTCTCAATCAACACACAGTCATCAGAACTGGGGTGTAAATTTCTCCACAACCCATTTATAAAATCAATAAATCTGTATCATACGGTACGAGATTCCTAAAAGTTGTGAAATGCTAATACAGCCACATTGAGTTGAGGGTCATGTAGATTTGGAACCCTCAGCTCGTTTCTGAGTTCAAAACGGACCGTAACTGGAGCTCACTGAGTAGCTACTTGAGTGTTACGAGAGATGCAGTCGTTCCGCAGCAAGGAGGTTTTACTTGAAGCAGTGAGGTTGATGAGCCACCCTCGTGAACTCAAAAGTACCACATAACTCAAAACTTTTCCTTGCCGATCTACGCAGAGGTAACAAAAGCAAGAGAAAATGTTCGGCCAATCAAGCTTCCAGTAAGCTCTAGGAGCAAGACTCCGGTGGTAGACAGAAGAACATATCCGTTCGCGCCTCACATAAGGAGAACAAGTGACCCAAAGTTAGCACATTCAGACTGGCATAGTCGTCGATTCTAGAGGTGCAAGTAGGAGACGCAATGCATTACTCATAAGGTTGCTGAAAATTCTTCGACAGTCCACGACCGGTTTCGCCCTTCTTGGGGTTCATCAGGTAGGCGTAGTCCCCGAGTTTCCGTCAACCTTATCTTCTACTTGAACCTGAGTTGCACGAAATTAGCGAAATACACTCATTTGCAAACAAATTTGGTTTCAAGTAAAACATAAGGTTGACGGTAATTCGGGGACTGCGCCTACCTGATGAGTCCCAAGAAGGGCGAAACCGATCGTGGGCTGTCGAAGAAGTTTCAGCAACCTTAGGAGTAGTGCATTGCGTATACACATGTATCGCGATATCTCGAATATCGTAGCAACTGAAAGATGAGGCGGCCTGGTGCAGCACATTCAGTTGCCTGAAAACATCACAAACGAGAGATTCATCTGGGTTACAGATGAGTCTATCGAAAAACCAAATTTGTTTGCAGATGAGTGTATTTTGCAGGTAGGAGATTTTAAGAGAATGAAGGCCTCCGAATCTTAAACAACAGAATCCTTGGCAGACTGAATCAGCAGTGGTGAATGAGGAGACTTGCGATACTCAGTGTTCTGAGCGCATTCCGCCTAGATGTATCAGCTAGAATCGTTTGTTATTGGAGTCCCATTCACCAACCTCCAAATGTTTTTACTGCAATGACAATCTCCAAGTTTACGCCGAAAAGAGCCTAACCTAATATCAGGATTTAAACCAGCAACATGGGCAGTATTCAACACCCTGCGTGCGCCATCAGTGACTGAGTGTAATTATGCCAAAATAGACCGCTTGTGTAAATTCATCCAACTAAACAAACTAGTGAATATCTTCGACCAAAATACATCTTTCCATTTACTTGTTCTCAGTGTAAACGGCATATTTTATCCTAAAGCATAGTACTTCACGTATGTTCTCGCTATTATTCACTAAAAATCTCAACTGACCAAATCTTTTAGCAGATTTGGCGGGTACTATATATTGTATATATATTGTGATGTCATTATGTATATATTTTGCTACATGGAACCTATACTTTGGTGTATACTCGAGAAGACCATTGTAGGGGTGATTGGATGTAGCCTGTTTCGCAGCATTCTCTTCTGTCAACAGTCAGTGTGATCACAGTTGAGTAGAAAACGAATTTAGACTGGTCTGTGTAAAAATTGCTAAATTTAGCTTCTGGCCTATTCCTTCCAGTGAAGCTAATCTATGCTGAAAGGCCGAGAAGCACTGTACAGTTGTTTCCTCCTTATTGGACATCTGACGAAACTCAGAGAGGGAGACAGGACGAACTCCTAACTGAAAACTACTCAGTCTCTTCTCATTATCATCAAGCTACAAGTGGCTCAGAGGGAGAGCGATTTCATAAAGTGAAGAGTCATCATCCGAGGAGCCAGTCATTACATGACCACGTGATGTGGTCTCTTTGATTAAAGGGTGAACAGTATTATACCCTGTTCAATTGAGAGCTAATCACACTGCTTTTTGGCTGCTCGTGGCCGACTGGTTAAGTGCGCAACCACTGACCAAAAGATAACGAATTTGAAACTATCAGAGTTTCGTGAGATTCACACTGCAGATGATTCGTAACAAACTTGAAACAGTAGTACAATGCCTCTGGACTTTAAACACATGGGGAAATCTCAATTGTAAATCTCTAAACCTCCTCGAACTTACTCAAGCAATTTCAGGTTCATCTCAAAGTAGCCCAAAAGTATCAGGCCATGAACTTGAGATGGGGCCGGATGACTAACAGTCATTGATTCAAAAATTAGAGTGCATGGCAGTTCGGGTTATGTGGTGTAATCTGATGTTTTGTGACCAAGAATCAAGTGAGGTTGGTGAAAATTTATGATTGGGATAATAATAACGCAATCAGCGGAATTCTTATTCGGGGGATTTTGGTGTTGGTTTATTACTGGTGTGACTAATACACGTAGGGAACGCAATCAGAAGTGTTAGGTGTCGCTCATCCTCATCCCCATCGTTCTGATGGACTGGCGTGTTTACTGCTTTCAAGAACGTGTTGGTGCACTGAGTTACGAAGACTGACAGGAATGTCCCTGGAACACAGGTCCCGTTTGTGGGCGTACAACTCAAGCTAATAGAGCTTACCGGAGATCTATTTACTCTATTTAGGCTCACGACAATCGCAGTAGGACTTACCTCTGTGACAGTTTATAGATTTATGCGCTGGTTTCGCAAAATAAGTGTGTGCTTATCACTGAAGGAAACAGATGAGGCACCTCGTGAATTAGACTAATATACTAATTTGTTCATCGCTCCCTTGCAGGGTGACTTGAACCCACTTTTAATAGTGTGGTTTACACAACAGGTGCGCGTCTACTGCTAGCACGAAAACCCAAACAGTATCGGATATGCAGTTGTTCTAATCGGCATTTTTATCAGATTCGCAAACTCGCTCCACTGATCCTTATCAAGAAATCTTTTAGAGACCAAGTGGCGCATTCAACGCTGTCAAAGTGCGAAACACTGTCAACTGTGAGTGGTTTGGGCAACTCCAAAGTAGCTGATGTGCGTGTTCCGTCAGATAAACCTCACGGTTTTTACTGAGTTTGCCGAAACTTTTGGTGATTTCTTGGGTATTAGGCGATAAAAAAACTTTTAATTATATCTACGGTATATTGCAAGCTTTTGTTTACGCAGAGTGTCCACTGCAAACGGAGATCGACAATAACAAACGATGCCGGATTAGATCCTTTATCTTGCTAGTATTCATCTCTGAAAATGGTTTGCTTAAATCACTGTATTTGTCACTGCTTGGATTTCTACGGGAATTATGCATTTTTTCAAATATCACTCAGGCTGAGGGGCATCATCAGGGACCATCGAATTTCATTTGATGAGAAGGATATCGACGTTTGGGAAACAGTCTAACTGTAGGTAACAAAAATTTCTAGAATTTTTTGACGGAAAATTCAGTGTATCTATAAATGAGAAGTTCGTAGGTCATCAAATGAGATAAAATATTCTGTTTTTTTATCTCAGTGAAATATTTGTTTGATATCCAGGCAATCCTGTTTGACGTTTACCCATATATATTTCACAAAAATGATAAAGTTCTCAAGTTCTCTGTTGAAAATATTCACTGCGCGTGCGCCAAACGGAACGGTCAACCTCCGGCGGCAATTTATTGTTGTGCTACTCAATAGGTTGGCAGTAGTGCAATTTTATTAGTAAAACATTAACCGATTTATGGTCACCCATATTTTAGTCATCAAATGCACCGCTGACAGTGACAAGATTCGAAGACAAGTGGATCGTTCGAATTCCACCTTATTAGTGTACTCTGCGACAGCAGACTCACCCCTAGTTATTTCACATATCTTCTACGTCTGTTAGCCTGGGATCTTCAAACATGCGAAGGATCTGCCGGAGCCCTCATAGTTACCGAGGTCATAGGGAATTTTGCGAATAGAGTACGCGCATTCGTTGGAAAGTTGCGTAAAATGCAACAGGCGTCCAAAATATTACTGAACTTAAAACGAACTGAGTCCGAAACTGATTAACAAAGCACACCTCTGGCACACTTCTAAAGAACTCGCTCAGAAATTCCCCATATAAATTTTGACATCAATCGGTTATCTCCGATTTCGTCTCCCCGTTCGTCTAAACTTGACACAGTCAGTTCGACATGTTCGTTAGGATCTGCCAAATGATGGCTCGAGAAATATGCAGTCCAGTCGCCACAACCGGTTCAAAATTTCCATCCGGATTTGCCAAACGACAATGTGGTTTGAAAGTGTCACCAAATTGACCACAAAGCCGGAAGGGTTTGTTTTTAGTACTAGAAACCTTTTGTAGGTCCCTGAGGTTATTCCACTAGCATGCTGGTTGTCTAAACCGTTCGAGTAAAACGGTAGTTTTACAAATAACCGGCGTTTTCTCAAATACGCCCCCAAGTTTTGTGATCCCATTTTTCATCGTTGTTTTTATTGCTGGTGTATTGAGGCAAGTCACGGAGCACCCTTTATCCACAAGAGTTGCTGCAGTTGAAATTGCCGCCCCGTATTCATTACACTGAATTGGACGCCAGTCTCAACTTTACTCTTCCCGTTTTCCCTAGATATTGTTTTCTGCTTGTTCCGATCTCTTGCTGTACTTAGCCTCTGATCGTGAAAACTACGTGGTTGCCTGGTTGATTCAAACAAACTGTCGGTCAGCTGATCCCGGACACGTATCATGTTAGCAAACATCATTAATTGTGGACAGCATACAAAGTTCATGGCTCAATTTTTCACACAAATCCGTTTTGGTGGATCACGCATGGGATGATGTTGTGACAACATTACCGCGTGAAATTCCTCTGATCGTAAAAGGTTCCCAGTTGATCAAATTTCTGCAGTTTAGTGCAAACAATCTCAACAGGTCATACGAATTCAGTAGTCACTTGGACTTGGATTGGCCCAGCTTGGGGTTGAAGATGGTAGGTTTAGAGCAGACGATCACGTGTCAAAACTGGTAACACATCAATGCGCGAAGTATACTACTACATCCACAAAGTAGTGTTTGATGAACCGAAGAAAAGCGGAGACAGCTAGTCGGTGGCTAACCTAAGGCCACCATAGTTTTGAGCAACGCAGAAGCATATACTTCTGAACAGAGTGTTTTCGCCTTAAATAAGTTCTTTACGGGTTTACATCACGCGGTATTTCATTGCACTATTGTTGCCAAAATATTGGTGTTTCGTGCACACATGAAAGCTAACAATGAACGGCGTTCTAAAGGCCAAAAACACTGTTCTTCCGGAATGGGCCGCAAACTCGGGACCGGCCAAAATTGCGTTCTTGTGGAAAAGGGGGAGGTAACACGCCCTGAGAAACATGCACTTTTCTCCGCAACCAAGGTAGATGCTAAGTGGTAAGGAAGAAGCAAACTATTCGTTTAAATCTACATGCAGTAAATCTTGACAACAAGTAGACGGAGAGCAACAATCTTTCGCTGTTACTGATGGCTTTGCGAACAAGTGAAGCTTTTAAACGACTTGCTGCATCAGTGAACACAAGCTTCCTACAGGAAGAAAAAGAAACCTATTTATAATTTAGACTTATTTGCATTAGTACTGGACTCATGTCTGTCATTATTTTGTCGGACGGTACACAGTAACCTTGACAGAGGCAGCACTTTGGGGAACAGTCTTACATAGGACCGACTAGGGCATCCTCTCCTCCGAGCTAGGTGAGAATAAAGGTACATTTTTACGGACCACGTGAGTTTCTTGGCCTTGGAACGTGTACACGAGATGCGATATTTCATCAAGCAAAGCAGTCTTGGTTATGCTTCGATGCTGCATTTCCACGCGTGTAAATCAGTTCGCAATATCGTTTCCATGAAAGGGGTGATTCCCGTCGCCACAAATTACACTGTAGACATGCACTTTAAACGTACACCATGGTACTGATTCCATGGAACAAAACGAATTGCTTCTGAGCACCTGGACCGTTTTCGAATGGCCGGACAGCCAGATTTTTAGTTTTTAGTATGGGATGGCATACGCAAAGGGAATTCTTTTCAGCCGTAATGTAATCACTGCTCTTGAGAGGTAGGACGTTCTCTGTGATAAAAACAGGAACTAAGCTATTCTCCTGTTATCTTGAAGGCGCACTCATTCTGGATGTAATGCGATTTTCTTCTGGTAGAGTTCGATTCCTCACCAAGTCGCCTGTATTCGAGAAAAGTCTGAAGGGAGCTACAGGTTATTAATAAATAAGTAATTAATAGTAAATTGATAAATAACAACAATAATAAATAAATAATGATTAATAACTTGAAAAGGCAAGAACAAAGCCAATTGGTTGCCATGGCAACCCAGCTATCTTCTAACCAGATGGCGTGAGTGAGTACAACGGGCAACCGAGTGGTTGAGCCGATTAGTTGGCCTCACACGACCAACGAGTCGTTTTTGACCGCGCCGCACTGGATTTTGTATCGTATTACAACTGCTTCGGATGCGGCCCCCACGTCGATTGATACAGGCCTTCTATAGACAATGTGAAACGACCCATTTGGATAGATCACGTGACTCCTGCCATCGGGCTTTTGACTGAGTCACTGAATTTAGCGGTATTCCGACAACGGAGTTGCACACGTGAAAGTTTGCTTTGTGAATATTTTTACAGAAAGTTTCGATGAATTCGTCCGGGTAGACTGACTTTTTCAGCAGAAAAAATTAACTTCGTACTTGGCTTTGCCGAGCGCCCCAGAAAAAAGTACTGAGATATTTCTCACTATAACAGCTCAATAGAGAGCAACCACAAAACTAATCTGCACTGCTTTGAAGACTGTTTGGACAGATTTGAGTGAAATTCTTCTGCGACCCAATCAAGGAAAAAGCGTACAATCAATACAACCCTAGGGTTGGGCATCATTATACTGCAGTCAACTCGAATTCTAGAAAGCTCTAGAATATTTGATCCGGTGTTATGTCTGGCTGCTGTTGTGGCTGCTATCACGGGTGAAGCGACCGGGTAGTCCCTTTGTTATGTCTGCTGATTCGCCAATCTGTTGTATCTGACTGCTGACCCGCTCCAGTGCCTAATGCCGAAAAAAAGACTCACAGAAGGGAACATAACAGCTATATTCCGAACAGACGAGTGCGAGAGCATGAGTGCGTGCGAGTGCGAGAATACAACGGTCTCAAGCTAGCTATTGGAGGGACACTGTCTAACTTCGTCCAATGCTGACGCACGCGGTCTGGCCTTGGTACAAGGCTGCGACGCGCTGCATATTGCGGGGGCGTTGTCTGACCTTGATCAACGCTGACTCGCGCTGCTTGGGTTTGATACAAGGCTGTGAAGCGCTGTATATTGAGGGGGGCGTTGTCTGTCTGGTCAACATCTATCAGAGCTGAGGGTCTCAGTAGATTTCGGGCATTCAGTGGTTGCTTTCAGGAATCTGACCTTCCTGATACTTTTGGACATCGGGTTTCGTATAATTGAAGGCCAGCTGTGCACAAAATGGGGTGAAAAATTTGCGTATTTTGAGCGCGCTTGCTAATTGGATGATAGTTCACATTTGGTTCATCTCTGGTTCCCCCTTCTGATGGTCGGTGCCATCTTGGTTGGATTGATTAACTCTTCGCTTTTTTAAGAACATACTAATTTGCATTCTTATGGATTAAACAAGCAAACACAATGACACATAAGGACTTCGTCTCCTCCGAAAGTTCATATTCTTGTCCCCGGCACGATCACCGATTAACCCGCACAAATGTGGACACAACAGACAACAGTTAAAGGGCGATCGATGTATAGACATTCAATGGTTGATCAAGTGTGCGACTGCAAACACAAGCCGACGGTCTGATAGATCAAAAGCTACGGGTCGCTTATTTCAAATGTTTTAGTTTACTTGAATACCTGAAATTCCAACGATTTAGGTAGTTTTTCCACATTTGATTGTCACATTCTTCTAGCCTGCATTCTCTGATATTGTTTTGTCTGTGTGCTAGCTGGGTGATGGAATTTAACCCAGCATGTTTGATACTTGAATGGGCAAACCTCCGTGAAGAAGACAAAGGACACCGGATGAAGATCGACTACATTGCAAATGAAGAAAGCGCGCTGCGGCCCAGTTGGCTACAACAGAGAGAAAATGAAATCTCAGTGAAATATTACAAAAGGTAGAATTGCTAGTTAGGATCTGACCGTCCTAACAGGCGTATTCCTCCAGTTCAGTCTCGTATGAACTATTGATAAATTCACAAAATATCTTCAAAGAAACATAGATATATGCCAACAGAGAATGTGTTAGGGATGGGTCGGAGTCCGTCCAAACAATTTTGTCCAGAACTTGGCACTTTAACACATGGTTACGTAATTACTAAGCAAACGTCGGTACATACTCCCATTTGCGCGTGAATTCGATTTCGATAGGGAACTCAAATGAATCCACTTGAGTCTCCCGTCTATGACGGTTTTCTTCAGCTAAAGTACCCCAGGAACCATAAGTAATCATGTCATTTAGTGCGCACTAGGTATGCGTTGGAAAGAGCTCTCCAACCAGATATTATATATATATATATTCACAAGATGGCTTAGCGGCTATAGTGCAGATCGCTTGACTGGAAGGTCCATGGTTCGAGCCCACTCTCTGCATCCTGATTGTTTCTGTCCAGGCTTGGGCAACCTGAGAGTGTCTCAGCCACCTTGCTTTCTTCGGGTGGCAGGGCAGCTAGGCGCCGGAAGGCTATTAAAGCTGAATGATCATTATTATTTTTTAATTATATATTCAGGACAAAATGATTAGCTAGTTGCATGCTGGTTATAGAATAACTTGACTGGTTGGTTTGTGGTTCTATTCCAATGGGAATTTACTCTCCAGCATTCGTCCGACGCATTGAATTTCATTAGTTCAGAAATCTGTACCTCCTTTCCTATTGGTCGGTTTCCTTGATGCTTGGTGCTCTGGCTTTCTACCCTCGCAATTATTGATCAAAATAAAAAAAATAGTCATTAAACTATAGCACCATTTTGATGCTTAGCTTCCATGACCCCCGAGGGCCGAGAGACTGCCCAGTTGCCCAAGCCTAGACAGGAGCAGTCTAGATGCAGAGGTTGGGTTCGAACCACGGACCTTCTGGTTGGTTAGTTCGAGACTTAACTACTTCTAATAGTTTTCTTCCTGTGAGTTGACTGGTCCATCGGTTTTCGTTTGGTTGTTTGGTTATCTTTGCATTTCACAATCTAGTTAATGTGTGGTTTTCTGTTGACTGTATCGATGTTGGTGCTTTCAACGATTGATTTACGTACAGGGAACAGTGCTTCGGAATAACCTCGATATAGGTTGTTCTTCCAAGAACAAGTCTTCCATTTCATCTGATGTTCACCCCCGTGTGAAATGAAACAGGTAACATTCGATTCTTTTCTCTGCTGACAGGCTCGTCCTCGTGTATCTTAGCCGCCAGTTGTCTACAGTTCTTTCCACAGCCATCTTTTGATAGGGTCCAGTTATCCGGCAGGTTTCACGAGGGTTTATCCCAACCTACTTGCGAGTTTGATGGCGATTGTTGTACCATGTCGTTGTGAATGCCTTGTAGTCATTCTGGTGATTTTTAAGTGTGATCCTCCACAGTTCCTGTATTTGCTGACAAAGTTACCTGAGGCTGGTTTCATCAGGATTTTCAAATAAAATTCCTTGGGTGGACATTCGTTTTGAATGCTTGATGAAGTCTTTGACTCTGTTGTGTTGCACTACATCTGATCATACCCGAAAGCAAATTGTTTTGTGACAGTTTGGTCGGTTACTGAAGTATACTTGAATCCAGTCGATTTGTGTCTCCGCCCTGTGTATTTGGGTTTGTACTTACGTTGTATGTACGTCGCGAAACACGTTGTTTAGCGATCGGTTAGCCGTGAAAGTTTATGAGAGCAAACGTGTTATTTACCCTTCTCACCCATTTTCGGGGGTCGACATCTGGCTGCTCCGGTTTTGCACTGTGATTTCCACCATAAATCTCGAAATGGAAGATCTTATTGGTGTTCTTCTGGATCTCCATTGAACACAAAGTAGGTCGTCAAGTATGGATCCAGCGATTAATCTCCATTGAACATCCAGTAGGTCGTCAAGTATGGATCCAGCGATTTGCAGGAATCCCCCATCCCGAGCGTTCCGTTTGTAGTTTTATTCGGTTGTTCAGGAGTTCCGCACTCCTCTCGTCTTTGGATGATATTAACAAGGGAGTAGCCTCCAGGGATCCCAATGTTCCGTCTTCGACTTCCGCGTTGCGTAGTTTCCCCAGAAATCGCGTGCATTGCTTGGTGAGATGTTTGTCCTCTTCCACGTTTCTCGTGAAACATTCTAAGTGGATGTGCTTAGCAGCGAAACGCCTGGGTGTTATAGTACCATTTAGTGAACCTTTGGGAGTTCGCAGGATCGAGTAACTTTCAAGCCGCGGGTCTTCATTCTCAATGGTGAAGATCCTCGAGTTTCTTCAGGGTTTGAATTAGTTTGTCTGCGGCTTTTGAGATCTGATCTTCCTGAAGACTATGGTATGTGGTTGTGTCGGTGAATGCAGCTTCGTCTTTGTCGAGGTATCTTGTTTTACCCAGAAGGATTGTCATTGTCATTGCTTGCCAGCTCGAAGAATGTTAAGAGATCTCTCTCACTCTGAGGCCGCGCATCAAATAGGGTGTTTAATGTCGTGTTTCGCACGAAAGCTGGCACGACAGTTTGGCTCATCGTTTCTCGTGTTTCATAACTGGGAGCGTTGAATGTACAGGCTACTTCGGGGATGGTCACATAATCTAGTTTACTAGCACCCTGGAAATCACAGTTGAAAGCTTAACCGCTTGGGTTTTGCCCCGTTGCTATGAGCTGTTGTGCCAAATGGACTTGATTGTAATAGGGACTTCGGACTGGGCAGCGGCTTGTCTCTTTTCAATGGTGAATTCTAGCATCCAAAGTTGCACAGAGTTGTTCTGAAAGTTTGGATCCAACTGTTCTCGTAGACATTGTTCTTTGTTTGTCGAGGCTTCTCCCGTATGGTTTGCTGTTTGCGAGCGTCGACAATCATCAGTCTCTTCACTTTTTATAATTAGTTTCAATGTTTCAGTATAGTTCAGTAGTGTACTCTAATCGATAGAGAACCGGAGAGAAACGAAAGTGCTGTCGGGTTACAGCCAGTGAGCATACGAGGGTCTCTAATTGATGGGTTATTCCAACAACACGCTGCTCGAAGTTGTTGACCTGAACCTGTAAAGTAGATTCCAAACTTCCCGTCACCAATCAAGGGTTGAATGGAGAACAACGTTTTATTTGCCAGACGATTATCGATTTGGCCATGAAGGCTCTCCAATCAGTTCAATCCGGTCAGGTAAATCAATGTTCTAGAGATTCAAATTAGTGACCTATGCATGATTTCACCGTGGGAAAAGTCCGATCAGCCAATTCGTACAAAGTTGTCATCGTAAAGGCGACCAGACTTTCTGGAGATGAAGACAAGCTAGTAACTTTTCACTTCAAGATGAGTATCAATTGTACTCTTTTCTAGCATTGTGTGACTGGGATCAGCTTGGGACGCAAATTCTAGAGAAGTCTTTGTGGCTCACTATAAAAAAGTGACCTGCGAACATTCCAAACCTAAGATGGATACCTGTTCTCCGCTGGCATAGATTTTTAGGACAAATTTCGGATGATCATTCAAACTATTGTGGAATTAGTTTCCATTACCTTTTATTTATACATCAGATGCACCAAGATGAGTCTGGTCACGAATAGAGATACTGAGGCGGGTACTTCAAGGAAAGAACAAGGAAACAGGTAGAAAACTAAAAGGAGGTTGATCAATAATTTTTCGAGCTTGAACTAAAACACCGGGCAAAACTTGTGTTTGGAATCAACTTCATCTGTACCAGAACATAAATAAAATAAATCGTTCAGCTGTAGCACCCTTTCGGTGCCCAACTCCCACACCACCCGAAGGAATCATGAGGACTGGCCTACTGCCAAGTTCCTCAAGCCTAGACAAGAGAAGCCGAAGTGCAGAGGTTGGGTTCGAACTACGGACCTTCCGGTCAGTAAATTCGCGCTCTAAGCACAAAGCTTTCTTGCCCCAAAACACAACTAGAACACTGAATAACCTTGGAACTGCCTGAATGTTTTCTTTGAAAGAATACTCGTTGAAAGTTCACGAAACATTTGAGCAGCTATTCCAAAACTTGGTAGACTGGTCTGGGATTATACAAATTGCGCGTTCACATCACTCTCGTATGAACTATCTCCCTCCTTTCCTAGTACACTTATTCTGATTAGCTCAGACCAGACGGGGAAAGCACTGGATTCGAGTTTCGCTCGTATTAGAGCTTACTAGCAATGCACCTACCTGATTGTTTTGGGGTTTGAACTCCGGACATTTGACATGCAAACTGAGCACGTTATCACTACTCAACCAGCTCATGCTGGGAGCAACTGAATTAACATGTCTGAACAGTCAATTGTGTTCAAACTTGGTCAGTGGGATTCGTTCGCCGGATACCAGTAACTCCATGCTGTGCCGATCAACTGACTCGCTTGTCAGGATTTCCCAGTCAGACAACTCCACGGGGTCTTAAAACCTGTTGGAAAATTTTTCGAGTAATTGTAGGTGGTTGTCAGATTTTTAGAATTCGTATCTACTGGTCCCAAGAAGAGTTCAGTTCAACCCAGTTAGCCCAGTTAGCCTTTTTTAGAGAGAGTGACCGTATTTGTCAACATACGAACACAAACAGCCTCACCGATCCGCTCAAATCAAATCTATGGGTTCTTTTGCTGCAATTTCAGAGACCTCTAGTTCACGACCAATCATTTTCTGCACAATTTCCATGATCCTGGATCAATCGCACAATTTTAAAATCACATGGTGCTTTTGAATTTTGTAACTTGGCCATGAGTGTTCCGTTCGTATTTCTCGCGTTCCACCGTCCAGTATAGTCCACATTTTCGAACCGTTCTAAACTCTTCCACTTTGGACTCAGTGCTTTAAAGACTGCTTTTTCCATACTGTTTTTGTTCTACGAATTCCGCGTGTGTTGCCCGAATAATTTCTTGTTGTTTCCTGCCAAATCACACTGGCTTCTCACTACGTCTGTACCTAGTATCTTGAGCGCGTTTTAGTGAATTTAACCCTTATTACCTAGTATAAGTGTGATTCCAAGCCTACAACATAAGGGTCAGCCAAGATATCTTACCCAGAGTTTCAATAGACTAATTTGTCAAAGTTCCCTTGAGGAACTAGAACACAGACTGAGTAATGTCTTGCGATTCACAGTTGAGCTCAGCCTCCTCCTCCAAGCTTTAAGATGTATAATTTCGCTTGTATACTGGCGCGTGCTAGGGGCCATAGTTGTCATTCATTGTTTCTAAATTTGCAGTTTAACGGGAGCATGATACTTTGAACCGAACTGAAAGCGGCCGTCAAGAACGGTGAGGCCATCAGACGAACTGAAACAACTCACAAAGTTGCCCAACTTGTGGACTGAGTGCCACAAATGCATCAGTCGGTTTCAGATACTGATCACCGGTTTAAAGTACCCCTTATGTGAAATAATTCGCAGTATGGGAGTGCATAAAAGACGATTTAAAAATCAACACTACACGACAAATACACCCATTTTCAAGTCAACTTGGTTTTCATGAGAGACTCAACTGAATCTATCGTTTATGGTATTCTTCAATTGAACGTACTGCACAAAGGCCGCCTAATGTTTTAGTTGACACGATATTCGAGAGATCGCAGTATAATTTTATAGGGGAAACTACTCACAAGGTTGCTGAAATGTCTTCGACAGTCCACGACCGGTTTCGTCTTTCTTGGGGCTCATCAGGCAGACGCGGTTCCCGAGTTTTCGTCAATCTTATCTTCTACTTGAACCCAAATTGAACTGATTTCGCGAAATACACTCATTTGCAACTCAGTATGGTTTTCATGGGAGACTCAACTGAATCTTTCGTTTATGATATTCTTCAATTGAATGTCCTGCACAAAGGCCGCCTCATGTTTCAGTTGGTACGATATTTGAGATATCGCAGTCTAGATTCACAAAAGGGAACTACTCGCAAGGTTGCCGAAAACTCTTCAGCAGCCCACGACCGGCTTCGTCCTTCTTGGGGCCAATCATAAAGGCCCAGTCTCCGAGCTTAAGAACACCATAAACGAGAGATCCACCTGCGTTCCAGGTGAGTATTCCGTCAAAACCAACATGGCATGCAGATGAGTGTACAAGTCGAATTTCGCTCAAATGGTACATAAGGTTGACGGTAACTCGGGGACTGCGCCTCTCCGATAAGCCCCAAGAAGGACGAAATCGGTCGTGGGCTGTCAAAGGATTTTCAGCAACGTTATGAGTAGTGTATTACGTCTATACTTGTAATACTTTTTGCCGTCTAGGGAACCTTGTGCTTCAAACGACTGAACGTGTTTGGCTATATTCTTAGAAGCTACAAGGAACGTCGAATTGATTAGCACAGGCGTTTAGGCGAAAACTGACATTTCTAGGAGGGTTTTCTTTGATGTCTCATGATCAGAAGGACGCAGTAGCTCTCTACAATACTCCCGGCTTTTGCGGACTGCTGAGTTATGGCGGTGGATTTCACTTTGGGCTTTACAAAGCGTAAACGCCTACTCGATACACCTGTATGCATGAACGTTTGATGTTTCATGCGCCCAGAGTTGGAGCCAGCCTATCAAATTTAGCCACCTCTATGGCGATAAAATCGATATTTAAGTGTCCTTGAACATCTTTGTGGAGAGAGAAAGTATCGGTTTTCCGAAACATTACTCAGAGCTTTAACACATGAAAATATGTGTTCCATTTTGTTTTCAAATGTCATTTGTAATTTCAAGCCGTAAATTCGAGCATAGAATTACGCCTAACTAAATTAATCATGACTGCTCATGATGAGCCCCAACATTTTTAAAAGGCATGGAAATCCAAAAACTCAACCACCGTAAGCATCCAGGTAATGTTCTTGAAGTTCTTCATCGAACTTGGCTCAACAGCAGTTTCCGTTATGCATGTTTTCGTTTTATGATATTTTCGGATCATTTTGACCATTTCTCGAGTGTGACGTTGAGTTTGTGTGGAAATTGGGATATTCACAAAAGCTGCTAAAAGCCGATCGGAAACGAACTCCAAACAGGTTAGACAAGGGTTCGGATTCACATCACTTTTGTCCGAGCGATCATGCTTCTGTCCTGCCTCAAGGAGTCCGATGAGTTGACACACCAAAATGAGGAAGCACTGGATTTGAATATTTATCTTGTTTGAGCCCATCAGTAGTGCATATCCCTGCTCGTGTTGCGTCTCAACTGAGGACAGCATGTCACCATTCCTCACAAGCGTAGGCTGCGTGTATCTGGATCATCACGTCTGAACTTAGCGAATGAGTTCACACCTGAGCGATGTAATGGTTTGCCCAGCGGGTAGAAACACGACCCAGTAACTATCCCGGCTGTGTCCATCGGTCCAACACCACAGTTACTGATGCATACGATCTTAGTAGGCCCAAAACAAGTATATACGTAATGCACTACTCATAAGGTTGCTGAAAATTCTTCGACAGTCTACGACCGCTTTCGCCCTTCTTGGGGCTCATCAGGTAGGCGCAGTCCCCGAATTACCGTCAACCTTATGTTCTACTTGAACCCAAATTGGACTGATTTCGAGAAATACACTCATTTGCAAATCAATTTGGTTTTTGCGACAGACTCACCTGGAGCTCAGCTGAATCTCTCGTTTGTGATATTTTCAGGCAACTGAATGTGCTGCACCAGTCTCTCGCAAAACCAAATTGATTTGCAAATTAGTGTATTTCCCGAGGTCCAAAACAAATTACATAGTTCGGCAATCGCTAGGCCTGATACATCGAGGGTATTGAACTATTAAAGTCATTTGTTATTTTGATAAGGACGGAATTTTTACATCGACCGTTGTCGAAGACAACAGTTTTTGTGATTTCAGCCTGGTTAGATCCGTGTGTACGGTCGGTTGTCGCTGCCATCAACGCAGACAATTTTCCTCTGTGTAATGTTTCACTACAAAATTACACACACCCACGCAAGTCTGTATCATCATGCCGTTGAAAGGACTGCCAGTTGAGGCACTGGTGTCGATCGGCTGACCGTAAACTGCTATCGAGAACTACACAAGCACGAAGTCACTGCTGGCGGCGCGCGGAAGGTCGCATAACTACATAAAAATGTCGACGCTGACAGTTGACAAAATGGCATCGTCAGACATAACACATGACTGTTGAAAACTTTTCAAAAGCTCAAGGCTGATTTCACTCATCTTGGGATTCATCCGGCAGGCGCAGTCCCCGAGCTCCTGTCAATCTTATTTTCTACTTGAAGCCAAACTGGAGGGAATTCGACAACCCCCCTCAAGTGCACACGTCTCTACAATGCAGTACGATGTCACCAGTGTCGTACGAACTGAAACATGGGGGACCATCATAAACGAAAGATACAGCTGGAGCTGAGGTGAGTCACCCATGAAAGCCAAATTGGTATGCAAAATGAGTGTACTTGTTGACATCGTCAGACAGTTCAGGTAAAAAAAGCGAAAATAGGAGTCAAGGGAGCAAAGTGAGCAAAGAACGCAGTGACAGGTGACTCATTCCTCATGTCAACTTACGTCTGGTGGCTCTGCAAATAATAACCAGGACAGTAGTGGTCTTGAAGTCGAGCTGATGAAAGGCTGGTAGATTGGAAGTGTTGTAGTCATGAGTAGTACTCATGAGCACAATTCACAGAGGTGAGAACCCCATTAACTGAGAGGCCAGAAAACCTTCCATTGTCCATGACGGTTAAAAAACACAAGAGGAGTGGGAAACTGAGGAAGATCACGGAATCGTAGGCGAATCGTTGGCCGTTGATTCTGTCATTCAATAGATCGGACGTATCAGCACACAGTGCTCTTATCCATTAGTCCAAGATTAAATTGGAAAACACAATGAAGAAGACGGTAGGCACTGTGCCTTCGCAGAATAACTCTCAAGGTTACTGTGACTGTATGTTAGGCATATGCGTGAATGCCCTAATTTGCTCGATTGCTACGCTGCCTCAGAAATTCGGACAACTAACCAAGGAGATAAAGTCTCTCTCCGAGAAAGGTGAAAAACGCCAACAGTACATTTGGAAAGGGCAGAATAGTTACTTGAAAATTATACAAAAAAAACGGAGGATTCAGCTGGGCTACAGTTGAGCACTCCAATCAAACCAATTTGGTTTTCAGACAGGCGCCTTTCGCGAACTGATTCCAACCTGAGTACAAGTGGAACATAAGTTTGACGGAAACTGGGTGGGGACTGGATGAAGCCGATCGTTGACTATTGGAGAATTTTTTGCCACTTTATGAGTGTTGTTATCTTGCGCTTACATATAAGCTATGTTGTGCTCTAGATAATTTATTCTTCACAGTAAAACTAGGCTTCATTGAGTATGTTTGTCCAGTTGGGCTTTCGTAATTGACCAGGAGATCAAAGGATGAAGACCATGGTTCTCCCTGACCTATGTGGCGAGTAGCCAAAAATTAGCACCAAAAATTACTACCCGGCTATTTTCCGTTTATACCTTCACGCTTACGATCCGTTTCTCGGGTTTCAGAAAATTGTATGCGGGCCGTCGTGGATAATCGGCCAGACCCAGGTGTGGAACTTGTTATTTCCAAAGGAAGGATTTCACTGAGACTTGTTCAGCCTTAAGACCACAATATTTGTGTGCAACTACCTCGAAGGATAGACATACATGGGCGGAGGATGGATTACAGCATCCGGCGAAGTTCAACTCTTCACACTGGAGGACCATATTTCCGTTTGATTACCACAGCAAATAGCACGAGAATTTCAAGGTTGTCCCCATTTGGCCAAAAACCTTTTTGGAAACACCACAAACTTTTGGACACTGGCGAAGAGTTGAATATGACCACTGCTAAAAAGTCTCGAGGTACATCTAACCGAAGATAAAATATGGACCGATTAATTAGTCGTGTAACTAATTGGTTTACGATAAACCGGCCGATAGTGAGCTAGTTTGAAATGAATCATCGGGTAGGAGGTGACATTATGTCGTTTTGGTCAACCGTGGCTCATGCTGATTCGAAATTCGTCCAGGCAAGGCGCCAGGCCTGGTTTGTCAGAACGGACTTTGGTCTACACGGGCAAGATGCGATAAGACTAATTAAAGCGGACAAACCTCACTCGAGTTGGCCTCAATCAAGTTCTGCGCAGTTTAGGTCGAGCAGAATTTATGTGAAAACTTGTTGTTTATCTTCGTTCTGTGCGAGTAATGGGTGATGCAAAAACCATTATTGTTCATGGTTTATTTTACACGGTGCCTAAATGCCATACCACCTGAAGGAAGCACGAAGGCTGGGATACTGTCAGGTTGCCCAAGCCTAGACAGGGGAAATCGAGAGGCAGAGGTCGGGTTCGAACCGCGGACCTTCCGGCCGGTAAATTTGCGCTCCAACCACTGAGCCATCTTATAGGTTGGACACTGATTTCATCTATGTGCATCTCGCATAAAACGCTTCACGCAGACTCACTGATAGTCTCACAAAAACGGGCAACATCTGTTTCGAATCACACCTATTGGCAGTGATGGAAATGTGAGCAGATCCTCACCAGAATTTGTCCACCAAATTCAGAGTAAACAGTCAGCGATTCGCCCGGGGAATATTCCTGGTCATGGGTGTGTTATCAGCCCGAAGCGTTTTCATGTTTGTCCGGAGCCCTCCTGACACCATTCAGCTTTCTCGTGGAACATTGCTGCATCTGTTCAACTAGTCCTATTTTATCATCTAATAAGTGCACAGAATATAGAGTTCTAGACGGCTGTCAAGGCCATCACAGTAAGCACAGTGCCTCTATACCTTCTTCCTAAGTTTGCTCTGGTAGATCGTTCTTTCTCCTGAACTGCAGACGCAGTTCATATGTCTTTCAGGGAGAAGAATTGTGGTAAAGAACTGTCGGAAAACGTGGAACTGAACTACCTACCTACCGAGCATCCAGGCATCAGATCTGTGTTTCATATGGGTAGTCATTTTCACGCCTAGGTATAATAAGTCTCTCAGATTCAGACGTAATACACTACTCATAAGGTTGCTGAAAATTCTTTGACAGCCCACGACCGGTTTCGCCCTTTTTGTTTGCAAATGAGTGTATTTCGATAGTCTCCCAGGTTCTTCTCACAGAGAATTTCCAATCTGATAAACACCACACGGTTTGGAATTCTATACGGTAACAGGGGGCTTGTGTCTGATTAAAAAGAGTTACTTGGAAGACGAGACATTTAACAAGCTGAGCGCTGTTTGGAGCCTCCCGCCGCCTTATTGAACATTGCTTCCTCCCATAACCATGGTTCATCAAAATACAGCAGAGCCTTTCAAGGACATTCAGTCTATTGATATGAGTGCCTTCTTACTTTCAGTTTGTATTTGGGAAATGACCGCATGTACGTTAAATGTAAGTGCCTTCTTAAAAACCACTGAACTTTGTTGCAATGCCTATTAGAAGCACTGGATACTGAAGACATTTTAAATATCTCATCTGACTGAGGTTCAATTGTTGCTAAGGGTAACGACGGACGAGTTCTAAATAAATCTCTTAGTTATGACATACATTATCCACATATGCGGCAAGAACTTTGTCTCGGTCTCTAAATTCCAAAGTTTTTCACCATAAGATCGATGAGTATTCACAAAAAGCCCATTACAGGATTCAGTGAAGGGAGGGGCCTAAATTTCAGTTGGCCGTTTGAAGAACATTGTAGACCTGACGTTCGTTTAAACCAAATTTGTTTGCAAATGAGTGTATTTCGCTAATTTCGTGCATTTTGGTTACAAACGGACATACAAATGGTCTGCAGGGATTCCGTCGAATCACCAGTCCAGGCTTAAACCAATCTGTGCATAATAGAACTCACAACGACTTTTGTGCACTTCGGTTTATGTGAGAAACACAACTATCTTTCAGCAGGAGAAACCAAGGTTAAATTTTCAATCAGATTAAACCAATAAAGCGAGGCCGAGGTTGTCTCCTCAATACAATGGGAGTGTAGTACACTATGAAGTTGACTAGTGCGACTTTCTAACAGCCATTCGATGCTGTCCATGTGTTCTGTGCGGCTTGCTCAAGCAATGAATATGGGTGAATTCAAACTTGTGCAGCATCGTCCGTGCATCTGATATAAGGTTGGTCTAAGAGGTATCTAACCGTCTTACAGTGTTTGCTCATTACTGTTAAGTATTCGAAAAGGGGAGCTCAGATCGATACTTAAAGACGTTGGTTTACTCAAAATGAGGTTTTTAATTTCGTGCCCGAAAGCTTTTAACCGCTTTCCTCATGTTTTCGACTAAACAACCCAAAGGTGCTTCCCCCTGCTTCTTCTCATGCCAGATATTCGAAGTCCAGGCACAGCCGTCCTTATACAATCAATGGTGATCAAACTGACTGCCGGATGATCGCCCCAAGACCGGAGGAAGACCATTCAGAAGAGAATAATTTTATAGGAATTCTACTAATTCCACGGCTCTTCACAAGCAATTACAAGACTTCTGAATCACATTGCGCAAATCACCGTTAGTCCATGTTACTACAAGTGCTGCATTCGACTTTCTGAATGAATTCTGCCTTCATGTGACATCAGAGCAATTGATATTCGTATGAGGTCAGTCTATGCGGAGAAGCAGTGTACAGCCGTTTCCTCCTTACCGGTATTCATCAGTATTGCGAATCTCAACTCGCGACCTTCAGTGGTTGAACACGTAACCGTTGGTCACGAGCAGCTGATCAGTACTGTGAGTGGCACTCACTCCGATAGGACATAGTTCCACTCATCCTTCAATCACGGAAACTACATCACGTGGTCACGTATTGACGACTCAATGACCACTTCTCAGAGAGAAGTTTCACTCACCTTGTGAAATTCTTCTTCCTGCTGGAGACCAGACGGTTTAGTGTTCAACCACTAGTTGGAAGGTCGCGGGTTCAAGACTCTCTGAGTTGTGATGTGCACAACTGATGATTTTCAGTAAGGATGAAACAGATCTACGGCACCTCTCGGTTTTCCAACTGGAATCAATGACAAGATGAAATCTCAATTGAACATTATCAAACCTCCCCACACTATAACCAGTCTGCAAGGGTTTGCCTTGTCGACATGGATGGTCGGGGTCAGCAGTTTGTGGGAGTTCGATACAGCGAGGGAAATGAGACCATTGGAGCCCTGATGGGAACACAAATTCTCCGGGGGCAAGCTTGGTTACAAGCTGAATCAACTAAGTAGAAATCGCAGCTGGGGTTTTTGCGGGATATGTATTTTGTTCATATTCACACCACTCTCGTTTGAACGGTCATCCTACTGTCCTGGCGTAATTATTCTGGTGAGTCCACACCACAGAAAAGCGCTGGACTCGAGTTTCGCTCTTATTAGAGCTCAGCAGCAGCGCATATCCAGGGATTCGAACCCTGGACATCTGACATGCGAGACGAGCATGTTACGACTATTCCACCAACGCACGCTGGATGCATCTGAATTTACACGTCTGAACACGCTTGGGTGATGTAATATTTAGGCCCGACGCCTCGAACAACGACCCAGTAACATACCTTGGTTGTAACGTTAATCCTTTCTGGCATAATAGCGAAAAAGCATCCTAATCGTTCAACAGTGCAAGTTGAAACATTTGGTAACCAGAAATCGCTGAAAGGAGACAACAGCTAAGAAAGGAATTTTGCTGTCACGTAGCAGATTAATCTGCTTATTTTTGGTTTCTTCGTTTACTACGTCGTGTCCAACCTCCTCAGATTTTTCCACCTGCTGTTATCCTTTTCTGCCTCTGTATTCTAACATTTTGGCTTCTGTGAAAATGAACTTTTCGCTGCATTAGTTGCAGGTTGTCCTGGTCTCCTTAGAATTCACATCGATCCCGTTCGAACAGTCGTACCTCACTCCAGACGCAAATATCCCAGTGAGTCTAGATAAAAATTGGGACAGCATCGTATTCGAGCTTCGCCACAATCAGAATTCATCGACATTGCACTTCCTTGATCGTGTCGAGGTTAAACTCCGGATGTCTGACCTGGGGGAAAAACGTGCCAATTTCCCTCACCGGCGTACACTCGCCGCACGTGAATCATCTCATCTGAACGGGTGAACGTGCTCACGCTAGCCCGACGACTCGAACAACGACCCCCCAGTAATTGTCTGGGTTGTGCCGATCGAGTGACTTGCTGGTCCGGTAGCGCAAAGGGTGCTTGGACAATTTCCGATTAGTGTAAATGGTTGAGTGATTTGTAGAACACACATTCACACTACCCTCGTTCTGACGGAATTGTTCTGTCAAGTCCATAACAAAGGGAAAATGCACCGTTCTCGAGTTTCGCTTTTCTCAGAGGTTGTAGCTATCCCTTCACCCACATACTTGACTGTTCAGCTCACAGCCGCTCACTGGATCAAGGGACTCGTCTTTTTTTACACTCACAAACCACGTCACACAAAGGTGACTGTCTCTACTGGCCAGTAAGCGTAGCAACAAGTCATGTGCTGACACACCCACGTACACGCAAACGCACCTAGATATAGGAAAGCCGAGCACAGTAAAGACACACAGACTCGCAGGCGCGCAGGAAACAGCAATTCAACCACTCTCCACAAGTCCACGGACAATTATGGAAAACGTGTAGCAGCTATGCTGCGGAGAAAACACGTTACCTCCGTCCGGACTTTCACCAAAGGACTCTCACAACCGATAAGTTTCCCTTTTGTCTTGCTCCACATTCCGCATTGTATTTATTTTTATACGTGTTTGCAACTCACCACTGTCGACCATTGTAAAGACTGTTATTAGTGCATATATACCTTCTGAATCATACTATGGCTATCATCAACTGTGCACTAATAGCGGCACCTTGGCTGTATATCACCGTGCGTGGCTTCAAACTTTTATCAGATGCGTGATATTCAACTGCGGCATAATTCCAACCCGGTTACTCGCTGGAAAGGTTTTGAATTTATACTCCGGGAACTCGGGTCTGGTATCACGTGGTATCACTACGACGCTGCCCAAAGGTAAGACGGAATTAAAAAAAACCCAGGTATATTTACTGAAATTGTTTAAATCATTTGGTTGAAAATCTACCACGATTTGCATATTTCCCTCAAGGTTGATTCACAAACTAATCAGTGTGTTCAACTACCCCGCTGTTTTCAAATTGCCATTCTCCTGTTTTTTTTTCCAGCTGTGTTGCTATGCTTGTGTCCTAACCGCATGAAACGCATAACTGTGCCAATTTTCGGAATAGATTTCCAAACCGATCATTCTGGTCCACATTTCTCACTAAGGGGAACATACTTACATCTATCTTGATCGCAAAATACAACCGGAGAATCTTTCCGAATCAACATGAACCGGTTGAATTAGGCTATATTTAGAGTGAATCACTGTCCTTATTGAGCATTCAATGGCATTTGCTCAACACGAACTACTTGTGTGCGGAACAACCGAGACATTTATCATCTCCGTGGTCACATTTTCTGCTTTACTCAACACCGCATCGTTAATCATGGTAAAAACATGGAGAAGAAAAATAACAGACCGGTTTTACCACTGATATTACCTTTCCCTTCCCTGTTTTTTGGTATAAACTTGTAATGAAAGAACCAGAATTGGACTTGGTTGACAGTGTGAAATGCACGGCGCCTTGGATGTGAAACTGGTGTTTGACAGATGTGTGAAATATATGGACGACGTTGAAGACGCCAAAAAAGAATTCGAAAGACAATATATTGATTGTGTACGCTTGAACCTACGGATAAATGTTTGCGGAACAGTTTTGTGGTTCACGATCACATCACTCTCGTTTGAACAGTTCTCCCTCTGCCCCTGGTGCGCAACGAAGGGGTGAAGCAATGGACTCGAGATCAACAGTAGTGTTTATCCTCAACAGTCATCATAATCATCATCAAAGACACCAACATCAGTGTTGACACTGATGCTTCACTGCCGTACAACCTCAACAGCCTCAACAGTACTGGGAGTCGAACTCGGGACTTGCGACTTACGACTACCTCACCAACATACGCCAGACAGATTTGAATGTTCATGTTTGAGCAGGCGAACGTGTTCACACTTGAGCGATTTGATTAGTTCGGTATACGAAACGACTGACAACCCAATAACTATCATGGTTGTGTCGATCCTGTCAGGGAGAGGGTGAGGCAAGCCAAACACATCGCTCGAGCGTGAACACATTCGCGTGTCCAGATGCGTCCATTCACATGCGTCTAGCGTGCGCTGGTTGAGTAGTGTTAACCCGCTCGCTCCGCATATCAGAGGTCCGGAGTTCAAATCCCGACATAGCCAAGGATACGTACCACTGATCAGAGCGAAATTCGAATCCAGTGCTTCCCACATTTGATGTGTTCCCACCAGAATAACTGCGCCGGGAAAGGAAAAGGGCTGTTTAGTCGACAGTGATTGAACGTAAATTCTACAACCCCCCTTCAAACCACCTACATCTAATATTGTACTTTCCTCAACCAAGCGGCTGAACCTACATATATAATATACCTATTTCTTGACTTATCTTTTTATAGGATTCTTCCAGCAATCTTGCAGCTTCGTGATACACGTCTGCTGCTACAGAATCATCAGACACAGAGCGTTCAAATGATCATGAGAGTTTAGAACAAGGTTGTTTGTTTTTATTGTAGAAGAGTTTGAAAACGGAAGATAAAAAAGGATTGCCGGTGAAACATATGCACTTCGTTTAAATTGGACTTCAATTCCTCGTAAAAAAGTAATGGTAAACAAGAGTGAGGTGAGGACAAATTTCACCTATATTATCGAAGCTTGAAGGAATGGAGCGTTTCGACAGCCTATGACCTGGTTTGCTCTTCTTGGGACTAATCAGTTACACGCAGTCCGCCAGTTCCCGTCAACCGTATGTTCTGATTGAACCAAAATTACATGAAATTCAGGAACTAGATTCATTTGCACACCAAGTTGGTTTTAACAAAAATGTCGTGCCAAGTGAAACATGAAGGTGCCTTTGTGCAGTACATTCAGTTGAGAAATATTATAAACGAGAGATTCACTTTGGATTCAGTTGAGTCTGTCGTTAAAATTAACGTGATGTGCAGTGAGCGTAGTTCGCGTAGATCAAAGCTTCTTCTGAAACCTGTCGATGCGTTTCATCTAAACAAAAGGTTTTTCTATCCAGCAAAGGTATTTTCAAGTACTCGACGTTAGACATTATTTAGTTAGAGCACAACGCTCACACCGTTGCTGAAAACTCTTCGGTATTCCAAAAAACGGCTGCGCCCTTCGTAAGCTCATTTGATAGGCGCAGTCTCCGAGTTTCCGTAAAATTCATGCTCTGCTTCAAAACAAGTTTGACGAAATTCGTCAGCTACTCTCATTTGCAAAATGGCTTGGTTTTAGCAGGTATCGGGAAGGTCAAATTCTTGAGAGTAACCCCAAGGCCCTAAAGTTCCACCAAAATCTCAATGGGAAAGCCAGCAAGCATCCGGGCCAGACAATCATTCACTCAATTCAGCAAAAGCCGATGAGTGTTCAGACACGCCACAGAAGAACGACCGGATGTGATCAACGTTCAGGCATTTCATAGAAGCACGATCGATGTTGATTGGTGTTTACTAAACGCCTACCAGGCAGCCTGGATCAATGTCAGAAAGTACCCTTTAAATACAGCAAGGCCGTCATGACTTTTGTACTCTCACGCACTCGCTTGTTTGGAATAGAGCTGTTGTGTGTCCTTGTTGATGAGTTTTTCTGGCACCAGGCACTGGAATGGGAACAACAGTTAGATATAACAGCAGGAGAATCATCTGGGTCCATCTGGATGGTTAATTTTTGGTGTTCTCCAGCAACCTTTTCGGACAGAGAATGTTGTGTAATATCCCGAAGTTGGTACAACGCAATTGTGCGGCACATTCAGTTGTATAAGCACGCCATAACAGGAGATTGTCTTGGGATTCAATTGAGTCTTACCAGAAAACCAAACTAATCTGCAAATTGGAATATTTAGTGAATACAGATTGATTACCAGCAACATGGCCCAAGCACAGCCCTACTCAGCTTCTCTTTTTCAATGTTTCTTGCCGTAGGTCACCCACCGGCCCACTACTCTCAAGTTCGTCTAGACTGATGAGCCAGCAACTCAGAGCGGAGGCTTCTGCATCCACTCACCTGTTGTCCATCCTATGAACCCTATTTGAAAATATGGAGTTATTCTGGCATTTTTTGTTGCCCTTCCAAGAACAAGTAGGTTACTATTTCAGAGAGCTTTGGTAAACAATCAATGGATTTATTGCTAGGCAACAAAAGCTTCGTCAGGCCAAGTAAGTAACCAAGTTGATCGGGTTTTGAGGCAGTCAGGGAACCAGTCTGTGAGATTTCTTATGACTAGCCGACTTGATCAGTGCTGGGTGTCGGTCTGAAGTTCCTGTTTGTTGGTTAGTGGGGATGATTTACATTTACAATAGATTGGTTAGGTGGATTGTCTTCATGTTGAAACCGGATTTTGCGGTGTCCCGGTCTAGAACACCTTCATAGACTATTCTTCTTGGGATCGTTCACAGGTTTTGTTCGTCTGTGTGCGTCGAGGGTGCCCGGACAACCGGGATCTTACTCAGACCCAGACCATTTTGGTGATAACTGAACACCGCCTCGCGTCATCTCGGCTGACGTAAAACCGCTCTCCACATACTTGCCAGTTCTACGCGCTCCAGTCTATTCATGCTGGAGGGGCTTGGCGATTTTCACCACCTCGGCCACCAGTCGTTGTAACGCCCGTCTTAGAATGTCCACATTTTCCAAATCTATCCTGTGTCCAGTGTCTAGTGCATGCCCTACCATCGCCGAATCTTTGACTACCACCTGATATTCATCTGCGTTTCTCGATGCTCTGTTAATGCATCGCTTATGCTAACCGATTCTGGTGTGCGTTTCCCTTACTGTCTGACCTTGTGGTTGGACTGAGGTCGGTTACTGGTTACTGAAATCACTCTGTGTCCACGAATGACTCTATATCAATCATTACTTAGGTTCTTTTGAAGATACGCAAGAAAAAAACGAATTTCGTCATCTATTGCCACCAGAAATGTGAGAAATACTTTGGGATTGGTCACAACAAAAGACAAACACTCATCTGCATACTAGGGTGTTTCCCTCAGCACCAAATTCAGTGCACCCAGCGGTGTGTTTCGATCCAACTTCTAAATCAAAAGGGATTTTCGGCGGTCTGCATGAAATTTGTGGATAGCACTACATGAAAAGAAAAGCAACTCGGAGACTGCGCCCACCTGGCGAGCCTTAAGAAGGGCGAAACCGGTCGTGGGCTGTCGAAGAATTCTCAGCAACCTTATGAGTAGTGCATTACGTATATACATGTATCGCGATATCTCGAAACATGAAGCGGCTGGTGCAGCACATTCAGTTGCCTGGAAACATCACAAACGAGAGATTCAGCTGGGTTCCAGGTGATTGATTTGTTTGCAAATGAGTGTGTTTACCGAAAAGCAACGCTGTTTTAGGTTTGAAAAACAGAGATTTGTATCAAACAGGATAGTCGCAATGTGGCACGCTATAGTGTATCAGAACATTTGCGCCTGAAGTCGTACGAGTCATATTTTTTGCCATGTTTTTGAGGCAGACTTGTCCTCTGTTATTCAGATTTGCGTTGGACTGCCACAGGCGACAGAGGGACATGATTGCACCTGGCAGAAACAGTACTACTGATTTCAGGTTGTGCTTCTAACACCACCTTAATTAATGGGATTGGAAGGGACGTGAGAAAGACTTTGTTGAATAATCATTCTGGGTTCTCCAGCTTGGTGATCGATGTAGATGTTGTTGACACAGCTAGATTCGAGTGAGCATTTGTCAGCAAAGATGAAATGTGGCAACCTAACAAGCTCACAGTCTGTAGGCCGGTGGAATCATTGTCCATCCTTCGGCGATCCTATTGGCTCAGAAGAGCCACCGTAGGGTGGGGAAGGAAGAAAGCCTGTCGTAAAATCTAACCGTTTTGGGTGAAGTACGCTATAACCTCACATCGTTCACTTCTAAAATAAATCCAAGAAGTTTGTAGGCTAGAAGAATGGTCCAACTAAAGAACAGTCTTCCTCGGCATGTACCTTAGTACCTAAACCTGTGGCAGTTGGAGAAATTCCTCCGTAAACCCTGGCCTGCTTAACACGCCCAAAACTTCTTTTAGGTCATCCATGATTTTATCAACTTCCACATCAGTGATCTCAGACTGAAAGAACAATCGACCGATCATCTGGTGAGAGTAACGAACAACAGCCGAATGGTAGCTAAGCCGAATGGTAAACTAAGCTGTGATGTTTATAGAACAAACAATTTAACTTTGACGTCATAAAAGCAATTTTCTTCTATGTATGCACCATCATGGATGAAGTAAACAGCTGGGGTGATATTCTTGATCTAACAGCACTTTGGACCGTTTCGGTACAGTCCGGTTTTCAACCAAATGCTTGTCGTTCTTCAACATACGTAGCTCGTAGACAACTGACCTGACGTGTAACAGAATTCCTGTGGAATTTTGATGCCTTTAGGCTTAACTTAGTAGGGGGCGTCCACAAACCGGTGCACTAACTACTGACACTGCTTTTCTATCGATCCCCAACGTATGAAATAGTTCACCGAACGTGACGATTTTCTACGCCCTTAGTGAAGGTTTCTCATCCACTTCGAGCCCGTTGATTGTCAAGGACGAATGCCTGAAACGAAGCATTCCTTTCATTATTACCATGATTACATTGCTACTACCGTATTGAAACACGACGACGGAATACAGTGAGGTTAGCAGGGATCAATATATCACCGATATATTGGTTCAGCAACCTTTCGTCAGATTCATGTTACAAATTGAATTACGTCATAAAAGAGAGAATAAGAGTATAATTGCATCCCAGAAGAGCATTCAGCAGAGGGGAGAGATCGTATCACTGGACGACCCCGCCATGTAGTCAGTTGACATGACAGTCGGGACCGCAACACAGGGTCCAACGCCAGGCCGATGATCTCAAAATCGCCCTCTCTCCTATTCATACTCAACCAACAACATACTTCTCGCTGTACCGTTTCCTGGTACGGTTGATCGATGGAACCTCTTAATCCGTTGGTCTGTTCTGTGGTAGTGGGCTGCTTCGTTTGCCTTTATGCTTTACACGTCGAATTCGCTCATTTCTGAGACAATGAGCTGTTCTAAAGTGCTCACGTCCCCGTGCGTCACCCCCTTCTTGATCATGATGAGCTTTCTCACCATATATTCCAAAGCGTTTGGAATCCGAAACCTACCAATCAGTAAGTCGCTAAACAAAGAAATCCCCTTTATGGGCTCGCATTCTATCTATTACTGATGCCCTTGAGTAGGTTGCCTCAAATCAGAATGACTTTCCGTTGAAGAATTCACTTGCAGTCGGTTCGCTCTTTCCATGAGGGACTATAACAGGGACACAGTAAATCCCCTTGGGAGCACGCATAAGGTACCGAACTTTAAGCTGAGTTTTTACTGCAACATTATAAGTCTGACCATTCTTGAGAGGTTAGTGAAATTGTATTCAACAAGAGTGAGTCATCCGAAGTCACTTGAGATGTTTACTCCAAAGCACCTCACCGTGTATGGTGTGGGAACACAAATGTCAATACCGGTGTGATCAGGAAAGCTGGTGGGCAAATCATTCTATCAAAATTCATAAAAATAGGAGAATTGTGTGTACTGATCTATCACGCAGTTGAGAAACAGCAAACACTCTCCAGACCACCCGTTAAACATCGTCATTCAGATTCTCACAGGCTTCCGGCCACAACATGTTCATCCAACCACTCCATCGTCAACGCTGAATGGGGAAATCGGGAGCAATGATGCTACTGACACAAAAACGGGGGGCAGAGAAATATAACCACTTGGAGTACATCCGTTTGCGTCAGGAGTGAGGTGGCTGCCGATGCTTGCATCTGGGTCAGAATTATGAAACAGGCTAGAATAAGCTGAAGAGGGTTCACTCAACCACCTGCTTCCGGCTCTCGCGGATGACGCCCTGGATAAGTCCAATAAAATAAAACAAACCATAGCGTCTACGCTGAATTGAGGAAGCACCTGGGTGTACTAAATAAGCGACGGCATCCAACGTGACCTTGGAGAGGCATACATAGGAACGATAAATGTGTTTTCATTGAAACTGTTTAAAGGCTCAGAAGTGCGGATAATTCGTCTTAAATCCTGGCTCAATCGTTGCTACTCTCAGAAATATTTTAAGAAAAAAGGGGGCTGGTTGGACAGAGTATTCACTATGTCTTGAGGTTTTTAGCACAGACCACTCGCCTGATTGGATCTGTGCGCACTCAAGTTGGAGTGACGATTGCGGTTACCTGGCTGCGTAGGTACGGGTGCGTTTGAGTTAAGTGCTTTGTAATGTCTGAGTTGCTCATCGTGTCAACTGGTAAGGATGTGAAATTCGTAAACAGGAGCGCGTCAGACAATTTTTCCTGACTCAAAATACCAGTGAAAGGAAGAAGGCCTTCGCTGCGGAGTTGTTTATTCGAGAACGTCAACTGAAGAGTTACAGACTATTGAACAGGGGAGAAAAACTCTCATATGCATCTGGTTTACAAAACTGAATATCCACCTTCTCCTTGAACGCGTCTTCCCGAATTTTATCTGGATGTTCATTGACTGCACTCAACTGCAAGCAAATGCTACAAAGAGACTGCACAAATTCCGTAACAGATCTCACTTTTCAAGAGACGCAAAGCAGATTTCCGAGAAGACGTGCTACTCACATGCCGCATCAGTAGTATCCACCGTTACACCAGTAGGTCTAGACTATGTTCGTTTGTTGCATTTCTTGCAAATCACTAAAACCTCTGCTTAACGTCCATAAAAGTTGTTTAATCATTATTCCCGCCCATGAATTTCTCTGTCACCAAGATTTTTCTCCGGTTGATTTCGAGCTTGCTGGGCTCCACGAACGAACACAAGCAGATGTTTAACTTGTCCCAAAATGAAGCGTATCGGTGTCTGTCTCAAACAGAAAGGTCACGACAACCTTTGGTGTCCTATCTGGGACGTGGTTGATATTTGTAAAAAAACGCGCCCGTACAATCCGTGATTTTTCAACTGTCTGACATTTAAATTGTTGTTTTCAATTTGTTATTTTTAGTCTCCGAACGAAACCGGATATTTGCTAAATTTTGCTTCAAATTTAATCCATCCGCAGTTCGGCGCCTAGGTAAAAAGTTTCACCGTTTGGTACAGCGCTTCAGGTTGTATTGTTTAGGCAACCTACGGCTAGGAGATATGAGCATGTTTATGGCCTTGCGGTAGTCCGAATTTAGCGAGACCGGAGCAGCATCTGGTAAGGCGGTTGAGCAACGAATCATAAACTTTCGGAAAACCATTCGTTCCGTATTGCATACGTGTTTTCGATGACCTTTCATTTTTCTGTTCTAATCGTCAGCTGAACAACTAGAACTGAAGGAACATTCGCAAACTAAGGCATATTAACGAATGTGAGAAACACCGCTTAAAATTTACGTGATGATTCTAGTAAGTTGCATAGGCATTATTGATCGTTCGGTGGTCAGTCGACTAGTGTCTTCCGAGATAGACGATCCTGGGCGTCTACCAATGAAGCCACTGGCCCAATTTCAGCCAGTTCTAACTGGATTTACGATGATTTGGGATAATGATTCGGGAGTAACTAACTCAGACTGATTGACGTGGTGTTTTGGAGCAACTAAGTGAGTGAAAATCAAATTTAGCTTCTTCGTTTCCACTGACTGACCCCTCGTGGGAATCACTGTATGCTTTCTCGGTACCGCACCTCTAAAACGTGCGATCGTAGGGTATCGGGATTAAGTCAGAGGTTTTATTCACCTATATTTGTAGTCTCAGGTAATTATCTGATAGAGCTACCGTGGTGCTTCTGTCCAAGGCAACTCTGGTGAAGGAGCACCTGGGGAAGCGTTTGTCCAGAAGCCATATCAAACATTGTATTAGAAGGGACGATGGAATATCGTAGTCAAGACAGAACAAGACGCTGGTGAAGCGAATCTGCCAGTGCCTTTTGCGAAGCCTGCTTTTTCAGCCGCATGTGGGAAACATATGTTTGTACTCAAGTCTCACCTTTGATCATTTCATGCATGATTGCCTTGCGAGAATATCACCAAATAACAATGGGTTTGGTGTACTCACCCTGCTCACAGAACATAGGCTACTTTGCAGTTTCGTGGGACGCAGGACCGCCTAGATTTCTTGACGGTTTTTAGGTTTACCTTGATTGTATTTCCTTTCGACTTTTGTTTCAGCTAGTACTTAGGTCTTGGTATGCCTGTTCTCTGTCACAAGCCTTACGTCGCAAAACTCATCAACTGCGTAAACGAAAAGTTTTTTCTGGTGTCTCATAAGTATGCTCATGCGTCCGCATTGTATTTGCTACGTCGGAGACTAAAAAGGTATCGGATGCCATGTCGAAAGCACTCGGCTTTCTGAAAGTAGGCCAAAGTAAACGTAATGCACTAGTCATAAGGTTGCTGAAAATTCTTCGACAGCCCACAACCGGTTCCGCCTTTCTTGGGGCTCATCAGGTAGGCGCAGTCCCCGAGTTTCCGTCAACCTTATGTTCTACTTGAAATCAAATTGCACGAAATTAGCGCAATGCACTCATTTGCACACCAATTTGGTTCTCACGGAAGACTCACCTGAAACCCAGCTGAATCTCCCGTTTGTGGATGTTTTTATTCTAAGTGAACGGACCACCCACGAGGTCTGGTGGAACTGATTTCTTCTGGGTTGGGGATCGATGAAAACCTTGACAGAGACTGCTAGTAAATAAAGCAATCAACTCTGTGAGGAATCTGATCTGCTATGATTTTATTGCATTCCATGTTGTTTTCTGTTTATTTTAGTTCTCGCACAGTACTAAGCATGGGATGCTACTAGGGACCTAAATGCATAGTATTATCTCGAAATTGCATTGTTTGACTCAAACCGTACTAAGTGAATTGTTCCTTGATCCTAATAGCAGTCTGCTGTTACATCTTCGCTTACGGCGAATTAATAAACGTTGAGTCCTCGAATGAGCAAACGATGTTGACCGGTAGTTGATCAGTTGTCACTTGTCTACTACAGCTTTGCTGTCTCATAACGTTCGCAGCTGATGTTCCAAATCGAAGGAATAGAACCAAATTATCCACACCATGGTAATTTTTGCGTTTGAGTCATGGAAGTGCTCCATTTCGGTATGCATGTTAAAGGGGATCATTTCTTGACAAGCTGTATGATTTGAAGTGCGTCAGTTCAATTCAATTTCCCAGCTATAAACCGTGTGTCATAGGCACATTAGTTTCAGCTGCTACAGTTTCGATCACCGGAAAAAGGGAATGTGGAACGTACAACCAAGCCTTGGAGGTGAAGACATGTTCAGTTTGTTCGGAAATTGAGTAGCTACGCATTGAAGGTGATAGCTTTGATGCACGAGCGGCACTAACTGCACGATTGGGCCATTTCCACCAATGTCATTAACCACTGGTGATTTGAGTCCCGGGGTCCCCATCCAGGGAGGCTGCAGTTGCCAATCCGACTAATTTTACTGGTTAGCGCTTTCGTACTTCGTTGCGAGATCGTACACTGTCCACCCCTCGGTCGCTTCCACTCAGCACAGGGCTGGGAAAAAAGAGCTGTGTGAAGCAAACGATCTTTTGGCATGCGGAGTACATGTCCCAACCAGCGTGACCTATAAAGCGTGAGTAAATAAGCTATCGCGGGAGAGTTTCTTCTTCCTAAGACCATCTGGCGTAACTCAGCATTACTAACCCGATGTTCTCACCAGACCTGACCGATGCATATAATCTCCGAACAAACCACCAAGCGACGGCACGTTATGTCCCCAGAAGTTATTGTTTTTCAGCGATATCCTAACTCTTACATTGATAATTAAAAAGAGTTTCGTTAGAAGCTTCTTTAATTTTTTGTTACTTACGCCTGAGAAGCAGGACTAGTAATTTCCTTACAGTATGACCAAATTAGGACTTGGGATGTTCGAATGAACTGTCAGCTAGGAAACTAGGGGTTGGTCAAGTGAGCAACCTCGGTGAATCCTTTGCTTGACCTAACATTACATGGTATCCCTCATAATTTTTCGCATTACATATGGGCCAGCAGCCTACTAGTTACTGCGGAAAGTTGAATTTTCCAAGCTCATTAGGCAGTTGCACACCGGAGATAAACACCAGAGCCAAATTTGAACTTTTGAACTTCCAGCTCAACAAAGTTGAGCGGAAGTGGATCGGCATGCCAGCAAGTGCTCGAATTTCCTGGTTTCCACAACGGTGGTCCATCCTGAAGAGCAGTAGAGCAGCAAGTGTCGAAATATTCCAGACCCTTCATAAAGGAAACTACTCACAAGGATGCTGACTACGGCCGATTCCACCCTTCTGACGGCTCATCAGGTAGGCACAGCCCCAGAGCTCCCGTCAGTTTTGTGTTCTTTTTGAACTAAAATTGAATTGATTTTTGGCTAGAACACTCATTTGCAGTCAATTTGGGTTGACGGACATTCGGGGACCACGTCTACCTGACGAGCCTCAAGAAGGGTGAAACCGGTCGTGGTCTGTCGAAGAGATTTCGGCGGCCTTCATTGAGATTTACTGCGATATCTCAAATATTGCACCAACGGAATCATGAAGAAGCCTGGGTGCAGCATATTCATTTGAAAAATATCAGAAATGGGGGATTCAGTGGAGTCCTCTTTGAAAACCGAACTGGTATGCAACTGAGTCCATCTGTCGATCCCAGACCCTTCTTTAGGTTTTAACGTTTTGATTATCAGTGGAACTATAAATTCGAAAAGCATCCCCTACTCAGGGAAAATCACTAGGTGGACTCACTGCAAGTAAAAGTTAGCAAACATAGAAGTCATATTACCCTGAACTGGGAAATCCAAGTTCATATTGCATGAACAGAGGGGTCTGACTGCAACCGGTCACATTTATTCACTGGATAACAGGGCGTACCGAAATCCCACACCGTCGTGGCAGTTGCACAAGTGACAGACGTAGTTGGCACTCCTTTAGGCGGTGTAGAAAATCAAAATGGATTTCCACAACGTCATCGAATATATCTTCCTGGGCTGCTAAGTTGGTAAACTATCTACTCAGTAACCGAGACTTCGGCCGTCATAGTCCATCCCCAGGCGTCCATTTTCGGGCACGCTGTGAATAGATACTTTGATTGTCATCCCAAGGGGGGCGAGATGGCTCAGCGGTTAGAGTGTGAATTTACTGACCGGAAGGTCCCTGGTTTGAACACGACCTCTGCCTCTCGACTTCCTCTGCCTAGGTTTGGGTAACCTGGTAATATCTCAGCCCTCATGCTTCCTTCGGGTGACATGGCAGCTAGGCACCAAAAGGGTGTTACGGCTGAATGGTTTTATGCCACTCCAAGATCACTTCAGCCGTTTTTATTACAAAAAACTCTCAATGAACGAAATATTTCTTTGTACAGAGCAAGACAGCTTTGGACCGTATGATCCAGGCGAAAAACCCGCGAAAGTGAACAAAAACGGAGGGACATGTTGCAAGCCGAAATTGTGCCTGGAAGTCTTAGTAACAGCTGTTTATTTATCATCGATGTGTCGGTATCATCCGCTAGTTCTTTTGGGATTCAGCATAATGTGGTGCCTGTACGACTGTACGAATGGGGATTGTCCATTACTGAACTGTGATGCTGTTAAGGGATAAACTGGTGATGTTCCCTTACCATCTTGTCTGCTAGACGACAGTGTATCAGACACACAGGAAGGACAAGTTGTTCTCAGATTGTCTGTGCTCAGCAGAGCACTGACCTGCGAGGTCGATACTATAACGCCCGCGGGTCCGTCAGTCGCACAAGTACAGTGTAGTGATCCACTTCCAAAGACGCATCGTAGCTCAGACCGCCTTAGTTATCGTTTATCACATAAAACAGGAAATGCGAGCAACAGATGTGGGAGGATGTACAGGAAAACATTCCATGCAAAGGCTTGTCATCAATGAAATTATCTCCGAACTATGTAAGCATGTTTGGTGTGTAAACCTGCATGTAAAGACCAGCAACCGAAGAAAGGACAAACAAGGCCAAATGATTGATTGTTGGTCTGTTCGCCGAGCTTGGCAGTTGGATTGCAAACGTTTCATCACCAATCGAGGTGACATCATCAGTGCGGGGTTGAGTGGGTGAGTGTGGGTGGGAGTGACCCACTCAACCCCGCACTGATGATGTCACCTCGATTGGTGATGAAACGTTTGCAATCCAACTGCCAAGCTCGGCGAACAGACCAACAATCAATCATTTGGCCTTGTTCCAAATGATCTTCAAGGCAAGATAAACGCTAGAACAGTCAAGACTCGCACATCAGGCAAAAAGTGTCCGTCATACTGGGTCAGGTGTGTACGTCAGTGCCATGAATGTACACTCAACGCTATGCATCACGCCATAAAAGTGTCCCAAACCCGGTGAAGTCGGGCTTGGGACTTTCAGAACTAGGTCAATACGAGCACGACACAGATGTGGCTACAACCCCCGGATAATTAGAGTAAGTTGAAATACCCAGCGAGCACGTTGGCATTACACCAGCGATGTACTGTATGCGTGAACTTGTCCAGACCTGGAGACGAATTTCCCAATAAACTGACCGTAGGATCAGCTTCCTCACCTGTAATTGGCTTAGTAAAAACTCTAATCTGTTCGACTTGGCCATCTGTCCATCTGTTTTGGAGCAGAGAGCACCTGTTCCCAATAATGTTCATCGTTCAAAATTAAGCCACAGTTGCCTCTGTATAGTTCTTTCCGCTACCCATCGAGCGAAGCGGACGCTGCATCTTTCCGTCTTTGGTGGTATAGGGTCTGGATGGCGGCGTAGTTGGCTCAGCGGATCTGCTTTCGGTTGGCTGGCACACAATGCTGATGACGATATCGAAAGAGAGATTTCTACATGTATGGGAATGTGTTTGATGCCCGGAGGTCCAGAAGTGACAGGAATTATCCCGGTGTCACGATCCCAGACTGCAACCCTGGGGTATATGCCAGAAGGTCAACACTAGCGAGCAAACTGTCAGAATCACACAGTGCAATCCGCTGTACGTTCCAACCAGGCGCTGCAGCCTACGGAGCTGTTCGATCGATGGTAGGTCAGGGCCACCAGATGAGTCTTTGTTCAGGTGTGCTCGGCTGCTTTTGATATTGACAGCCGATCGACCAGGAAAATATTGGTCCAATCTTACGAACAGCGCAGTGAGCGTGTCAAAAGACAGATGTAACTTGGTAGACAGGTGCAAGAGTGACTGACTCTTGTTGAGAACAGTGGATACCAGAATTCTTCACTCAGCTTAGCTTACCCGCGTTACGCTGGGTGGGACGTAGGTGTCGGCGCTTTTGACTCAGGCCAGTCTTCGTCAGAAACAGATGGCAATACTCAGCACAGGCCAGCTGGGTGACCCTGTTCAGGCTGAAAATTTCGTGGACGAGAAATCGATGTTGGGCTACCAGGTCCGCCTTTGATTTGCAGAACGTGTCAAAGTCCTTACACGTTAGCCCCATGAGTCACAACTATGTACAGGTTGGAACTGGTGCAGATGCACCAGCTGGATCGTGTTGTTTATTGTCGAAAACGACCAATAGGTTAAAACCAAACAAGATATTACTGCTGCTACTAGTGAACTGAGGAGCAGCAAAAACAAACCACTTTTACACAGAGCTTTGGAAAATGTCGCTTTTCCCAAGCGTCTTCCTGAGCTTTCCTGTATTTTGTCTGAACTTTGTCTGACTTTGAGTAACAAACGCTGTAAAGTGGTCCAGTAAATTGCATCAGATGCAGAAACAGCTTTTTACATTACCTGATTAGATACTACTCTCCCGTTTCACAAGTAGTATATTTCATTATACTACTACTATCGTTGTTATTACAACTACTACTAATAAAATATCTTTCTTCATTATGTAAGAAGTGTCGCATTTCTTCGACCAATTTTTCTATGCATCGGCCGGAAGTTAAATGCATCAATACAATCCGTAAACTTTTCCATTCTTGTGACGTTGCAATGATATACGGAGTCACAGCACATTCAGTTCGATATAACAAACCGAAGATCACCGAATCACTAAATTCGACCGTTGCTAATAGTGATCACGAGGTGCTCCGTGATAGACATAAGGACGTCGATGTTAGGGTTCATTCCAGCGTTAAGGAGATATAAAAAAGGAGGTTGGATGGAGTCCAGTTTGGCGTCCCAGTTCATGTCTCAAACGGCGACCAACATAAACCACGGGAACAGTCAATTGCCCTACCTCAGTGCTAGTGAACATAGTTGGTGACCACTTCCGATAAATGGCCACACCATTTTCTTGTATACATGACACTGATGGCGCGAGGACTGATCATAAAATCCGTTGGGGTAGTTCCGTTCACATCGCCTGACCAATTACACTCCAGGCCACACATAAAGGATGTAAGACATAAAATATGGGAAAACGATCATTTTTGGTGACACTGTGTTACGGGCGAGTATTTATCATGTAGACCAACCGAACGAAGGAGCAGCAACCCGTATCTAGCGACAAATGGGCCAGCAACTGCTGTCGAATTGGACATGCTATTGGACATTTTTTTAAAGAAATACAGATGTAGATGAATAAGTGTGGACCGAATGAGTAACAATTTGTGTTTTGCCCGGCCAGTAGACTATTCAGAAAATGTTGAATTCTCCCTTCACTCTTCCGTTTTCTTTCAGCCGGGAAACCAGAGGCCTGCGAAATAAAGGGCCATCTTCAATTTTGTTTGATATAAACACGATTGTGACTAGTCCAGAAAGTACAGTCAACCAAACTACTTGAATTAGTAGTTTGGAGTCCAGATCAAAGGTGACGAACCGCTGTATTCTCCAACCCTTTGTTGTGGCTTTGCTACGCTGAAGTCTTCTCAGTTTGTACCCAAACCGACGCACTGATTACGCAAATCGTCACTTTCAGAAAAAGGCACATCACTGACTCGAACCGAGTGACCTTCAAAATTTCACCGCTACGGTACAGTATGTGAGTTGCACACACATCACACCCTGTTTGGGCCCGATTCTTGCTTCTGATTTTGTGGCAAACAACCGAGACACATGAGGAGATTTAAAAAAGCACAAAGGGATTTAAATCTCTTGTATTTCAGGGATAATCAAGGCAACGCTACATGAAAAGCAATCTGTTATGCGTGCGCCATCATTCAACAAGCCTACAGGAAACACCGGAAAATGCCGAGAATACTGAAAAATAATCCAGTAAGGTTAGACCAAATACTGACAAGGCTAACACATTTGAGTTGTCCGAATGCCAGAGTAAGAAGGTCATTTGTCCTCGAACGACCTGTAGGGTGCAAAAGGTTTCGAGAAGGTCAACATAAAGTATATTCGGGAAGGAAGCTGAGAAGTTACAGATGGGGTTCCTGAAACCGATCAATACAGTTTGTGTCTTCATATTACTGAGGATTATGGAGTACTTTCTCCCGTTCACATCTCCTTCCTCTAGGTTCAATTAGAAGGGACGCTGGTGAGCAACTGAACAGTTCACAAAATGCATTCATTAGCAAATCAATCTGGAGGCTTATTTGAAACCAAGCTGAATTTCTCGTTTATGATGTTTTTTGTATTGTATTTTCAATTTTTTTTTCAGCAACCTTATGAGTAGTGTATTACGTCTAAACATAACGGTTCCTTTGCAGTTACAACACAACATTGCTAACCATTATCTCAAATATGCAGTCATCTGTTCGTTGGCAAACAAAACTGTAAGCACGACTTAATCGCAACGCTAACCAACCGTTGAAAGCTTAGTGGTCAAGGGTCGAGACGCCCCTGGAATTTCACCTAGGGGACGAAATCTCAGTTGATAAATCACGAACCTGCTCAGAATGTCAACAAAATTGTAACAGGTATCACCACGTATTACATCTGACAATGTTAATGCGTGAAACGTTTCACACGGCAACCACACCTTTCGAAGTAGTTGATACATGGATGAGGCGGGCATTAGCCTACGAGCGTTCCCAGGTAGAACGACAATCCACCTACAAGCAACAGATTCTAGTTTGTCTGTTAAAGGTTTTATTGTATTTTAGGATCACGTTTCCTATGTGGGCCTTGGAATGCACTTTTCAAGCATGATTTTTCCAAAACCGACATTACTACTCAACAGTTATTTGTTTTACCTGTATCGCGTGCATTTGGACCCCTGTGCGTTGCTGAAGGGTGTCCAGTATACGTTCAAGAAACGGGGTTCACTTCAAGAGTTTTGGTATGTAACAACACCTGGAATCGAATCAGAACTGTAATCAAATATGCCCTGCAAGACCTTTTTCTGTAAGCCAGACAGAGAAAGAATACAACCATGCATTTTTCGGGTGCTTGGAATGACAAAATCTGCAGAGATTGCATCGGAAACATAAAGGATTCACAGAAGCATATGAAATGAAGAAAGACGTGTTACTTGACCAAAGACAAGCAGAGAATGCACAAAATAAGAAGGACCAAGGGGCACCTAAGCACTTTACCGACAAAGATTTGGTAATCAGCCGCAAAGCTCCAAAAGGTCAGACAGAAAAGGAAACTGTACTTTGGTGAATTTAAAATCGAGTATACAGTGACGGACCAGCAGATCGATTTAGCAAGGGGTCTTGAATACAGAAAAGAATGCGGGCCATAAAAGCACGGTCAATAACGACGTCGTTCGTTTTCATCCGGTTACAGAGGATGGCCGAAAGCACTCACCAATTTAGATAGAAAATACGAAGCGAGCCGAGTTTCCGAATTGAAACAAGTCAGCGTTTGTAAAAAGAAAAGCGGTGAACTGCAGTGAGTGGCGGAAATAGTTCAACAGGACGATGAGTTTTCATAGACCTGAGCTTCGAAAGCATGTGAGTTGGCTACCATCCGTCTATTCAGTCTATCAAAGGTATCGTTGTAATCCGATTACAACAAGCCGACCACAGCGTTATTGCTTTCAGGGTCGCATCACAAATGAATTAGACTGCAACATCAGGCCGAGACCGCGACTGACTACAGTCAAATTAGAAGATGACGAAAAACCGCAAGTTCTTCACCAATCGTTCTAAAATAACCTTCAAAAAAGACTTAATAACGGAATGTACACGCAATCGGGCAAATATTGTCGGTGCATTTCCTAGGTAGCGGGATCGGTTGACAGATCTCCAATAATTTGTTGTGTTTTTCATACGGCGAGCATAAATTAAACAGGTCAGTCCGTGTAAAACCGAGGATAGTGACTACATCCTTGGCAAATACTCTCAGCAAAAACAAATCTGACTGGACGAAGGAACTGGTACAAAGAGAGGCGTCAACATAGCACGAGTTGACAGGGTTCTGACTGGTTTCTCAACCTCTGACTAGAAGCTGCTTCAGCACACGTCACAGTTTGTGGAACTGTGAGTTTTTCAAACGGTTGGGACGTAGAGCGCGTCCAAAAACCGTGACTTCATTTTCTATAGGATACTACAGATAGCTGGTTTGACTTCGCTGACCATGGTTATAAGCATAGTCACTTTGGTAACCAAAGTTGATTCTTTTCTTCCATTCTTATTTTGTGAAACGGCATTCCCCGTTTTTGTTTTTTCGACTTTGCGCCTATACCACCTTCCTTGTTTTTGACCTGAACATAAACTGTTCTTTGACCTTGTCCTCGCACGTATTGTTTTAGTCAACACGTGGTTTCGCTATCTTGTAAACACGTGACTCGGAGTCGGTGTGAACTCTGGGATCGGTTAGCAGTTCTTAAATCGGTGTACAGAAGTCGGCGTAGTCCCACGATTTGAGGTTTGTAAAGTTTTATTATTGTATTAATGTATTTAAAGTACCGCATTTGTAGAAAACCCTCCATTCGGCTCTTGGGGTTTTTGGCGTAACTCAACGTGGTCCAACAAACTACTGGAAACAGTCTATAACCAAGGCATTCAGGGTAGCCGAAGCCTCTAGGGTGCAGTGACAGCAGTCGCTTTCAGACCCATTGGGTTTGTTGGAGAGTGGGCAATCATATGAGGCAAGAGTGTCATTCAACTCAGTAAATTACTAAGAGTACTAAACTTTCATGCGCTGTAGGACATATGTGGACAAATTCGCGCGTTCCGCCTGTCAATGAATTTGGCAGTCAAGAAGTGTTGACGAGTGAAAATTATTTCACAGTTGATAATGAGAGACGTGTTGGCTATCTTGGGTAGATCCATAAAGCGACTAAATGTCAGCTGGATTAACGGTGATATGAACTCACGTAAGACCTTCCTAGACCTGCGGTAAAACAGCCTCACAAAGATGATATTAGCCAGCAACAGTACGGTTACCTCTTAAAACATCGAATCTTTCTGACTTGACCTTGAAGCTTTCAATTTTCCCGGAGGAAACAAAGTTCTAGAAGTGCGGCCACTTATTCATTCATCACGACCTAACGACCTCACCGCGTGGACGACACTTGTTGGGGAATCAGTATACGATCAGATGAAATCTAACAAGAGGTGCTTCTCAAAGAAAATGTGAAACTAAGACCAAAGTCGATCAAAGCAATGAGTAAAACTCAAACTGGGTCAAATTGGTCAATAGTGAAGGTCAGGATTGTTAAAGATGGTGTGGATTTGATAGGTCACGTGAAGCTGACAAGTCAAAGTCTGACAAAACTGGACGAAGCTTTTTTGTGCATAAAGTCCTGACTTGAAAACATGAACCTCAATTTGTTCTACATTATAAGGACGCTCACCTCCAGGAAACTTTACTACCTTGATTTGCACTTCACAGAGTGGCCTAAAAGCCCTTTGAACATCAACTCCTTTGTTGGCGTCATGGAGCTGGTCCGAAGCAGATCTGTATACGCTGGGACGTTGTGCCGTTCCACACTTCGTTGCTTAGTTGTCAGACGAAAGCATGTTCAAAAAACAAAACGCACTGAGGCAGTCTGACGAGAGACTTTGTCCTTTAGCTCTTGTATGTTGATAGTGATTGGCAAAGGCTCGTTCAGGAACGCTACACTAGAACTAATATCCCGACTAGCAGGCATCACATTGTCTTTGAACGGAGGAGAGAAGTAGAGCGACTTGGGTTGCCCTGGTGACAATTTGAGATACTTCGCTAAAAATATTTCTGACAACGTTTTATTTCAAAAAGTCCGCCTATTCATCCAAACCATCTCCCAAGCAGATTTTCACTGGTCCACCTTGTAGACAATATACAATATTCTATTTAGCTTTCAGGGGGCCAAGCTGTGAAAGTTTGTTTACTGACCCACCCGCGTTGGTTTGGGGTTTACTGATCCATCTTTTGTCCTGGTCAGTAAAACACCAAGAAACCGTATCTGATTTTCCTGCTCCATTTGGCTTGCACTAGTTTTTATTGCAGGTGTTTGCGGAATTTGTGAAATTTAAAAAGCCCTCTTTCTCTCATGGCCTAATAATCCAATGTGGATGTCCCATGCAGTAGTTTTCTGAAAAGTACTCAGAATGGAGGCTGGATTCAACACATATATATATATACGTATATACGTATATACGTAATGCACTACTCCTAAGGTTGTTGAAAATTCTTCGACAGCCCACGACCGGTTTCGCCCTTCCGCTTCGGGCTTATCAAGTAGGCACAGTCCCCTAGTTTCTGTCAACCTTATGTTCTACTTGAACCCAAATTGGACTGATTTCGATAAATACACTCATTTGCAAATCAATTTGGTCTTTGCGAGAGACTCACCTGGAACCCAGCTGAATCTTTCGTTTGTGATGTTTTCAGGCAACTGATTGTGTTGCACCAGGCCGCCTCGTGTTTCAGTTGCTACGATATTCGAGATATCGCCATACATGTATATACGTAATGCACTACTCCTAAGGTTGTTGAAAATTCTTCGACAGCCCACGACCGGTTTCGCCCTTCCGCTTCGGGCTTATCAAGTAGGCAAAGTCCCCTAGTTTCTGTCAACCTTATGTTCTACTTGAACCCAAATTGCACCATACTAGAGAACTACACTCGTTTGCATACCAGTTCGGTTTTGACGGGAGAATCACCGGGAACCCAGCAAATGATGTTATCTTCTTCTTCGGTCGTTATAGGCACCGCACCCATGGTGCTTAAACTTCCATCCGTAGGCTCAGAGAGCTTGACTCTCGGTGGAAGTTGTGTATTTCGTGCGAAACGTGAGTAGCTGACCAGTTAAAGTCTTCAAAGTTGTTGAAAAGGCTCGGGAATCTGATTGTCGCATCGCAATTTATAGGGCCAACAAGACCTGAGTTCATAAGGTGACTAGACAGTGACTAGCGACCGAAATTAAGTTACCTGTAGGCCAAAACCCTATGGAGATGGGTGGAACCTAATATTGATGGAGTTTTGTTAGCATTTGAGACCAATCTGCCAACATCATATCGCTGAAAAACTGGGTTTAATAATTCCAGGGCCATTCAGGTTCCAAGACTTGTATCATTCACTTACATGCTTTTAGTGAATAGGTTAGTGATCGTTCTCTTCTGAATGGTTCATTTTTCTCGTCTGCTCTGTTTTAGCCCAACATGAACATCACCGGATAGTTGTGAGATCTTTTGATTGAATAGAGTTAAGAATGACGTACTTGCTAAACAAAACCTCTGCTATTACTGTAGTCTGATATGATCTAGACAAAACGATTTTCCCCAATCATTTACGTTGAGGTTGTGGTGCGTCGTCTGGCCGTAGTTTGGCTAAAACTCAACGTTCCTTTGAATGCTGAAGAGATACCTTGTAAAAGGGTAGTTTTTCGACAGAAAACTCTCCTTTAAGGGGCAGTCTGCGGTAGGCTTATAAGAACTTAGGAATTTGCGACGGTCATACTAGCTTGCAATGGTAAAGATGAACAGAAACATCCACTTGTTGTTGAGACAGAAAGAGCCAAACTGTTGAAGAGACGGAAGTTAGTTTCGTCCACAAGCAAAAAAGAATGAAGGAGTAGAAATCCCCCCAAAAGTTCGGTTATCCCGATTTGTCGAAGAATTTTCAGCAACCTTAGGAGTAGTGCATTACGAATATACATGTATCGCGATATCTCGAGTATCGTAGCAACTGGAACATGAGGCGGCCTGGTGCAGCACATTTAGCTGCATGGAAACATCACAAACGAGAGATTTAGCTGGGTTCCAAGTGAGTCCCTCGCAAAACCAAATTGATTTGCAAATGAGTGTATTTCTCGAAATCAGTCCAATTTGGTTTGGAGTAGAACATAAGGTTAACGGAAACTCGGGGACTGCGCCTGCCTGATGAGCCCCAAGAAGGGCGAAATCTGTCAGTATCGTTTTTGTGCCATTCGGCTACGAATATGTCTGCGGTGATTGAACCGATTGCAAAGACCATGGCTACTCGATCTACCCGTCAGTAAGAGCAAATGAACATTGATCGTACTCTGTAGCCACTTCTCTCAATTTCACCAGTGGCAAACCAATACATGGACCAATTATGGACTGCAACACCAAGTTTTTTTAAGGACGAAGCGTCTTTCTACACCACAAGCAATTGATAGTCTAGACCAAGGTCTTTTATGCAAAACGCTTTGTACAGACACTGACTCCCGCTTTGCTGGATTATTGTTTATCTGCTCTATGTGATCTTCCAAATTCACGTCAACTTGATCAGCCTTGACCTTCAGTATTGATTGATGGTTTCAACCATGTTGACGTTTTCCTCAATGCTTTGATCGATATATATATATATATATATATACATGCTCGTGTCCTTAGTTGGGATTGGGAATCTTGCAAACAAGCGAGACTTAAAATTTATAAAAACAGGCGTTTCGTTAAGATTCTCTGGATGCCACCTAATTCGATACCGGTTGTCATCACGATTGTTTTTCACCCGTTTACTAGGAGCCTAATAAAAGTGTGGTTAGCTGAACGGTAATCACCCTGTATATATACAAACTTAAAAAGTTGGGAGATGTCAGATATTTTGCCCCAGTGTTTTCTGTGCATACAATGTTGACTACTGAGTGCTGATAAGTGAGGCTTCGAATAACCACAGTAGTCTAGCATTCCGATGGCACAGCATCGGTTTGTGGCAGGCGCTTGGTGATGAAGCATGTTGCCAGGGTCACAAACTGAGTCCCGATATTTTTGAACTGTTTAGTCGTATGAGCATAGGTGAAAACTGCGATCGAAATTTCTTTCTTCAATCCCTGTCGGAAAACCGAGAGTCATTGTACTACTGTTTCCTGTTTATTGGGAATGGTCACCAGTCGGCGTCTCACGAATCCGAAGAGAAGTTCGATCCATGCAGCTAGTTACTGAATGGTATGCCGAATGACCATGAGCAACTGAACTACAGTTTAATTAACTTGCATTCAGACTAGATACAACTCCACAGTTTGGTCATCACTCACCTGGAGGGATGCCGCCGGTTAGGACCCTCTTGGAATTTATGAGATGCTCGTTGCCGATGGATCCCAGCGAGAATGAAATAACTCTACCGTGCTTCTCGGCTTACTGGTGTAGGCCGACTTTAATTACACGACGAAATATCGAGTGTATTTTTGAAGCTAGTTGTGCTTCTGCTCTAAGAACATACCGGGATGAACTGCCGTACGCGGACCCCGATGTAAGTTGATCTGTCCTGCTGATGTGCATGCCTCCGTAAGTGTAAAACGACGCGTATAGCACATGGACAGGGGATACGTGCGACGAAATACGCTCGCGTTGTCACGGTTTTCCAGCATTAGGTGCTGGTGTAACGGTGGATACTACTGATGAGACATGTGAGTAGTACGTCTTCTCGTAAATCCGCTTTGCGTCTCTTGAAAACTGAGATCTGTTACGGAATTTGTGGAGTCTATTTGTGGCATTTGCCTGCATTTGTATAATAGTCAATGAACATCCAGAAAAGTTTAGGAAGACGCGTTCAAGGAGAAGATGGATATTCTGTTTTGTAAACGAGATGTATATGAGAGTTTTGCTCCCCTGTTCAATAGTCTGTAACTGTTAAGTTGGTGTTCTCAAATAGACAACTCCGCAGCGAAGGCCTTCCTTTCACTGGTATCAAAATCGAATTTTGTATATATTATGGATCACTGGCCAAATGACCACCGTTCAATGGTCAAGGCAAGTAAATCGGTTTGTTTCGGCTTCATACACAATAGGTTTTTGAGGTCTCCTTGCACCGAGGAATTCGATAAAACGCTTCACATCACGGCTCACTGGCACGGTCGCCACCATTGAAATTATTCCAACTTATTTGGGCTGAGGATTCCTTTTGCCCCAAAGGGCCAAAATGCATTCGTGAGGAATCGAACGGAAAACTTCACCATGATCCGGGGGTTTATGAACGCTGTTCAAGTGTACTAACAAGTACATCAAGCGAAGCCAAAATGGATTCCGTTTCATTTTCGGATAGCACAAATAGCTGATCGTTGAAGTGTCCGTAGTATGTACAACAAAGTCATCTGTGACACAAAAATTTTAGAACAAAGGTCGTGAAAAATTATTTACAATTTGGCTTTCATTCATATCCAGGAAGGGCCAATCAGACTGTCCATGGCAGGCCGTTGGCTCATCGATGGCCCGATCCTTCAAACTGAAACGTCAGACTTTCTGTACCTGTCTCATTGACTGGATCACCAGCGAGATCAGTGTGAAGATGCTTGTTTGTTACCGCAAGATGACTTACTCCCATAAGGGTGTACTGGTGAAACGGGAAGCAACTTCAACAGACTTCTTCTAGTGTGTGTCCTCGGGAGTAGCGCTTAGTTCGTCACACTTATTTGCCATCCACGTTATCTGTCTTGCGGTTAGAAAGAAATCTCACTGTCAGAACCCTATCACGACGATCACGACGGTACTTCCCAATGGCATGAGCATAACCAACTCAAAAATACCAGAGGTCAGTTTGTGACCCTAACAGCCTAGTTGATCCGTCGTCAAATAGACACGAATGAATTGTCGGTTTGTTCGCTGATTGACTGAAAAAATTTTCCAGCTGAGTTAAGAAACCAATGGCCATCTACGTTACCTGAGCTGGGAGCATTCTCCTCACAAGCAACTGTCTGCTTGTCGCTACGTAATCAAAACCTGGGCTACTGGAAATCTCTCATGCGTCACTCATCAAACTAAGCAGTCAAGTCAGTGTGCCTTGAAGCAGAACATTTGGATTCTACGAGTTTATTCACGTGACGTCATTGAGCTGTCGACTGTCTGTTGGTTCCACTCTGTTGCCACTGCCTTCTAGCACATAACGCGCACTCTTTACTTCTCGCAGTTAAACTAATTGTAACGTTTAGTTTCCGCAGTAAAGATTTATGTCCGATAAATCAGTACGACAATTCTAGAATTCGCCTCCCACGACGTTTACCATACCTGGGCGGCAATTTCGCGACAATGACGTGACAAGGAAGGCTTTTCGGCTAAGATGGAACAATTCCCAGCGAGGATCTTTACAAAATGTACTAATTCTCCTTCCATATTTGCGTACGCCGACTTGCTTCCGTGCCTTTCGACAATTCTCAGCATGGGTAGTTGAACAGACGCAAAACCTAGCTGGGTGTAGAGAAGATGAACAACCGTCTACTAGTACGTTGACAACCATCCCCGTTTAGACCACCTTATTTATTCATTGTGATTTACGGAGGGTTGTCTGGTCTAGCGGACAGTTGTCGCACTTGACGTCCAGCAGGGCAGCTGGAATGCTAGTGAAGGCAGGTAGAGGACCAAGCTTCTTCTTTGTAAGTTGCGTGTAAATAAAAGTGCGCAACTAATTCAGACATTTGGGGAATGTTGCAGGCCGAGTTGATTAATCATGCAGAAGTACAGAACTCACAGTCTTGACAGACCTGCAGAAATATACACTTTTAAGAGTGATTAACTGATGAACCGGGGTTTCAGAAAAAAGCAACTCGTGTAGAACCAAAAATGCATCACAAACGTCATAATTTGGCTGAGAGATAACATTTATTTCGTAAATGTCCTAACGAAACGCTTTGAAAGCCCCAAAAAGTACAGATCAAACCAAACCAGTCTTTGTGCAAAACCTGATGTGAGTTTTCAATGTTCACAGTACAGTCGAATGTTTATTATCATGTGCGTACAATTAGGTGGTCTGCGTAGGTGCAAACTGGAGAAGTCCGCCCACCTTAGGAGCCCCCAAAAGGTTTAAATCGATAGTGCGCTTTTGAATTTTTCATCGACCTTATAAGTAGTGTGATGTGAAGGGCACAATAAAATTTCAGAAAGTAGTTATTCACAAGAAAATCCTTTTGCCTGGAGAGCGCATTGGACTTAAAATTCGATAAGCCATCATGCGGAATACCCGACAGAGTCCTGTAAGCAAAACCGTCACAGAGCATAGAATGTTGAGGAACGAAAAAATTAAAGAACAGGACCCTGCTTACACTGCTTTATTTAAGTAGCCGTTCAAAGAACAGCGAACCTTAAAGGATAATCTTTTAAGGACCGAAAACTAGGAAACGATAAAACAAGTGTGAAGAAAACACGCTATTACGATACAAAGAATGAACTGATGCGGAACAAACAGATCCTGGAAAGTCGAACCTTACTGAGAGCCGGCCGATACTCATGGGTCAAGAAATTTATGAGACAGAACCACTCCATAGCACATCTGACAGAAAGGGACCCAAGAATGGGTTTGAACCTAGTAGTATTGCTCTACACATCACTGTGTGCTCATTTTTAGACAATGTAACGCAGTATTTAAGATCCTTCTGTGGATATTACTACTGTCTACTCACGACTTTGTAGTGCTTCACATGCTGATGTTTTAACGTTGTGCTCATTGAGGAGTGTTTCTTAAGGGGAGGTGGCAGACTTCATAGGATGGCAGACTGATTCTCGACGGTTGGTTGGAGATTACGAACGATAGAAACGCAACTGATAACGTGAAAGTTGACTTTAATTTGCACTCCTTTTGTCCTTGCAGGAATCCCTCAACAGTGCACGGAGAATGGAACTGTTGCGTAATACACTAAGGTAATTGACCGTATTGGATGGATGAGGCAGAACAATAGTTTGTCCAGTGAGCTGGTGGGACCGAAGCAATTATCAAGGAAGTAAAAACCACGTGACCAAATGTGACCACCTCCTGATAACAGTGGACTCAACAAAGGGCTGCAACTTACCACTCGTTTCGTGTACACAGCGTGAAAAGCAGCCGCCGGAATGATGAGTGCGTAAAGGTAAAGCCGGTATCATTTTTTGATTGCCCTGAATTCGAACTTGAAGTGGCCTGGCCGTGTCTGGATCGGGATTTCTCCCTCCTGTCCGGGTGGTTGTTATCTTCGGTCATGCAAACAAGGTTGGACCGGGAGTGCCAAGGTAGCAGGGGTCCGAATTTGGTTGCTCCATCAGTCAACAGAATCAATCTCCGCTGGATTTCAACTTTGGGAAAGCTTTCTTCAACTGAAGCGTGCTATACATACTTACTAATTGTGGTAAGTATTCTGTTGAATCAAGTGTTTAGTCCAGATATTGAAAAGGTGCGTCGATTGTGTCTTCCATGCAAAATTTCTCTCACCTCTCCATCTCTCAGGTGAGACGGTCTAACCACAAAACTGACCGGTCCACTTGTTCCCGATGAACTTATCTTCCATGTGTTTCATCATGCCGCCAATCCAATTGGATAGCTAGAAATTCTGTTGTGCACATTCTCGTACATGCAACTGTTATTCTGATAGTTGGATGAGTGACTTTCAGCTCCAGTGTGTCTTGTAGAGCTGGCTAATTTCCATCTAACTTTCATTTTTCACGGAGATTGTCACCAAATCCGTTCGGAAGAACCGGCTTTAAGAGGTTCAATCCAATAAACATCGAAGTGTAATGGCTTCAACACCAAGCAGCCGGATAAAAAGTAATCAGTGGTGTTTGTCGTGTAAATATCCGAGTCTTTCATCTTGTAGAAATCACTGTTGTTGAAGACGGGGCTGCGATCATAAGGAACAGCGACTCTTACACATTTGGATACCTATGAGGGTTATATGAATGCATAAGAGTGTCCCGTATCATCTTGAAGTACTGTTAACAACTGTTAACGCTTCTATACACGGTATTGTGATAGGCCCATGGATACAGGGGATACAGGAGCTTAGTCATATGGCAGATATGAACCAGTTGACTCAGGCTCTATCTAGGCTGCTCCTCTAGACTGGTAATATCTTTCTTCGACTGGTAGATATATAATAAGAGGGAGGGAATTTTGAAACTTTAATTGTTGTTCCATCCAAAAAGTGAAGTGAACCTATACTGGAAAGCACGGAAGCACAGAAGTACAGCTGTTTTATTATGGTGGGGAACGATCAAATATCTATGTGTCGCACGAACCTCAAGGGGGTTGAACCTGTGGTTTTCTCAGTCCGTAGCCGGACAAAGCCCAGGTCACCTCAATAACTGCACACTATTAGTAAGATGCTCGGAAAATAAAAAAAAATTCCACCAGCGACATCGGTCATTATCCGAAAGGCTAATCAACATCGGATTACCTGAGATAAGCGATATGACTGAGGTCCGCACGATATCATATTCCATCCAAGCATAACGTAATCAGATGGCCGACAAGCTACCTGTGTCCGAGTGATGTGGTACTTGTCTCTACTAACCAGAATGTCTCCGCAGAGTTTTGCGGGATACATTTTACTGGTAATTACCAGCAGCGACGAAGCAGCTATACCATGTCCTTCGGGTTTTCTGCACATACCAGAATCACGGCTGATACGTGGAAATGTTTGTATGTCAGCAATGACCTCCCTGAAAACTGGGGAAGTAGACCTGTTCTTGAGCATCAGTTTACTTTACTCAGAAATGACTCATGTATATTATCGTTTGCTTGTACAGTCGATTGGGCAGTCATCCTTCTACGGTTGCCCACATTCTGAAAAAGGATCACTTGAGTTATTTTCGAAAAGGTAGACTTTGTATGGAGAAGGGGGCCATTTTAACAGTCATGTGACATCAGTAAAAAGGCAGTAGAGATCAGGGGAAGACAGGTAAGTTTCGTCGGTGACAGCCTACTTGTTACAGACACACAAGAACGAGAGTATTCGGGGACAAAACTTGAAGTGTCAAAAACAACCGTCATCAACAACAGAAGAACAGTCACGAATTGAAAGGTCATGAAACGGTTGTTTGTCGCTTAGGTTAGAGAACTTTGACGTAAAGTAATGAACTAGAGCCGTGGAACGCGCGAAAACTCACAGCGAAAAAGGCTTATTTCAGGCTTTCAACTATCACAGGATACAATGTTCCCTGAGTAGAAAAAAGGTCATTTTTCATTGAAGACAATCAGCTGACAGATATCCTGCCTCAAATATTCGTGGCCTTAATGCGTGCAACTTGCGCCAAAATCACGAACATGAGGACAAAAGGTCGAAATAAATCATGCGCTAATTTCAGATTCTAACTGGCGAACACGTCGACTTGAGCCGTCAAATTTGGTCGCCTGGTTGCGTCAAGCTTATCCCTCCGGATCATCTGCTCAGGAATATAGACAGAACAGACATGCTCTATCTAAGATGAGGTAAATGAGAGACTCACGTCCATAGCTGTCGCATCCAACACGGGTAACTGGATGTCTAAAAATGCAGGGAATTTAACTGAAAAATCTAATCAGATCAAGCCATCAAGTATTCACTCAAAATTCTAGAAATTCCCATCTTTGGGGGAAAAAACAGACACCGGTGTTCCACTGCACACCACCACCACCACAACAATTTTCCAATATTTTAGCAGAGATCACCGGAAAAAGGTGAAACCAATGACGTTGATGCCGTACAGTGTGTGTGTGTGTGAAAATTTGCATATTTCAGGGGAGGTAAAATCTGACTTTATTATCCTGACAAGAAAAAAAAGGAAATACCTGGAAAGCTCCATTTTTAGACCAGTGGAGAATATGGGAAGAGGTCGTCAGTAGTTTAGATGTTACAAAAGTACAGGGTATGTTAAATCAGACAAACACTGTGGACAAGATAGCAACAGTTGTCAAAGCCATTTTACCTAGTGTTTCACGGGTGATTTTTCCAAAAAAAGACGCCAAAAAGCATGGTAACTGACAAAGTTAACAGTGCTAGGCTAGCTCGCACCAAAATCACATTGGTATTAACAACTAGAAGGTGGATAGATTGACTCATACACTCCTCTGTGTACTAATTTGGTTTTCACAGGATACTCACCTGAAACACGGCTGAATCTCTCGTTTGGGATGTTTCCAAGCAGTAGGACGTGAGCTTGAAGGAAACTCAGGGACTGTGCCTCACCTAAAAGTCCCCAAGAAGGGGAAAATGGGTTGTGGGATGTCGAAGAGCTCTCAGCACCCTTATGAGTAGTGTATTACGTCTATACAAAGTGGATAGCTGCTTCAATTCTACCGGGACTCTTCGTTACCGGTACTCGTTCGTTTTGTTTGCAAACAATCGAACGACTTTGCATCTTAAGTGGACCGGGATGGATAGAGTCTTTACGTTGGTAGCTAGTCAGACCTTATTCACCAGGAGGTTTCACGAGGTCACCCTTAAAGCTGACGGCAATACTTCACAAGGAATTCGACCAGTTGCGAGGCTTATGCAGACATCCCTGACATTCTTGTGTAATCTTTAAAGTGACCGGTTACGAAGAAGATGCAACAATGGCGGCGCATCGTCCCACGTCATCTTTGTCATCTACGACGTCAGGAACGATTCTTTCGCATTGAGACACTCACCGTCACACGCTAATTGAACACTTCCCATCCAGGACCGCAGGAATTCGACCCTTGAAACTCACTTAATCGTGGACGCATAAATTCAAGCTACTTACAACAATCTCTTCGATAATTCCGAAGCTCTGGGGCTGCGAGTGAATTCGCAAGTCCAACAATCGTTTTTTTGCGTGCTAATATCATCCAACTTGTCTCGTTGAGTTCACACGAACACGTTGCTTTTAATGATGTGGAAATCGCTTCTTTCTGAAAAATCGTGGATGGACATTTCCGCCGTTAGTGTTCCACTGTTTGATAAGCCTGCAACTTCTGGTGTATACGTCAGAGCACCAAAAATGTGGCACTATTGAGGAAAAATGCTGAGCCCGTGCAAATAAAATGTTATCTCCCGCAAGTTCGATTGAACCGAAACGGTATGATTAGTTTTACGGCTGGTTCAATTTTTGTGGTGGTTGAAAATCCGTGGGAACATTGTCTGCTGACCAGTGCTGCAAGAGAGAACGGAACGTCACGCCAGTGTGGAATATCAGTGCCTAGATTTATCTTGACCAAAACCCTACTTGCAGAGAGAAAAGTCCGACAAATTCAGACTAACAGGACATCCGTTATGTGGAACAGTCAGATGAGTGAGTTTTTTATGTATGCAAAAGCATAATATCCCTCAGTAATGAACGTTTCTGGAAGCGACTGCTCCACTCTGGGCGTGATGTACTGGAGGTTTTCCGGTGCTGCTCATTTATGGAAAACTGAAGGACATCAAATAGAAATTTTCAATGTCATAAATTTCTTTTTTGAAAATAAGGCAGCCAAATAATGGTGCCCCATGAAAAGAAAACAAGGTTTACCGTCATAATTCCCCATCCAACAGGTATTCTTTCGGAGATTTCTGAAAGATTGAAATGAGTGCGTTGAACGTCTATTTAGGTGCCTTTATGTTTCATGCGTTTTGCCCCTCTGAACAACGGGAGGACCAGGGTGCGGACGTTACTCACTAGGGTACAAGGAACTTGCTTATTTGTAAAATTTTGAGAAGGCGACTGAGCATTTGCGAAGGCCGGCAAGGTGAACATAATGTCTGCTGTTGTTGTGCAGTGATACTGAACTCCAGCGTTACCAAGTGAGGAAGCCAATCGGAGTAGAGGGAAGCTTCAGGCATGAGATTCCGAATGGACCATATGTGGTACAATTGCACCAGTCGTCGAAATAAAAAAATGTGGTACACTGCAATTTCTTCATAGTTAATCTTGTGTGCTTGTCCAAATTAACAAGAATACCACTTCTACATGTGCGGGATCCTCTATTCAGTCCAACTATCCCGTCCATCTGGAATCGTGTTTACAACTACAAATGGGGACACATACCTGTCTGAATTCCGTAACATTTCCCCCCAAACAGCATTTAATTTCAGGTAAGTTGCCAAAAACTCCGTTCGACTACACACTACACACAACAAAATAAACATTTCTAGTTGTTAAAATGGCGCTTCGTTAGTATACGTAGTGTGGGAAGACTGGATAATTTTCAAGTGGGAGTTCGTCAGTTTAGTGAAGCTAAGCTTTACTAGAAAGCCGAGAAAAAGCGCAAAGCTGTTTCGTCATTATTGTGAATCATCTGCAGTGCGGTGTTGAGGAAACTCAGAGAGTTTCGAGCCCGCGACATTCCGGTCACTGGTTCAGCTGTTCGATCTAGAGCGGCTAAACAGTAGTGTGATCGATTTTCCCTTAGAATATAGTGGCGCACCGCTTGGTCACGCTTCTTCATGGGCAGAAGCTAAGATTCTTCAACACATTTTTTAAATTCTTATCCAGAAACGGACAGGAGATTCGGAAATTCCCAGTCGGGCTTTATTCTTGCAAGTGTAATAATTCTATGCTATAAAGCAGCTGTTTTATCCTTACTAAGAATTATCAGTGGTGCACATTACGCAAATCTAAATGGAGATTCTTACAGGCAACTTCCCGACTGGTAGGTAAAGACTAAACCATTCGGCCACGAGCGGCTGATTAGATATGTGAGTAACTCTCAGTTTGACAGAATATAGCGCCGCCCGATTAACAATTTCATAGTCTCCGGAGTGGTCACGTTTTCTGAAGGAGAATAGCTCACAGGTCACGTGAATCTCCTATCTGAGGAATGGTCACTCTAGAAGCCAGTCAACACGTGACCAAGTGATGTGAATCGCTAGGCTTAAGGACAAGTGGCCCTATATTCTGTCCCAGTGAGACTTAATTCCTCTGCTAGATAAACCCTTGCAGCCGACCGGTATCGTCTTCAGCCGCTGGCGGAGTGGCTGCCAGTTCGATTTTCCCTGGTGACATATGAGATGCGCAAAGTGCTTTTCAGCTTTACGGCATGAAACGTCAAAAAGTCGATGGAAAACCGAGAGTTCTTCTTTCTTTTTGACCTTTGTAGAGTAAAGGTCAAAGGGAACAAATATTATAAAATAATTTGAAAACTGCTTCAAAATGTCTCCTGTCGTCGTCCGATCGGAACTACCCCCTTCTCCCGCCACTTTTAAACATTTTAACTCAATTTTATGTGCCTTAGGCTTTAGAAAGATTTTCCTCTGTAAGTCCCATCATAATCCTAATGTAGACTATCACGCCCTCCTCAAAAATGCTTTGAAGTGTTTTTTTACATTCCTACTCAGTTCTGTTTGGTCCTTGCTAAACGTAGTGACGCCGGTTCATTGAAGTAAATGTCGCAGAACTACGTAAATTCTGTTGCTCCTCTGTAACTAATTTCTCGGTGCAGTTGCCGGTTACTCCATATGGATCATTGATCTACATACGTGTTCTTATGCACAACTGAATCTGTGAACAGAACAAATGCGTCACAGACTGTTTAGTACCTAAATCCCAAAGTTATTTTTTCTAGAAGTAAACTGTCGCATGTGTGTCATCAACTTTTTCCTTGTTCTGCTGCGCTGGCGGTTCAACTTTGAGTCTGATCCGCGTGGTATCTTGTCAGTCACGTAAAGCAGTTTGGAAATGTCAAACAATTGGTAAAAGCTGTCAGGCGCACCTAAGGATGACAGAGCACTTCCAGTGACTGTTCAGAGCAGCTGAAGGTTCTCGAATTCGCATTTGGCTAAGTATTTCTAAAACAACTACCTCATGGGCCTATGGAACACGATACGATATTTTTCCGGTTCTCTTGTTCCTATACAAGATTTGGATGGGAACAAATGCGGTTCTGTCACGAATTGCCGTCGCCAAATTTGTGTCCGGTTTTTACTGGTGTACATGATCTCAAACAGCTGCGCCTCCTGGAATCTTTAGGAGGTTCCCAAGTTGCTTCTTTGTGAAAGTTGAGAAATAAGAAGAAATGAGTGAAGTGGAGTGACTTCCCAGCTTTGAATTCTGTTCACGGTCGTGGTAGTGATCTTGGTAGTAAGAAACGTCTCGCATACGTCCAGCTTACTGTGAGCAAGAACCAGAAAAACTGACCGCACGTGCCATAGTCCGAGGACGGTTTTCCAAACACTTTTCGGTTTTTCGCTACAAAACATAGTCTTTAGGTTCCCAGGAGAATCTGGGGTTATCCTGGACCACAGTGAAACCGTAACATGAAAAAAGTAAGCACAAAATTTCTGGAAAGACTGCTTGTTGTTGAAGCAGTCTCCTTTGTACAGACTTTTGGTATAGACAGTGTAATCTAAACATGCGCAGGTACCTGGTTCTCTCTCTCTCTAAATTAGCGTGAACCATTCACCTCCCCATAGCGGAGGGACAGCAAGCTCAGGGGCTCAACAAGCTCAGTTGTTCAAACAGGTCATTCATTTTCAAAGGTGGATCTGACATGGTGGAATATCTTAGCTAATGGAAACTGCGTGAACCTTTGAAGAATTTCAATGGGACATATTTCCATCGGTCTGAAACAGTGTGTTCCAACAAGCAGTCTTGTCGCAGCAACCAACTTTATAGTCCCAGGTAGATTGCAATAGCAAAGGTAAGGGGAACACTGCAAATAAGCTTTCGCGCACACACCATACCTATAAATAAAAGCTCATAAAAGGAAATTTTATTCGTCCCAAGTGGTAAGGCCTGCCTGCCTGCCTGTTTGTGACACCAGACTTTCGCGAAAATCGCACCAGGATTGCCCCATTGAGAGTAATAATGACGCAAACTGAAAAAATACCGAAACTCCCTAAACCGTCAAAATGTTACCTAACAGAATTAGTTTTTCCCGTGATAACAGAGGCAACTTAACTCGAAACTTTCCATTTTATAAGTTACTGATTCACAAAATTCGTATATTTACGATGGCGTCTATGGCGTCGACCGAACATGCGTACTCCGATCGTTTTGAACACGTCAGTGAGGCGGACCGACGCATCGACGATGTGTTTCACGAATTTTCATATACAGTTGATGTATATAGTCACAGGTACCATCATCTTGCTAAATTTCAGTCTCCATGACTCTATCTGGGATCATCTGCTCAACAGCACGTGGGCTAGGTGATTAGTATAACAACAATTATTTTATTGCTTACACATGACGCATCGAACAAAACTTTAGAAACCACACACTACTCACTGGTTACTGAAAACGCTTCCACAGTCCACGCCAGGTTTCGCTCTTCTTGGAACTCATCAGGTGGGCGCGTTTCCCAAGTTTCCATCAAACTTATGTTTTGTCGGAACAGAATGAAGCTGTGGTGACAAGAAAAAGAACTTTGTGAGTTGTAATCCTTCTATTACAGAATTTCTTGCTTCATATTCCGTAAATGGTTGCTAAGCGGCATGCGTGTGCAAATGTGATAAGTTTAGAATATCAGTACCACTGACTTTTGTTTATTTCTATGATTGATTGACTATTTGATCAGGTACATGTTTCATTGTCAAAGGATACATCTGGACAGCTCGATAGAGAGGGGAACTCGAACGTCATTCTGTCCGCGACTTTGTTGTCTCCCTCTCTCCGGGTTTTCTTTTCCAATCCAGTAACAACTCTTTGCATAAAATGAACATCAACGCACCGGGGTAAACCCTGATACCACAAAACAAAACGCTCGATACTTGAAAGGGTCGAGGAAATGTCGACAAAGCCATCGAACTGAACTTGTCTAGTGGGATTAACTATCCCCACAGCTCATCTCGAACAGCACCCACAGAAAAGTCTTGATAAGGAGGTGAAGCCATGCCACGTGAGTTCTTCAGCCCTACAATTGGACCCAAAGTGACCGGTGTTTGGAAAACTGCCAGAGTCTTCCCGTTCAGGCAATGCAAGAAGACACATAAGCGCAAGTTAAACCGAATAAGAGCTCAATGCTCGACACACTTCGTGGGTAGCTAGGATGTTTCACCAACTTAGATCCTTGCAAGCGTCATAGAAATCTGCGAATCACCCTCTCATTACGTAACCCTGTGGGGAAAGATGAATGTTTCGTCTGGTGCCTGAAATGCTGTTTTATTCGGCTGCAAACCACTCATTAGTAGTATGATTGGTGCATCCCGCTGCTTTTCCCTCACAAAGCCTGTCACCACGTATGCTGTACTCACCGCAGCTTCATTAAATAATATTAAATTAAATAAACAAATAATCAACCAAAAAATTATTATTATCTAAAAAATAAATATCAAATAATATTAAATAATATTGAGAAGCCTGGTTCTGAGTAGACCAATCCGACAGAAGATTTTGAGAACACTGTGAGCAGAATATACCTTATCGTTTGAACGATGACAGCTGAAGGCATCTGTTTGAATGCCCCCACCAGGTTGACTTTGAGCTAGACTTTGTTTGAGGCACGCTGATAAGGAGCATCGAGAGCGGTTCAAATGAGGGGGCATCTTTTGCGCTGAACGGGGAAAAACTAAATAGCAAATGTCAAATGGTTCACCACAAGCTGAGGCAGCTCATTGGGCTAAGCAGTCAGGCGGAGCCATACTAGATAAGAAATGAATGGAACAGAGAGATACGTCATCAGTTGTGATTATAGGCGTAAAGTTCAGAATGCAATTTTCACTTCTTTGGGAGCACCAGAAGCTATTCAACTGGTACAGTTAGCACTTTTATTCAGCACAGTTACTGCACAAACTTCCTAACAGAAGACGATTGTTTAGGCAAGCAAACAAGGTCACATGTGTTTTTATCCACTCATCGATCTATACGGATAAGCAAAAAATTATCCAAAAAATGGACACAAACGGAGAAATGTAAAAGCAATTTCATCAACGTCTTGACAAACCACAAATCCTCGGATATCTTTCTGTGTTTGATGGGGAAGAGGGATAGCTTTTTCAACTGCGCCATGACTGACAGCTGCCTTTCCGAAAAATGTCCCAAACGGCGTCACAGCAAGCAATATTTCTTCTTGTTACAAATAGATGTACGGGAAAAAAACGATAATGATTTGTGTGAAATAACTACCGTAAATCTAGCGTTTTCATTATCAAACTTAGAAAAACTGATTTGTTGTTCGGGTTTCACGTGACGTCGATACAAACGGTGCTGCAATGTACCGGGAAGCGTGTGGTGACATGTGTTTACTTCGAGTGACAGGACACGAAATGTGTGTGCTTGTTAACTTGGAATCCAGCACAGCGCCTGCACACTGTCTTCCTTAATTTATTGTAATCTAAGCATTCTGTTTTCTCGTATTTTTAGCCTCGAAAAGTGGCTAACAATAGTATATTCTGAACAAGTTAAAGTTGACGTATTTTTATTAACCGATCGATAGGGCCACTCTCACTTGGGGGAACTTAAATTGCGTTTCATTCCTTAGGACTAATCATGCAGTTTTTTATACTTTCTTCAATAAATGACAATTTGCGCAGGAAGCTCGTTCAGAATTCATGCCTTGAATAATCAATACAGTGCAACAACCGATTACAATTTTTCAAGCCATTAAGCACGAAGAGGCTTTGTCTTATTTCGGTTTAATTAGCATTTCCACTGAGATAGAGGGGTATGTAAGAGATCAGAAGAAATCTGGGTAGTGTCGGTGCGATTTGCCCTCCAGGATGGGTCCCGCGTGACCTACCTCTCCTTGAGTTGAAACGCGGCAATATGTGGCTGCCAATTGATGTCAGTGACGTTCTTGTTGTCCGTTTCTGGCCAACTTACCTGAATGAGTGTCTGGCCCCTCGGAATGATGTGGTAGGCCAGTACCAGATCTCTACCCCGCCCGATTTCCCTTTCTTTTCTTTAAAATGGGGCTCCAAATAAATTTTGGTTTTACGGTAGCTCTGCATTAGTGTTGAACACCAATCTTAGGCTGCCGGTGATGTTGATGGTGACGCTTTTCGAGCGACACTTTCATTGTTGGTGTTAATAGGGTTCGGAAAGTGTGTACTATAACAGCACTTTCAGAGTATTAGTTAACTTTAGCTACATACGGTTTTAACTAAGCACAGGAATGTTTAAGTAGATTCTTTTCAAAAGTACCCACCGATGAACGATTAGGGACTCAATGTGTCACATACATACGTTTGGTCATTATAACGCTCTGTTAATCGGGGTCGCGGATTTTATTTAGAAAATAGAAGTTGTCCTCGAACGATGTTTGATCCAGTAACAACAAAGTTCTCCGCTTTATTATCGTTTATTTTTGAAGAGCATGGTCACAGACATAAAAAGTGAATGCAAGCGATGAATGCGAAAGGCTTACAGGGGAATATGAGATCAAAGAAAGAAATGTCTCTACGTAATGCACTACTCATAAGGTTGCTGAAAATTCTTCGACAGCCCACGACCGGTTTCGCCCTTCCAGTTCGGGCTCATCAGGTAGGCACAGTCCCCGAGTTTCCGTCAATCTCATGTTCTACTTGAACCTAAATTGGACGTTTTTTCGAGAAATACACTCATTTGCATGCCAACATCAAAAACGGGAGATTCAGCTGGGTTCCAGGTGAGTCTCCCGCAAAAACCAAATTGATATGCAAATGAGTGTACTTCTCGAAAACAGTGCAATTTGGGTTCAAGTAGAAAAATTGATTTGCAAATGAGTGTATTTCTAGAGAAATGTCTCAGTCGAAGTCATACCACCAACAGTTCCAGTCAGATAAGATTAATCCAAATGTATGTAAGAATTTTGGTATTGAAACGTGCATGTAAAGTCTAACAACCGAAGAAAGGACAAACAATGCTGAATGCTCTTCAAGGCGCGGTAAGCGCTAGCACAGTCAGGACGCGCACATCGGGCACAAAGTGTCCGTCATACTGGGTCTGGTGTGAGGTTCAATGGCAAGAATGTACACTCAACGCCATGTGCCACGCATAAGAGTGTCGTACGTACGCACAGAGCCCACAATGGCGAGCAAACACAAGTCACTGACTGTGACCTTAGAAAGTCACAGTCCAATAACAGCTTTGGCGGATTGAGGAAAGCAGATCCCTCGATAAGAGATGATCATCGGTTGGTGGACCAAAAAGTCGACATCACAAACAATTGCACGTAGGGCTGAGATTATGGCGGGGGAAAATTCATCGGCACCATACTTCTGCTCTTTCTCGTTCCACACAGTCACTCCGCGCCCATCCGAGACTATGCTGACGTCTATTACAGTTGCTCGGCGCTCCCGAACAGCGATCAGGTCAGGCTCGATGACGGACGTCGAAGTAGGTGCTCTCAACTCCTCAGAGACGGTGTATCCCAGGCGACGGAGTCATTTTGCGAGTTCCCTTGCAACCTGATTATGACGAGCACATCTGGCGTCATGCGTGATCCAGCAGGACTGCAAAATATGCACCCAACTCTCCGGTTGGCCACAAGTTCCACGACATAAGGTCGTCTGGCCACCGTGACCATGTCGAGCGCTTCTAACTCTCGTCCTGAGCAGGTTGCATCGGAGCTGGATACCGTTCTTTATTCATACTACTTACCAAACTACTTACAACTTACCACTAGTATTAGTACTGTTATTCGTGTTGGCATTATCTTTTCAGACATACAGAACCTAATTTTCCTTAAATTAAAAGCAAATGTCAATAACTTCTTCAACTATGGCGGTAGTTGAGTACTAACCGACTCAAATCAATGGCAAAATATCTTTTGTTATTTCATGAAAGTCCAAAACTGCTCCAAGTTTCGTTATATTCTGTACCCTTTTATCTCCCCAAGAAGTGAATATACGTATTCAACGCTAAAGCACGGCAAAACAAATCTCTAATAATGACCGTATGATGTTCTTACTTTTTCTTGTGTAACAGGTGTATCCTTATGTAGAGTGCGATGGAGGTAAACAGATTTGTTTAGTCTCCGATCCAATGAAATTCGTTCAGGTATTGAACCAGCGTTTAAAATAGCCATCTCCCTGTCGTTTTTCAGTTTTCCTATGGTTCATTTGAAAAGAAACTAGAGAATTTTACCATAAGAGCGACCTTTTAAAAAAATCTGCGGGAACGATCTCGGAAGATCTTCTCAGTGTCATTATTGATGAGTTAAATTTTAGATGAGGTCGAAGGAGTTGAACAGGTCGTTAAAATGAGAGTCGTTGGTATATGGTGACCGAGAGAGTCTACCACCAAAAGGGTATTTCACTAAAGTTGCGCGAGAAAACTGTTTAGCATACCGTCAGTGAGAGAGTCATGTGTATTCTGAAACTGAAGTATGAGTGTATTAGTCCATGTGCAGGTTTGACATCTAGATCCCATACTGGATGGTGAATCAAGCTCTATCCGACGGCTGGCAATTCGAAAACATGAAACCTATCGATGCAAACAGGTGCCATATAAACGGCCATCGACTGAGCACGGTGGCTCTGCAAACTCCTATTGACTACTACAGAGCATTCTCGTCACTGAGGTTGACCTGAAGGAGTGCAGTCGTAGAATTCCGAATCATTTCATTCGGCTCTCTTGCAGACCACTCAAAAGAAGCAAAACTGGGCAACCGACAAAGTTCTACTGTTTATTGTGCTATTTGTCCTGCTTTCAGATTACCCTGACCAATGTTGAGTCATTTTGAACAGTTCTCAAGACAGCGAATAAAATGACTTTGGAGAAAACTTTGTGAACGTCGGTTTGGTCTACGTTGTACAAGCGTTCCTATAGCAAATAAAATGACTTTGGTGAAAACTTTGTGAACGTTGGTTTGGTCTACGTTGTACAAGCGTTCCTATTGGTGGTAGCTTACACTCCGGGGGGCCTATTTCTGAGAAGGACAGTACGTTGCATGCGAGCGCCTTCCTGTCTGTCGAATGTCAGTGTGAAATTGAAACGGCTTTCTCTGTTCCTCCTGTTTTAGCCATATACTGAGTCTCGGACACTGTGCAATTTCGACCATCATCTCAGATTGTGGTTGGAATACAATGAGAGGGTAATTTCAGATGCGATTTTACCCAGTGAGCCAGCTGATAAGTGTGCATTCGATGCGGATTCAGTGGCTGACTCTCTCTCTCTATCTTGTCTGAGTGAGAGTTAACCACATTGCTAATTGGCCGCCCCTGACCTAATGGTTAAGAAGCCGAATTGCTAAACGGGGGTTCGGGGATTCAAAACTTCCCAGGTTTTCACGATGAGTCCTAATAAGGAGTCTAGGATTATCAGCATAGACTTGCCTCACCTACAAATCTCCTCAAAATACCAACGATGAGAGGTTTGTTGTAATGAGGAAGTGTTAATTAAATCAGCTTTTGGCTCACCGGAATAGCCTGTAATTCTAAACCGGGTGGTCGACAACTAGCGAAGAGACTGGTTTGAGCTCACGAGATATACAGTAACCCACCGTATTCTGAAAACGCTAGGAATCAATGAGTATCCACAATAGTTCTCCGAACATAAGCCTCAGTTGCCCAAAGCACATATAGAAGTCAGGTCGATGACACTGACACCTTGAGGGTCTCTGGCAACACCTTACGCCTGGATGAATCCGTTTTGCACTGTCCATCCTCAACAGCTGTATCCAGTTCCCGGTAAACACCACACTAAGGGGGCTAGTGCCTCGACCCAAGCAATGGTCATAAGATGAACTAAAAGGCTTGTGTTGATTTTGAGAAAGCCAGCAGACAACCCGTAGTTCGAAGCAGAATACCTAAACGAAACCCTTGAGATGTTGCAGCAAACGCAGATGACAACTAAACAAACAATAGGCAGTCAACGGTCACATTTCATGCGTTGGTTAAGAACCTACGGATCGGTGGTGGTCACGTCCATATCCCACAACAAAATCAACATATGTTGAAAGAGATTTTCTACTGAACCAATAAGTCTACTTCAGTAGGCCTGATAGCGTCCAATTATCTGCCATCTGGTTCGGGAGGATTCACTACCAAAAGATGGGCACATGACCGGACAGTCAACTCCCAAAACCGACACACACACACACAAGTCCCAGGATTCGCAGGCCTTCCACGCCATCCTCAACCCAATTGACAGTCTAATGACCAGGTTGATGACGGTTTAGTTTCAGCGATTCCTTCCTCGATGAAGACCATCATATATGGACGATAGTTCCAAAAGTCTGACCCAGTATATTTGTTTCGGATTCACCGGCTAAAAACGGACTTCGTGCAATAAATCGAAAACCACACCGGAATATATTTACACCATAAATTATTCAGTTGCTGAGCGGACATGTTTTGGTTGACGATTTTTGCTGAAGACAAACTCTCTCCAGTATGCCTCAGCGCCGTTTGAATCATGAAATGTAACAGTCTTGTGGTACTAGTGTGAGATAAACCTAGTTGATTGAAGGATTCATTGCAATGATGTGCAAAAGGTTTGTAGCACCAGCCAAAAGAGGCCAAACTGGATGGCCGTGTATCCCAAGTTACTAGGAAAGCCGATTCGCACAGTACATAGGATACAACAACAGTCCAACTGAGTGCTCGCATCATTGGCGAGAGAGCGTAGTCAACTCAGACTAGGCGGGCGACAAATGGACCCCTGCTCAGCTTCTTGTCCTCGGCGTCTCGTAGACATCAACGTTAACCCACGATTTCAAATCGGCGTGTAAAACGTCGCCATTGGCGACAGCCTTATTCCAACATACCGCCAACAGTGAGAACATATTGTAATACGTTTATGGGGTCAAAAATCATGCTCGGTTTTCTTTCTTATTGAAGGCCTTGGTTGCTTCAGGGTTCGGACTGCGAACATCCGACGGGCGAGACAAGCATAGTACCACCAGGCACAAGCTGGGTGCACATGAATGGTAAGATAGACGAAGGTGCTCGCTTGGTTTGCCCGATGACTTGACTGAACTTTGAAACCTCAGAATAAGCCTCCCTTATCATACAGATATAGAAGTTATAAGCGAGAATTTCGGCTAGAATGACTAAAGTGAGTTTGCACATAACGGAATAGCAAAACAAGCGTCACACGCACACTGGTCTAAGCCTAACGCTAAACTGAAAAGAGCATGTGCCAAGAAGGACAACGATGAATGTTTCACCAAGGGAAACAAAAAGACGTCAAACCACGCGGAGCATTGGGGATTGGAAGAATTCTCTGGGAAATCCGTAGATGGAGAATCAAGGGTAGAAACCACAAAGTAGACAATCAAATAAGCAATATGACCAACACAAGTTTCCCACTTGGAGACAGTGCTTGTCTTATGATAAAGGTAATGTGACGTGGTGTACCTGTCCCACGTTCTTTTGAGGTTTATTTTACCAGTCAGTTTGTAAGACTTCCTTGTTTTGTCTTCCTTGTCGCCTAATCTCACATTCAGTAGAGTTTGTCGTAAAGATACTCCCGTATCTGCTGCATGCAAAACCAGACAGAAGACCGGCGTAGAACAATCCCTCAATGTGGACAGCCGTCTTCTGCCATCCTTGTTGCTTGATTGAAACTTGCGGTGGTCGCAGAGAAGACGTAAAAGACGTTTGCTGTCTGTTCAGTTGGAAAACCCCCCGCGGAAAATTGCATTCCTTGTGCATAATTTATCTGAGAGAAAACCACAGTTTCTCGGAGAGATCCATTTGGGGCTGTGGCATATTTTTGGCTTTACGAAATGAGACATGAAACGGTGGTGATTGATGCTTGTCCTGTACTTGGTCGGTTAATTCAAGATACAACATCGCTAACAAGCCGATAACCAAAAGTCTCCCGTTTTGCAGTACCAATACTCCTATAACATATCCGTTGAATTCCCCGTGATTTTGGATGCAAATGTCAAAGAAGAAACTTTGGGAAGTGTAGCTTCACTGGATGGGGCCGCGTGAAGGCACCTTATTCTTGTACGCAGTCAGGATAGAGGTCACGTGAGATCAAAAACCATATCAGAGGGTTAAATCGATCAACGGTGACATGTCATCATTGGCCTAAAAACAAAGAAGCGGTGCTTGGCGAGAATACTCCCAAAATGCGTAACATAAATGTGGCGCTTAACATAAAGCAAGAACAGTGTTAACTCCCATCGGAGAACCACAAATGTCTTGTATAAACAGGACACAAAAGCTTGACCGAAGTTTCACCAAACTGACTCAAAACCGATCACTAGTTGTTGCTATATGTGGGATTAAGGACTGAGTTTCTGCGTACCTAAAACACGGGTCTTACATTTGTGAGCCTAGAGTGACCATCAGACCAACAGCGATCTTTTTCGACACATGAATTGCTAACCGCCAAGCGTCCATTGAACTGCAGTTGCTATTTAGCACAGCCGTTGTTGAGCCTTAGGTCTCTTCACTCCTTTGTTGAACTGAACACTTTAGAGACACAGTGCACGAACCAAAAGATACAACTGTGTGTAGATGGGAACCACCAAATTCCCGCTTAGAGGCCCGGTGCTTTACCAACGGTATTACTTAGGCCGTTCGCTGTTTTTTTGCACCTAAGCAGGCAAACTTTTTGACTGATTCTTCACACTTCTGTCTACCTTATTAAAAGTTAAAACCTTTCAGGGGCAGTAGTGAGCAACTTGTGTGATTTTCACACTGGGCTAGACGATGACATTTTCGAAATGTCTAAAGGATTTTGGCGTATATTTTCGGAAACAGGAGAGGTTTGGCAAATTTCGAAGCGGGAAACCCGGGTGCAAATAGAATGAGTGAAGGGAAGCCTGGAGACGGAGGTTTGATCGAGGTGAGGGAACTGTTTTCTGTCACAAATCGTGGGCTTGTACCACCGTTTGGCTATTGCGCCAAAGTCGAAATCGTTCATTGTATTCATTTAGATCTACCCGATTCACCGATGCCTCTACAGAGGAAACTTCTTTGCAGCGCTTGTGCGGCTTCAGCTGAAGAATTGTGGTTGGAAAGCAACTGTGGCACCATTTCAAGAGATAGTACTTCTCGAATCCGTTTACGACACGGCCGAGCCAGTTTGTCCTCGCAGACCATCTATATAACTCCTTTGGAATTTTTTTAAACATGTGCCCTTATCTTAATTTTCCCCTTTTCAACTGGTTTTACATTATACATCAAGTGGCGTTCAATCCGCTGGATGGAATCCCAGACAAATGTTTCTGTAATTAAGCATTTTTTTTATCAATAACAAGATTTCGTCACATGAGTTAATGTTAATATTTTATCTCAAAGGGGTCTCTTCATCGTAACCTGCCAGTCAAGAATGAGAAACTTGATCACGTGATCACCAAATCATCTGATTCTTATCGTTCCAAAATCTGCATACCAACTGTATCGTCCATCGCCATGTTTCTTCTGTCCTCATTTATAACCCCCGCTCCACCTTTGTGCTTAGTCCGAGCGTATGAACTGGCGTTTGTTTGTTCCAGCCACTTCACTCATATGACCTTGAGGTCATCTAGCCATTTTGTGGCCGACCGTATGTGTGCGTGACTCTCACGTGCGAGAGCTCATTCGGTTTATACATTTGTAGTCCAAGTGGACCATTCGTTGTGGACGAGTATCTTCTGTGAAGTTATGTTTTACATCAATACTACCAACTCCGACTTTGTTGTGCCTTCTTGGAGGTCCTGGTATCACTTGTCACTCGAAGATATCGTTTGGCTGTGACCATCCTTATACACCCAAGAAACAGATTGCTTTCGCTCTCTAAATTAGGCATTGCATTTGGCGTTATCGTTCTTTTATAGCTTCGGCGAAAAAAGCACCGCATCAGTCCAGAATGTCGTCTGGTCGCAAACTTTCACAGTAGTTTCTTTGTCAATAATTAAGCCCTTACGTCTATGCGGGACATATTCCTATTCGATTTTAAATCGTTTCGCCTAATTTGTAATAAAACAGAACGTTGATAGCTCAGGTTGCGAAGTTTGTGGTTGTATTGGCCTCTTTGTAGCATGCGTTTCCTCAAACACCCAGGGGGGGGACACTGCTCAGCTACTCAACCCAGGCACACCGCTCAGCTACAAAACAGTGAGTATGTCACTACGACCACTGACGAAGTGTCTAAAGGAACCTAGCCAACCTCAGCAATGAGTTCCAGCCAGAAACTGGTTCGAACCAATGAAACCTTTGTTACTCGTTGTAAACGCCGTTTGTTGCAACAAACTCCCTCAGTCTTCCCCCTCCCCTCCCGGAACAATTTCAAATCCAGAATGAGCCTGTTTACTTGTATGAGAAGTATTTTATCATAAATTAACTCATTGTAAAATCACGATAAGAAAAGGGAACGGAAGTCTCATTCAACCTCCAAACTCATATGACTGAGTTTATTCGAGGAAGCATCCACCTTCACTGGTTTCGTTTTGCTAAAAAAAGCAATGCAAATCAAATTCTCACCGCCGTACGATTAACTGTGTTGCAAAGGTTTTGACTACTCCCACTGCATCCTTAAGCATTCCAAGCTGATTTCCCACTTGAAGGTGACAGCCTGCCCCTGATACCTCAAGTACAGCTGATATACCTGCTTGGATCATGTCTACTGACATTTTCTCCAGCCGTAATTGAGACCTTACTGGACCACTAGTAGTGTGGGTTTCATCTGTTTTCTGTACCCAAACTTTGGACGACCGTTTCCTTTGAGCTCATTCACAAAGCGGGTGGAATGTAGCAACTCATTGTTTCTCCTTCTTCCGTAAGAAAATTTTTTGGGGCAGATAGAATACTGGAAATTTTCGTTGGTGGCTACCCATGGGTGCACCGAAAAGGGGGCAAATGGGGAGAAGCTACGAATGTGAGGCAAGAATTTCAGGAGAATTAGCGAAATACACTCATTTGCATACCATTTTAGTTGGAACCTGGAACCCAGCTGAATCTCTCTTTTATGATGTTCCATGTGAGTCTCCTGCAAAACCATATTGGTTTGCAAATGAGTGTATTCCACTAATTTCGTGCAATTTGGGTTCAACTGGAACATAGGGTTTATGGAAACTCGCGGACTGCGCCTATCTGATGAGCTCCAAGAAGGGCAAAACAGGTCGTGGGCTGTCGAAGAGTTTTCAGCAACCTTATGAGTAGTGTATTATGTCAATTTCAGAAGTCATGAGAGGGAAATTGTTCAATAAATATTTTACTGATGTCAATTCACTCACGGAAAGGTTTCCTACATTCTACTTTCCTAACGTTCCATCACACAACACTGTTGTCTTAGTCGACTTATTCCACACCTCTCTTTTAAGTATTTCACTCTTGCTACGAACAAGAACCCGTAAGGGAAACTAACTGTCTCCTGTACAAAAGAAGTAACTTTATCGACATGGACAAGAAATATGAGGAGTCATCTACGTTCACTATACTCCAAATTGAAAAGAGTGATTTCATAGTAACGATAATCCTTCAGATGTAGAGCTTAGTTGGTGCCCATCTGTCATGTTAACGGAAGGAGGCACGAGAAACGGGATACTTCCAGGTTGTCCAGGCCCAAACGGGAGCAGTCGAGATGCTCAGGTTGAGTTTGAACCATGGAACTGCCGGTCCGTAAGTTGGCGCCTCTGAGCTGTCTGGAGCTCGAAAGAGTTACATGTTTTCGACTGCTTTCGGAGAAACATGGTAGCATGCGTTGAAATTAGCCCTTCTGAACATGGCGTAGACTGAAACGTCTAAAAACTTGTAGAACGGCAAAATATACATTTGCACATGTCGTCGGAGCCGCAAGGTAGTTTTTTATGATCTAGTTCATCCCAAACAGCGACCAAGAACAAAGATAACTGTATGGAAGTCTCACTATCATACTAGGACAAACTGTTAGCCATTGAAAGCTGGAGAAAAGAGGGCCATCGTGTGGTGCGCTAGCATATTTGCAACAGATAAAAACCGCGTCGTTTGTTTGAGAATGATCTTTCTTCAAACACCTAATAAACCGGGTTGTGTAACTTGTACAGGAGACGGTTGGTGTTGGAATTGCTAGAAACAAAGGCTGCTTTTTTATGATAGTCGAATCGGATATCTTAAAATTTAGAGAAAATATTCGTTTTTTGTAAATAATCCGGTCAAGGTAGCACGTAGTCAAGTATTCGTAATAGTTTAACTGACCGGACGTTTGGCGCTTCAGTCATAACAGTGTGTTCTGTGTTCTGGTTACGCCGTCACAATCTAGTGCAGCACTCTGGCTGAAAACGTATTTTGGAGGTAAGTGAAAAGACTTCCCCAACCAACATATTTTTTACTAGGAGCAGATATAAAAATATATCACGTCCATAAATTTTCAGTTATTTTAAAAAGGACCAGCTGCACGTGGGAGTTTTAAACATCTTCCTTGTTGTTTCACTAAAAAACAAAAGTTTACTTCGCCTCGGCCGAATTCAAGCACTTTTATCAATCGCCTCGCAGTGCTGACGCGCTCCACCTGTTTGCTTCGTAAAGTCACCTCCATTTTTTTAAATAAAAATCGGCCATGAAGATATCCTAATTAGTGCTATTTTTTGCACTAATAAACTATGTGCTTTGTGGCAGTCGCTTTTCCTGACAGACTCTACGAAGTTCAAAACACCGCTACGTAACCTGATGACCACAGTGATGGTTACGTGAACATCGGCCAAAAGAATCACACAAACCAAACATAGAAGGAACTGCTGTCAAAAGTTTTCTATGGTGTACCGAGCTGCGGAAGCCTACGGTGCCGCGCTATTCTACGTGGGCTGCATCGAGGTTGGACCGAACAACCAGTATAGCAGTGTTGCTACTCAAGTGATTGAAGCTGATCTATGGACGTTGCGCTATCCTGCTGGCAGTGGCGAGGACTAGAGTTGTAACAACTAACGTTTTCCATGAATCCGCGGGCCCGATTAGTTGGCGCGTTAGTTCCGAAAATGCCATTCCTCACACGCCAAGCCGAAGTGAGTGTCACAATTCTACTGTGACTTCGAGTGTGGCTTATGCATTCATGTCTGAATCGCTATTCAGACTTTGAAAAAGTCTCGCTTTTGACGCAAGTAATTAGGTTAGACTACTGGTCACACTTTAAGGCAGTTCTATTTTTAGTAGCAGACTATATTAGCGTTAGGTTTTGGCCAGGACGTTTTGTTTACTGTTTATGCTAGCAGTTATTAAGACCGATGGGCCGGGGCCGAGGGTTTCCGTTTACTTCATGCAAAGGACCGTCATGACAGTCACAAATTTTCAGTCTGTGGTAAAGCAGTAAAGCATAGTAGGGATCACGCAAATTTTGGTCGAGTTGAGCCTCCTGACGGTTCTACAAATGGCTACCCCTTTAGTGGGAAGGAGCAAACCTATACGTATCAGCTTGGTTTATCTATGAGCACTCCGCTTACGCTCTGTGCCGTCGATTCTATTTGCAATGGCGATTTACAATGCCTCAGCCACAAGCACAAAGCGTTTGTTCCATCACCTCCAAGTCTCTGGCCGGTGCTTGGTACATGTTGTAGCCCCTCGTGGGCTGACCTTTTTTCGCTTGCCTTCACAAATTCCATTGTATATTTCCCTAACCATTTGCTCCATGAAGACCTTGGCGCGTTGGCTGGATTCAGTTCTATAGACACAGGCTCTGGTCCTTTCAGAAACAAACCGTTGCTCCCGGAGTACTTTTCAAGCTTTTCAAAAAAGGACAGCATCCAGATCGGTTCCAACCACTTTCCAACTCTTTTCGGACTTTTATAGGAAAGTCAAAAATCTGGTCATCAGACAGACTGACATGGATGATGGCTGTTCAAATATACCTTTCAGTTTAAATGGAATCAACAGATGTGCTGATGTTTGTTAGTAGTATAGTATTCATCACGGAAATGACTGTAATCAGCAAACAAACACAAGCTATTATGTCGTGGTTGGTTGTGACTGAATGATTGATAGCTTAAACCCTATAGAAAGTGCTTGCAACACTTTCCATAGAGGAAACTAAGGTTGCTGAAAATTCTTCGATAGCCCACGACCGGTTTCACTCCCTCTTGGATAGGTAGGCGCAATCCCCAAGTTTTCGTCAACCTTATGTTCTACTTGAACCCAAATTGTACTGATTTTGACGAATACATTCATTTGAAAACAAATTTGGTTTTTCGGGAGACTCACCTGGAATCCAGCTGAATCCTTCGTCTATGGTGTTTTCAAGCAATTGAATGTGATGAACCAGGCCGCCTCATGATTCTCTTGGTTCGATATTTGAGATATCGCAGTATATTTTCATAAATAAAATTACTCAAAAGGTTGCTGAAGACTCTTTGACAGCTCACGACTGGTTTTACCCTTCTTGGGGCTCAACAGGTAGGCGCAATCTCCGAGTTCCCGTCAGCCCATTCAGTTGAGTCTCTCGTGAAAACCAAATTGCTTGCAACACTGTTTTTGAAGGTTGGTCTGCCGCTAACAGCCAGCCAGTTCAGACCCAAAAGTAAGCAACAATTAAAACTTTAATTTTGGACATTTTATAACCGGCCTCGTAAGGAGGTTCAACAACGAACCATGAGAAAGGTCAATTCAAACAAACATTAGCACGGTCGTGTTGACTGTGCCCAATTTTTCGAGTATCATTAAACATGGTTCGCAACTTACCCGAAACTGCGGACCAAACGCACAGAATTCAGCATTCACTGAACTGTTCTTTGCTTACGTCATGACTTGTTGCCTGATAGTGGCTTCGAGGCTGATGCTCAAAAAACGAAGTCGCCTTAACCAAAGTGTTTGGCTTACTCGGTAACCGCAGGCAGCGCAAGCTTATAGAACGGATTAGCGCCAGTTAATCCTCTTATTAGGACAGGTGTGACGGACTGCTGGAAAGCATCGCTTCGGGATAATATTGTTGCCTCTGGTTTGCAAGAGCCTATCTTTCATAAAGTCCATGTGATTGTTCATCTACGCAAATACCACACCACATGGTCTAACCTCGTTATGCGGTCGCTTGCCATAGCAGCCCTGTAGATCTTCATCACTCGCGGGTTTGCGCAGAGATTTCTCCGATTGATCCACAAGAGTGTCACTTATTTCGGATTACATTTTGTCGGATTCCCTCTCCTAGTTTGACATTCAAAAAATCAAGGACATCTTATAGTTGATCTGTGAGGCTTGTGTGATGCGCACTATTGAGGAATCTCAATAAAAATGAAACTGTCTTACAGTCTTTCTGAAATTTTAGGGGAATGAATTCAATTACAGAACAAAATCTCAATTGAAACGTGCCAGAGACCCCGCAAAAATTGACCTGCTACACTGGCTCACTCTGAATCAATCCGAATGCGTGACTCCACTGTTTCTAACGACAAGGAGGCTTTGCCGAGTGAAACCGAAGGAGCGTAATTCCCATGGTCCTCTTTATGTCATATACTTCTTTTCTCGGTTTGGTTTTGAATTAAGGGCGCAACAGCACTGATGATAACTTCGTCAACAACACCCTCCATACGGAGGTAACCTTCACAGCGTAAAAATACGCATAATTTCAATTTGACCGCGATTCCGACCTCGTGAAAGCCGTTAATGGTAACAGTCGAATCCTGGTTGCTATTGGATATCCGCGTTTAGTACAGGTCATCCATCACATCACATTGAACCTCCCAGAGGAAGAACGCCAGCAGAAATTTTCTATGATTGCACTCCAGTGACCAAAAAACTGCTTGCACCGGTAGTTTTACGAGGGAATTGCGGATGTTTCAGGCATCTAAGGGGATATTTAAAAAGTTGCCATGCTTTGTATACCGTTTCATTATTCGTAACAATGAGGAATTTTTTTCATCATCATCATCGTCATCAAAGACAGCAACATGATTGTTGACACTGATGCTTCACTTCCGTACATGGCACCCAGCGACGGCCGATGTGGCATGAAAGAATTGTTATTTGTGAATGTCATGGGTGTACGAGGGCTGGGATGCTGCCAGGGCGCCCACACCTAGACAGGAGGACGATTATGGTCCTCAACCAAAGCCTTTGGCTCAAAAGCGCTGTTGGGCTGGAAATGCAAGTACATTAACATTTTTAGGGAACACGTCGCCCCACATGTTCCAACCCCCAACCTGGAGGACCAGGAGACTGCGTTTGTCAGACCTCTACCCATTGACCAACCTAGTATGAGAGACTCTGTGAGTGTCGCGGGGACACCCCCAGTATAGCTCAAGGGGTCGCCGAGGTATACAAACCGCCACACTACAGTAGGGCCCAGTCTCTTCGTGGCTTGACCGTGCGCCGGTTAAAAGTGACGAATCAGGCCCGAAACAATGCACTGATAAACCAGGAGTTTTAGAGCGATAGTGTTTCACTGGCAGTCAAAACGGAAAACGAAGATGGCGTGGGTCGGCATGCCTTCTAACCAGCACTGACTAGAGATTTTCTTTAGTATTTCGAGCAAATAAAAGCAGCAGTTTTTGTGCTCGCGTCGCACGTCCTGTAAAGAACCAGTCATGGGGAGAGAGAATGGCAATAAATAACGCCTTTGTTGCCGCACTTAAGCCACGAAATATCCCTCAGATTTTGCTGCAAACTTCAAAGCTACTGAATCGAACTCTTTTTATGGACCTCTCATACTACTAACACCGTATGAATGAAGGTTAAAGCGTCTTCTTCAAAGATCTATTCAGCCTTCAAAGAGTTGCAGGTCGTTTTTTGCCTATAGCAGTGACCAGACAAACCTATTTGTTGCACAAGAGATTTTCGGTTCTTACCAGTTTCCTGCACTGACTCATGGGCCGTGAAAGCCACTGGAAGAAGGCTTCCTCCTTCGGTACAAAATCTTACACCGTGTTGCCAAGACACAAGACTTGAAGGTTTCAGAAAACACATTTCTGTTTTTAGACTTTGTTGAAATTCCTTTGTACTTTGGTATGAAACACTGCGGCTCTTTGCCTGTTCGTTTTCTTCGAAACCTACAGCTCACACTGAACCGAGTCTAAGGTCCATTGAACCGTGTCCTTGGCAAAATGACAGAGTCTTGCACACCGACAGAGGTAACTATGAAAATCAACAAATACACCCATTTGCAAATCACTTTGGTTGACGGGAACTTGGGGACTGCGCCTACCTGATGAGCCTCAAGAAGGACGAAACCGGTCGTGGGTTGTCAAGAGTTTTCAGCAACCTTATGAGTAGTGCATTACGTACAACTATGAAAATCTTTGAATTTTTATCAGACCTACTTTTTGGGAATGATGCAAGGGCACTGGTGCCTCCCTAGTTAAATTACACAGCGGTTGGTGCGCCAACCATTTCCCGTTTTTTGGTGAGCCAAGCTGATGCCAGCCTGGGCAGAAAAACTAGGTTGCCAGCTTTGAACTAAGCTATAGTTAGATTCATTTACCCCGAACCCTGGCACGTAAGCCACCCTCATGATCGGCCATCCTTGCCACGTGATCACCTATTATAAACAGACATTCATGGATTTGAAGACCGTTTGACTCTATGACTTGTTTCGCACTGATCCCACCTACGTTCTTGACTTGATCAACACAGGGGACCCGTAAGTTTTGTTCCAAAATACAGCCAAGTGCTTGCGTTTCGCAGAAGCCGTGCACCGGGCGGATTGCATTTAACAAAAAAAGAGGACCTTTTCCCCTGTGTCTATCCCGTATTGACGCTTCGAAAGCTGATCTTAGTTACATTAAATACAGATGTGTTTTGCAAAAATTTCGAATAGCCTGTCACTTACTTGTCGGAGTAAATTTTATCAACCGCGGTCACATTATTGTTAGTTGCACATGATCCCGAGGGTACAAGAACTTTCTGGAAAATCGTGAAAATACGGAGACGGTTATTGTTCGCCCGGCCGACGTGAGAGTGTGAATGACCTCCTCTCATCTAAGACAACTTTAACAAGAACGAGAGTCGCTTGGATTCAACTTCAAAATCCAAGCGGAAAGAGCTGACCACAGTATCGTGCAAGCAGTCCCTCTTGAGACCTTCTTGACCACCTCGTGAAATTTAAACCTAACTCGGCCGAAAATGACAAGTGATTTAAAGTAACAAAGTTGATCAGAGTAGCCGCTTGTGCACATCACCGATTTAGCAAAAAAATGTGCTCTATCACAAGAACACGTTACAGCATTCAGTGAGGTCTAAGGATCCAGCGTCATTCTTCTGAGCGAAGTAGGGTGTGTGCCCACACTCAACGCGAGTTTAGGCAACACATCCGGACAAACCGTCTGCCAAAGGATTATTTCTGGATAAGATGGTTGGTCCTGAGTTTCATCTGCCTTTATTGCATGGTTTTATCTCCAAGACCGAAGTCAATAGGCCGAACTGTGTCAGCTGTCACAGTAAAAAGAAACTTCCAAAAACTCATGAACCTTGTGTACAAATTCGTCCCGTTTTAGCGATAAAAAATTAGCCTGTGCAGCAGCTAGCTAATCTGAAGCCTGTGCGGACCGCTTTTGAAAAGAACCCAACAGGTTTTGCCTCACCTTGAGCATTTGATGTCTCTCGGACTATCACATGTTCTTTTCATTTTCACACACTTTTAACCAATGCGCAAGAAATTCAGCCCAATCCGGTCGGTTAACCAAAACCCGTTTTTTTGGAGACCTCATTTATTGTGTTCCAAAAATGTCAGACTTTACTTTGAAGGCGCCAGTTACAAACCAATTGTTTGTCCTGTGCGACTCACAGTGGCGGATGCTTTTATGGCGGCCAACAAAAAATCATACTCCTATTTTTTCGTAAGCAATTTTCGGACAATATTTTACAAGTGGCAAAAGAGAGGACAGTTTGCACATTTGCCCGTCTCAGCGAAACTTTTCTTTTACTTGCTTGTTTGAGGTAGAAACGTTTCGGTCACCAGAAATAGGAATTTTACTATGCCTTGCTGCGTCTACCGAAAGCCTAATCGGACCGAACATGTTTTTGTCCCTTTTCAACACAAATATATATTCGTTACGACTTTAATCCTTAGAGCAAGACCAATTTGCACTCCGCATAAGCTCGCTGGTGTGGTCGAATTGCTAAAACATGCTCTGAGATTTCATTTGAACCCATCTCAGAATGAGTGATAAAGAGGTCTGAATGACTTTGCGAAAAAGTCTATTAACCTAGAGACCTCTTAAACCGTGGTCATGCCTTTGGTCAGAATAAACGTACCTTAAACGTGGCTCGGTGCCGAACACACATTGCAGCGCAGCTGACCGTTGGGGTATACACAGGCGCCATGCCACTGCCACCGATCCAAACTCCAACGTTACTTTTGTCAATTGTCCACCGGAGGTTAGGAACGCGAGGAAAAAGCACTGTCCAAACGAACTATTAACCTGTCAGCTGATCCTGAATTAAATTGGAACGAATCAAAAACTAATTTATCGATTGCCATGCATCTGCTTGAAACGAGACATACGGTTGAACTTTACTCCGAAGCAGTCGTCCGCCCAAGGGCGGCTGCAATAAACGCATGCAATATCGTTTTACATCATTGAAATCCATTGATTTACCGATCGATGGATCTTCTGCAACTTCACTCACGCTGCCCCCATTGTTTCACCTCCCGAGCGTTTCAAGACAAAGTTTAAAAGTTGATACTGAATTTCTCCACAACAAGTGGAGAGTCGAATATAGTCCATTTTGTGGCTCTTTGTTTTTTACAGAAAGTGCAGATCGATTTAACCACACCTATTTTCTGTATCAAGCCTAACTTGGTAATTCTTTTGATGTAAGACTTTTAAACTCCCCCCCCTACGGAAGTATGTTTCCCAGGCATTAGCAACAAACCAACCCAGCTGGTCTTAGCTGAAACATCTATGTTGCAACGGCAAAATTGTATCGATTATGGCGAGAATGAAACATAGTTCAGAGTGCATCCTGTCAACAACAGAACATTGATCAAGTTGAGAGTGCTTCGTCCAGACGTAACACACTACTCAGTAGGTTGCTGAAAACTCTTTGACCGGTTGCGCCCTTCTTGGGTAGGTCCGCTTCTCCGAGTTTTCTTTCAACCTTATGTTCTACTTGAGAGTGTTTTAATTCAGAGTGCTTTACGTTTCAATTACAAGTGTTTGTTTGTCTTGTGCTTGTGATCTTCTAAGAACGAACGGCTTCAGGTTCTACTTTTGATAATTGTGTGTATTGTATTACCTCACAGTATCAAAAATTTTTCATCAAAAGCCACCAAAGTGTTTAAGGATAGTACGGGTCTCCTTGTTTTCCAGTCTATCCGTCCAGTTATGAAATATTACCGTTCACAGTCACGAATATGTTGCGTTGACCCATGGCCAAAATACTAAGCTCCTGTCACCTGTACGAATATACAGACCTAATTCGCGGCTGAAATTCCTGTGGACGCAACGTCTACCGAGGTTAGTTGTGCACTCAATGCCCCTTAGACTTACGAATCTTGATGGACAGATGCTGTTCTCATACTCACTATCATTGTTCAACAACCACCGAATTCACCCTCATCCGAGTCATGAGTTCGGATTTCATGCGATCTATCCACCTGCTCAACTCTGAGATACCTGTATCCACATGTATTCACATACCATCCACATTAACATCTCTCCCCCGTTACTCTCAAACTCAGCTCACAACCGGTTCCACTCCCACTAGACAACTCACATTGTCCGAAGCCTGATAGAACTATCTGAAATTCCAAATTTACCAACTATCAGAATGAAACCCATCCACCTACAGACATGTAATTCTCCATCATCATAGTTTCCGATTCGAAATCAACGCCACCCTCAACCAATGGCCAAGTTACGATTCTTTGTCTGCGCATGTCAGCCTGACTGCACCCACCCTCATTCAGTGTAACTTAGAGATAAATCGGTATGTTGACAAGCCTACCAAGGCGTGTTGCGCAGCTGTCTACGTGCGTTTGTTCGTACACTATCCAATTTCTAATGTCATCACATATTTATCAGTCGTGTAAATTCTGGACCAGTCAAACGGAAGTGACATTTGGATTGCTGCACTTACAAGAGGAGAACAAACTGCAATTCAACGTATCATTTGTCTTCATGCCTTGGAGCTTGCGCACTCCACTTGTGCCAGTCTGCGAACATCCGGTCCGGAACGTGAATGCACCTCCGACAATCAGATTACCGGATGAATTGCCTGCTAAATTACATCGCTGAGAAAAAATTGGAAACTTTGTGACGTGTTAGATGCAAACTCCGGGTGGTGCAGAGTCTATTTGAAGAAAAAACGATCGATTGACAGATTTTGTACCAGAGCCACCTTCAGGTACACACCCTACCACAGATTTTTGGTGAGTTCAACGAGCCGTAGCCTTGACAGCACGTCAGTTAGGGTTACTTGACCGGATTCAGGGACGCTTCTGCAGTTAGACAATCGAAGGCAACTGAAGAGTTCAGACCGAGAGGGTTTATAAATGGAGAACTCCCGTGCTGGGGATACCGCTCATTGGTTCCCTAACATGATCCCAAGTGGGTAAATCTTGGTAGCATCTAAAGAGCTGAGACGATGAGAAAATATTTTTTCACTAGTGATTGATTCACGTTTGCATCACTCGTTTGAACAGCCGTCCTCCTGCTCAGGTATAATTATTCTGGTGAGTCCGCACCAAGTGAGGGAAGTTTCGCTCTTACCAGAGCTTAGCAGCAGTGCATATCCGTTGCCGCGCCGGGATTTGAATCCCGGACATCTGACATGCGATGCGGACGTGTTACTACTACTCCATCAGCGCACGCTGAGCACATCTGAATTCTCTCACGTCTGAACGGGCGAATAATTTTTGATTTTGTTCTGGGTGATTACTGGATCGTCGTTCGAGGCTTCGGGCATACCAGTCACGTCGCTCAATCAGGAACAAGTTCAGGCGGGAGCGGCTAACCGAGATTTTCTCCTCTCCCAAAAGATTCACACACTGCGTATGAACTGGAAGAATCTTGGATATATGTAATGCACTTAGAAACATCACAAAAAGACGAGAGATTCCGCTGGGTTCCGGACGAGTTTCTCGCAAAACCAAATTTGTTCGCAACTGAGTGTATTTCGCTAAGTATCTTGGAGTTTCTAACAGCTATCAGCCCAATGAAGATGATTTTGACACTCATTTATGAGGCGAATTAGTATCGTCGTTAAAATGTTGAAGTCTTGTTACAGTATCCTTCCCATATCGATATTCGCTCAAGCAAATTCAGGCAGTTAACACAGTCTATGGCTTTCTGAAATGGCACGAACCGTACACTAAGGGGCAGTTCAGTATGGTCAAAGCGTCCCAGTTCTCGGATCAGCCAGGAACAAATGAGTGAGAAGATATGACGACAAACTTCACTTTTAACACAGAAGTTGCTAAACGAACCTAATGAGATGATTTTTAACCTCTGGCAACCCAAGTTCCTATTGTCTTAAAGAATACGCCTTCCATCTTCGACGGTAGACTACACAGACCAAGATGGAGTAGCCATGGACATTCAATGAGGCTTTCTTGCTGTGGGCATATTTAGGTCTGCTTGAGGAATTTACTTCAACCCAGAAAATCAATAACATAAATATTCTTGACGTAACACACTAGTTATAGGGTTCCTGAAATCGTTTCGCAAACCACGATTGGTCTAGACTTTCTTAGGGGGTGGGCGCGATCCTCGAGTTTCCGACAACAGTATCCTCCAATTGAACCTAAATTGCATATGATTTGCGAAGTTCAATCAGTACCAATCCAGTTTGTCCTTAACGGGAGACTCAGCAGAATTCCAGCTGAAACTGAGCTAACTTTCATGTAGGAAGCTACTTACAAGGTTACTGAAAACTCTTTAACAGCCTACGAACGGTTCCGCCCTCCTTGGGGCTCATGAGATAGGCGCAGTCCCTGAGCTTTCGTCAATCCTATGTTCTACTTGAACACAAACTGGACTGATTTCGACAAATACACTCATTTGCAAATCAATTCCGTTTTCACCAGAGACTCAACTGAATCTCTCGTTTGCCCTTTAACAAGAGTACACTGTGATAATGGTACGTGCTGTTGTGAACGCTAGGTTGATGGTAACTTTGTTACATGCAACGAAACCCTGTCGACGAAATAGACACTTACTGGAAATCATCAGCGGTGAACATCTTACGAAACTCCGGGGGGTTTCGATCCCTCGACCCCGAGTGTTCTGCTGAACAGCAGTGTGCTCAACTCGCGGGGGTGTGGCGCAGCCCACACTTCAATCACGAAATCCACATCGCGTTGTCATGTATTGATTAGGTCTTCGAGTGACGACCACTCAGATGGAAATTTCACTGATTGTGGTCATTGGTCTTCTTACGTGCTACTCACTGATTGTTAGTAGCGTGAGGAGGTTTGGGTAAGTTCCTTGCAGGTGTGGTCCTGTAAATGAAGACAGTCAATGATGAAGAACCTAAAAGTAATATGCAGTTGTTTTCTCCCTGATCGGAGTCATCGGAAATGTGAACGTTACTAGTTTGAAATGCCCCAGCCATTGATTTGGAGTCACAAGGTGCTCCCACACGCACCTTTAGCACAGACAGGTCTTTACTTCTTACCTGGTTACTCTAGGCTTTCAAAGCATATTAATTTTTCAGTATGAAGATAGTAAATGGTCGAATGGGATACCAAAATGTTATCATTTGGCGCTTGTTCCAGCTTAAAAAGCTGATAGAAAAACATTTTTTATGACATTTGGGGGAAGTTTTGATTTCCAAAATAAACAAAATGGACAATTCGGACGAGACCACCCATCACGTGTCAGACGTTTCGTGGAACGAAGTACATCTCTTGCGTCACAAGCTCCGATTGCACCAGATGACCTTGAAACAATTCTGTTGAATAAACTGAACGAAAGCTATTACAAGAAAGTGATGACGTTATTACAAACAAAAGAGACAAACAAGAAAAAGGTGAAATTTGGGGGTGTAAAAATGCCGATCAATCCTTTCAAAGTTTAATTGGCTGGTCGACGAATAGATGGAGCCAAACAGAACAAGGCGACTACCGTATGGTACATTTGTAGGCTGTACTGACAAGAAAACTTTCAGTTGCCTAGGAGATCGCCGTTACGCCTGTTGAAAGTGACCACAGGTTGAACACGAGGCAACACGTGGTGGGTCGATAAGCCTCCAGGAGTGGTACGTATTATTTGAATCTGTTTTAGAATGCTCCGTTTCAAATGTTGCTGAACTAAACCAGTATGTACCATAAGGCTACGTTGTGAATGTCATATAAAAGATTTGAATTCAGTTAGAAACTGAATTTCAGTCGTCTTTTTAAATCTTCCTGGTTAGGGGCTATCATAACGCTTGTCTTCAGGAACGATCTTTTTATATGATTGCTGTTATCACGGTCGGTCGAACCTTTGTTTACTCCTTGATGGGCTTAGTTCTCAGCCCGGGGTCGTCCTCCAATCCAAAGCATATCTTCTACTCGACCATATGAGTAGTATTGAAAAAAACCAGCGACATATTGAACGTCGTTTCAAACGAAACACGATGCGGACTCTCCGCGGTATATCCAGCTGAAAAACGGCAGACATAAGATATTCGGATGAACGTTTGCTTAATCAGTTGTCGGCATCGAACGTTTATCGCAAATTTGGTGGTCCGTTATTAACAACCAAGTTCATTGTTGATCGATGCTCACAGTAGCCATATTTGTTCCCTCCTTGATCCCTTTTCACCTTTATGATGTTCGTTATGCCTTAGTAGGTTTAGTATCTACTCCCCTGATGATCGTAATTTCTCATTTCATTGAGACAAAATCAGGCAACACATAAAACGGAATTTTTTAGCAGTATATTGTGTAAATTTGAAAATTTCTCACGTGTATTGCGGAAATTTTGAATCCGTAGCATTAAAAATTAGCCTTGGTTAAGACATGAAAATCTGACAGATGTAGTACACCTGTATTACACTGTTCATCTGAGGTGAAAACAGCATGTCAGGACGAAATCGATGAATTCCAGTTTTTTTTTCGTTTTAGGGCATCTATCGTGCGCAAGATTGTTTTCACCCTTATACTCGTTCAAAACGCCCCACGTTTGTAAACTTCCCAAGCGAGTCCTTTCGGATATCCATTATTGGTGGAGTTATCTGTGTCGATAACAGATTTATCCTTTCAGAAAATATTTTAAATTCACTTTGGCTATTAAGAACTGCTGGCATGCGCCGTAACTTCAAATTGCAGTCTTTCAAATGACATAACGTTGAACCGGTAAAGACCGGTTTTCCCAGAAACATACATCTGACGTCAAACTTGGCTCACTGTGCTCAGCAGGTTTGGTCGCAAAACTTTAACACACTCGGACGACACGAGCAATTGTACCCAAAAACTGTTTCAACGGGGGTGAAAAATACCTGGTTTAGTTATTGGTGAGCAAATCTGGTTGTCCTCAGCGTTACAAAGGAGGAAATGTCGCGGAGAGGGATTGCTAATTTTACCAGGTTAGTCACCTACGAAAACAGTACTTTTGCCTAGTTTCAAATTCATCTTCGTGCCTAATTGTGCTTTTCGTTTGAATCGTCATCTGCTGTTACTGTCTTCATCAGGTTTGGTTGTATGTGATCGGCTTCTTAAATTCAGCAGCTCACATGAAGGACTGTTCCAGACAGAGGCCACTCAAATCTAAAGTTCACAAGTGTGTTTGGTTTCAGCCACGACCTGGAGCAACAGTCTTCAGGGAAGACATTACGAACGACGCCATCTAAACGTCCATAACTTCTACCATAATCTTCTTCTGAGACTACTTAATGGCTGTTACCTTTCTGTTAGAACCCAAGTGGTAAATCACCATCATTTTTGACATTCAGAAATCCTAGAGTGCACCACAAACAAAAAATCCAGTCCAGTCGCCCGTGAAAACCAAACTGACATGCAAATGAGTGTAGCCCTCGAAATCTGTTCAAGTAGAACCCCAGGTTGACGGAAACTTGGGGACTGCGCCCACCTCAGGAGCTCCAAAGAGGGCAAAATCGGTCGTGCGCTGTCAAAGAGTTTTCAGCAACCTTGTGAGTAGTTTCCTTTATGGATGACCTGTACTTCTATAACCAATAATTGTAATGGAAACTTCATCCTGAAAAGGAATCATCTCTACACTGAAAAATCAAGAAGCACTTCCAGTCGCCACATGACGATGAAATGTTAATCGCGTGATTGAAGGATGAATTTTGATACTTTCTGACTAAGATCGAACTAATTACACTGCTGATCAGCAGCTGACAGACAAACAGTTTATTCTCCGACTATCGGCCGTGGACCTGCGAGTTTGTATGCCCTGAAGATTTTGAGATGCACACTACCGATGGCTTTCACTGCGTAACTTTTTGGCCTTCGATGGACTGCATTTACTGAGTGAAATCTCTATTGCAAATCCCCTAACCTCCTCATACTATCAAAAAGCAGCAATAATAAAAATTGGTTGTAACATCTCGGCAGTCATTCGGGAAAGTCACTTTTAGTTGGCCGCGTACACGGACTTTGGTGTTGTAATGACAAGAGGAACCTACGGGTGTAACGGTGGATACTACTGATGAGGCATGTGAGTAGTACGTCTTCTCGTAAATCCGCTTCCGTCTATTGAAAAGTGAGATCTGTTACGGAATTTGTGGAGTCTCTTCGTAGCATTTGCCCGCATTTGAGTAACAGTCAATGAATATCCAGAAAAGTTCAGGAAGACGCGTTCAAGGAGAAGATGGATATTCGGTTTTGTAAACGAGATGCATATGAGAGTTTTGCTCCCCTGTTCAATAGTCTGTAACTGTTCAGTTGGTGTTCCCAAATGGACAGCTCCGCAGCGAAAGCCTTCTTCCTTTCACTAGTATTTAGTGTGTCGAAATGCTGGCAGCTGGATGCGTTTATTGGTTGTTGGTCAGGTGACTGTTAGTCTGCTCTCTGAGCTTGGCAATCGATCTTTCAACGCTTCTTCACCATACGATGCGACATCATCAGTTCGCAAATTCATGGGTTCACACACCTCATTTGGTGACGAATCTTTTGTCAAGTTAGGTGCCAATTTCTGCGAACAGACCAACACCAATAATTAGAAGCTACCTCGAATTAGCTACTTTTCTCAAGTTAAGTGCCAATTTCTGCGAACAGACCAACACCCAATAATTAGAAGCTACCTCGAATTAGCTCCGAGATGTTACAGACAAAATCTGGAATCAAACTAAGCTTGAAACAAGGTTTATGTCCGAGGAAGCGAAACACAGAAACAGCAAAATTTATTCTGTCTGAATCACTTGATCGAAATCTGCTGTTTTCTTGTAGTTATCCGCAAGACCCTGGAGGGGCAATTCGTCCAAAAGTGCGCCATAACAATGCGGGAAACCACGGTTAATCTGAGTGCACAGGAAGAAATAGGTCAAAAAAAATCTACGCCACCTTCCTCAAATGTTCTTCAGTGTAGGATGCAACCTTGAAATAAGGAGTTGACCGTCCGGACTACTTAGGTTTTTTGCTGTTGAGAAGAACAAGTAAGTTTCTCACCTCATAATCTTCCAAATCATAGTAAAGATCTTAAACATATTATCAGTGGTTACGGTAGCGGATTATTGGGAGAATAAACACTGAGAAGGGAGATGAAATTCTACAAACCAGTAGAGGAAGATTCAGATGGTGACCCTCAGGGAAATGTGACCGATAATCTCTTACAGTAGGTATGCACATAAATTGTTGTATGGTAACACGATGATTTTTCTCATGTAACATACACGCTGAACTAGGAGATTGAGGAGGCGTCAATGCATGCCTCTGGTCGCAACGTCACCACAAATATGATCTCACACAGCAATCCGAAATCTCACGAAACTAAAGAACTGGATCATACCCACACGATAAGTGTCTGACACAAATATGAGGTTCGTGTTGCGGTTTACAAATTCAGTTCTACTGAGTCTTACTTCTGTGTTCTTAATCTTCGCAAAGCGCGCAACACTGCTGTAATTGTTGAACACTGGTCATCCGTCAGCCTCGCCATTAACTCCATCCAATGGCCTGCCTCATCGCCTTCATTTCAGCGGGTTTCTAAATGTAACAGTTGGGGCTTACGGGACGAATATATTCGACCTAGGAACAATGGCTCTGTAATTCTATCGTCAGCGACTAGTTAATCGCTTCATCGTTTCGGACTGAGTATAATCTAAATCATAGCTCGTATAATTGTTTTTCCAATGCTAGCCCATGGGATGTGAACACGCTGCTCAAAACATGTCAGCCTGGACGGCGGTGAAGCCAGTCCATAGGCCCAGGATTTCACAGAACAGAGTACTGGATTGAAGCGGCTTGTCAAGATTAGACATGACATTCGTACTCAGGCCTGAATATCATACAACTGTCAAGCCATTTACCGTGTCCAAACCAAAGTAAGGAAGACATTCAACCACGTAACTGAACGCCCACCATTGAGAGGAGTTGTGAACAGGGTCAAACAAAGCTGTAAGAAATCTGTGTATTCCTAAAGGCTGCTGGGTTGGCCAACCGCAAAGGAATTATGTTGCTTTTGGTCGGCCAACTTTGTAGATCGACTGGGAGAATTTTCAAGATTCTCCTAAAAACTCGAATGCTCAGTGCATTTACGCAGGAAACGAAAATGATTTAGTCATCTTTTTTCACGAGAATATCCCCAAGGCTGGATTTGTCAGCGGTAGGTCTTTGTCCAGAAAGTCTAACGTCAAGTTCAGAAGTGTAATTCCCGTCCTAAACGGCAGTGTATCACGTCAAATTATTTGTTTACTATGACGGGATGGGCACTTTTGAGGAACTCCCGTCGCCAGACTTTTTCGCTTTTGCCCCTGAGGAGTGAGGGTGCTTAACAATGCGGATAAAGCTGCTGCCCATAACGATGAAATCACCCATGAAATCACCCATCTCTAAAGACCAGGCGAAATCGGTTGTTTTTAGTAGAAAATCCTTCCTGTAAAGAATATCATTTCTTCCGCAGTTAGTTTTGAAAAAATCACACTCCCGCTCAATTTGCATCACAGTGTGAATATATTTCAAGCAAGTTCACAAGGACGTTTGAACTGGAGAACTTTGTGCCGGTGGAAGGCCAATTGTTTCTCATCCGTATAACCTCACTTGACGAAAGGTATTCAAGGGCTCCCATTCACACTCAAGCATAGAAAATTCGTGTCGGTCGGTAAGAAAACAAAACTACGATTTGCAGGAATATACCCCCAATGATCCGGCTGGAAATATATCCTAGTTGAAACATTAACAGCGCTGGTGGACGGTTTAATCGAGAAAGCTTCTTACGAGTGATTTCGGTTCACTTAAAACACTTTTTAAGTGCTTTTCATAGGCTTGCCGAAGCAATCTATAAAGCATCCGTCATTCGGATCTCGAAGCCGCAACCCACTTGGGTCACGGATCGTTAGGTCTTTGTGCATGTGGTCGGGAAATGTGCTCAGATTACTGCAACAAGCTGGCCAAATCACACAACAGCATATAAAGCAACGGGAGAGGGCCGCTTCCCTGTCAGGTCGGAATCTACCAGTCGTTGCCATCTGCCATAGATGGCAACGGTAAAATCTGGATTATTAAACAGTCGGTTCATTGGAAAAGCTGAGCCGAAACACATGGAAACACATCAGATTTACTGGAAACAGTGCTCGAATCCGAAATCCCACCAATGTGACGGGATGAGTCTATACTTCTTGTTGCTCTTGCTTGACTTCCTTTAGAACACTTCCCCGTAAATTCAGTGGATGGTTTAAACTGTGTCCAAAAGATTGTCCACCTCAGTCTACTGGTGTTGGAATTATGATGAAAACTATTGGAAGTTCGGAAGTTTGTTGAGGATCCGACCGGCTAAGATGCATCTCTCGGAACACAAACAAACTGCGGAAGTTGGTCCCTTTCATCAGTTCCAAACGTAATTTTTAATATTGTTAGGTGTTTTCGGCATAGACGAACTTAAATCCAATCCACAGATCCCGAGTATTTCAGACAATCTCATTCACAAATCCATGGCCTCTGGAGTGAAATGTATTCATGTGGGCAGACAAATCACAGAAACCACGTCATGTGGTCACGTATAGGCCCACTGGCTTCATCGGCATGATGAAATGTCTATTGAAAATCATCAAATCTTCTCACATCACTGTCAATCATTAATGTCTCAAAAATGAGTGACAATTTCTTCCGAGAAGTTGTCACTCACGAAAACAATCAAAACGAGACCACGTGATGTGGTTTCTGCAGCTGAACTGTCAGTGTATCAGGAAGGTCAGATTCCTGAAAGTAACTACTGAATACCCAAAATCTACTGAGACCCTCAGCTCTGCTAGATGTTGACCAGACAGACAACGCCCCCTCAATATACAGCGCTTCACAGCCTTCTATCAAACCCAGACAGCGCGAGTCAGCGCTGCTCAAGGTCAGACAACGCCCCCGCAGTATGCAGCGCATCGCAGCCTGGTACCAAGGCCAGACCGCGTGCGACAGCATTAGCACGTACTCACGCTCCCGCACTCGCTTGTTCGGAATATAGCTGTTGTGTTCCCTTCTCTGAGTCTTTTTTTCCGGCATTAGGCACTGGAGCGGGTCAGCAATCAGATACAGCAGATTAGCGAATCAGCAGACATAACACAGTGGCACCATGTCCTGTTAAAGTAGGAGCTACTCAGTTTGCTGACCATCCGTTCATGGTCAAACCGTTAGGTGTTTAACAACCGGCCGGGAGGTTGCGGGATCAAAACTCTGAATTTCGTGAGATGCACACTCCTGATGATTCCCAACAAAGATGCAAAATCTGGAACGCCTTCTTGGGATAAACTATCTACTGAAAATGGCTAATGCTCTTCTCTCTCAAAGTGTAAAAACTCAAAAACAAACAATTCATAAGTATAGGTGGAACTCAACGGATAGAGTTACGTAGTGCATACGACTTGATAATAGTCGCTTTAAAATGGCCCGTTTCACGGCATTCATCTATACTTTTGTACAGGTTTGCCTGATAGGACCAAACGTCGAGCAATGACTGTCCTTAACGTCATTTTTTCCGCAAATCAAGTAGTTGAGTCGATCTCAGTTTGAATGATCACAAATTTAAATCAAAGAATTGGTGGATTTTGTGATTTTGCCAATTCCCATCAACCAGGGCCATGATCTGAAACACTGTAAGATATCTGACAGCTACAGTGGCAGTTCACTAACGCCGCAAAAAAATGACAACCTGGCAAACGTTTGTTTGTCGAATCGAACCTCGACACTGGGCATCAAAATACAGGAAGATTCTGGAGGAATTCATGCAATTAAAAGAACTTCAGTTTTTTTCGGGCAAAAAATACCCTGACTTAAGGTTACTATGTTTGGCAGTAGCTTCTAACTGAAACATCTGTTTATTCAGCCGTTTGGTACGTTTCAAATTGCACACACACGTTGCTTTCCGAGACTTTTCTGGGCAGTGTGCCGTGCCAACGCATCCTGGAGACTGGGTTTTCCATATTTGTCTTTAAACTACGTGTGCTCACGGTGCACTGGGCATTGTTTACAACATTGGACGGCAGTGCACAGCTGGTGTATTCCAAAAGTTTCGTCTGGAGTTGAGAATGAAAAAAATCCATACCTCTACTAATAATACCAAACTGAATGTAGAATAGAAAAATCGATACCAGTTGTTTCAGTTAAACTGCATCAATTAGATGACAACAGCTTTGAAACTCATTGTCGTAGAACGTGCAGTTATGCAAGTCATTGTCCCACCCCCTTCTTGATGCACAGACTTGTTATACTTTCCAAATATAAGGAAATCAGAACACAGCGCAACATATGTCTAGAACGAACTAACGAGAACTAACGAACTGACGAATTGCCCAGCACGGCGATTACAGTGAAACACCCGTTGGAAAAATCGAAGTTTTCTCATACACAGCTACCCCTGCTTCAGAAACTTCATGACTATTCATCCAGTGGTATCCAACGATTTCTCCCATCTTGGTTAGGCACTAATGTGAAGAAAACACGTAATCATGCCGAGGTCTGGTTTTGAAAAGCTATTGGACGGTTGAGATCCATCATACTTTTTCTGTTTTCTGGACGGTCTTAGTTGTACAGCCTTATTCCTTCCAAAACTTGATATTTGCAGCATGTTTCAAAAGCACTCTTTAGAGAACCTTCCCGAACATTTATCACAAAATACTCTTTGATGTTGTGCCTCTTTTATCATTGAAGATTCAGCTAAACGGCTCACACTTGTATTATTCACGCTGTTCGTCATCAAAAAGTGGACACAACCCTGAAGTATTCTCGTTTCTCATATTTTCTTGGCGGAGAGAGAATGAAGCTGGTTCGCCCATTCAATGGTTTTCCGTGGGTTGGATTTCCGCACTGTGGACTTCAAATCTTAGGACGACATCGTGTCGAGTGGGGAAAAAGTCTCTCTTTGCTCGGAAGTGGCAGAGGTTCTAAAAGCAGACCTCGAACTTATGCTCTGGCCCATAAACATCCACATGCATAGGCAAACACAGATAGCGCAATTCGGTTCGGCTGAGGGTTGGTCGTGGCATCGAGCCCTGATGTAACCACTCAACAACACCAGCTTGGGACGAAATCTGTCGAAATATGTTATCTGAACAACATGAGCCAATGCCCCTGCCCTTCACATGGTCGAAACCGGCCACTTGGTGCTGTAATGTCCCCTCACGAGGGGGGTTCATCGACCTTCTAGGATCTAGTACAAATAATTTCCTCTTTTTGCTCCAATCCGCGGGAACACTAATCAGCAAGCCGACAACTAAAGATATCCCCCAAGCAATGGGTGTATTCTAATAGAGTCCCTTTGTTGAGGAGTTTCGCTGTAATGATGTACAGCCAGTGACGTTGTTTTCCCTCAGTGTCTTTATTGCGGGAAGGTAGTTAGCGCTAATCGCGACTTTTATCAATTAATGCGATCAGGTTCGTCATCCCTCATCCTCTATTCTGCCTGGTTTTAAGACTTAATGGAAGAGTTTCAAAGTTGTGGTCAAACTTGTTTTTCTTCTAGTTTATAATAAAAGAACTTATTATCATGTTATTAACAACTATGTCCTTTGGGTTTTAAGGTGCAACACCGAACTCATCGACAGTAAGTGAAAGTTGAGACAAGTCCTGTTTACAGTGCCCGTTTTCATCCGTACATACGTACCCAATTCAACATTTGTCAGCTGTTATTGTACTTGATAGCTCACCTGTACAAACGCACGTTTTCCAACTTCTCTGGGAAGTAGCGAGTGCGAACGCTGAGATTCACATCAGCTGAAGACTTCACCGCTAGGATTTCGCCATCAGCTGATCTGGTCTGGAGTACATCAATGAAGACCGTTTAGAAGATCCACTCTTGTTCATCCATCGGTTTGTCTTGTGAGCAAAAGATCGATTACACCAAGTCACCACCTGAAACCACTTGTTCATTCGATGACGCAATTCGTCTCCTCCTGGGCTTTTTCCTGTGTGGTGGAAAATTAAATGCCCTGCTTTACGTCACTTGTTTACGTTATTTGCTTTCATCTGGTCGCCTTTTTTTTACAGTATTATCATCGGTTGATAAGGAACCATCCGTTTTATTCTGTTGCATCTGATAATCTTGAAAGCGGAGGTTTTACGTCTCAGTGTTTTTGCAACTACGGACCCCATGACTTTGGGACATTTTAAAGCATTTGAAGACATTATCTTTGTTTTTCCTTTGTAAACATCGCACTTCGTTCACGGACCACTACCCAAAAAGACTATATCTCTGCCAATGACATCAACACAGACAGTAAAAGTGATTTCGATGCATCCTGAGTGGTCGGTTGATCATTTAGCGTCAAAACGGGATGACAATCGTAAACTGTGGAGATTAGGCCCACACAACATGAGAAAAAATAACAATCTTGCGTGTGGTGAAGTTTGATAGGCGAACTAATTAGAGGTGCTTATTTCAGTTCAGAACCACAACTTAGTAAGGATAAAAATATGGTAACAGCAAAAGTCTCCGATTTTTAGCCCAATAAAAGACAATTGAATTTTAGTGGACTGTTGGTACGTGTGATTTTTAAAAAAATACATTTTAGAGCTGCTTGTTTGGCCACTGGTTATTGAAACGTTTGTTCTTTCGTTCGTATTAAAAGCCCTTGAATTTCTTAGTCTAATACCTACCAAATTTCCATATAATTTGTATGAATTTACAACAAAGCCCGTTAGGTACTCGGTCTATCTATTGTGGACACCACAGACCCACACCACAGAGAGATATAAAATGATAGCCCACTAGGTAGGTGGTCCTTGAAAGGTTAGGCGCACAAAAAAGACAAAACGTCATCGGTGGCTCGGTTCGTACAATATCTTTCCAGTGCGATGAAGGCCAGTGATTCGCATGTATTGAGGTGAGTATCTTGTTCACGTTACGGACAGATGGATTTCTTACACCAAGGTACAATACGTCCACGCACAACTAACAACCATTTGGATCCAGATGTCAAAACTTGTCATAAACGTATGTTCTCTGCATCTTTTCTAATTGAAAATACTGAAAACGAACGTGGTGGTGTAGCGTTTTATGTCTAGAACAACCTTCCGGGAACACTCAGCAATGCGGCTAGTGTTCGCAAGACCCTATATGTCATCGAGTAGTGTCTTACCTTTGGATTTCTTGAAAACCTCAGACTTTCGTTTCCTACTTCACAATTCATGGAGTATGGAGTTACCCTTATGAGGAACGTCCATCTGCCAGTCACTGTCCATACACCTGCCTCAAAAAGGACGGTCAGATGGGATGCGACACATTTCACCATTTTACAGATATTCTGAAAGGTGGGCATTTCTACCGCTTTGGAAAAGATCACAGTTGCAGGCTTTAAGTCCTAGGGATGCTCCGTATCCAAGCCAGTGTCCCGTTTTACATCACACTTTCAACTGAACAGAGGCTTCGCGCACACAAAAAAAGTACCGCACTAACAATACGATTGCGCTGCGATGCTACCCAGATGTATAATGAGCTGAAAAGTAAACGATTTCAAGGAGAGCACAGACTGAATCGGTCTGGAAGTCGTTTGAACTACTGAAGTCAGGCTGCCTCCCGAGGAGCGAGGTGTCTGGTCACTGAACTTTAAAACGACATTTCATGCACACATCATCTGTAGTCAGGTATGGCTGCCACACAATGTTTACAAATTTATAAACACTAAATTTGCGCGGCTGTCATATTTTCACATCTGGCGGGTTTTATATTTACACGACAGGTCCTTCAACAGAAATGGAGAAATTCACATAGCTGGAAGCTTAATCAACTACCAGTCAACATTGCTATTCGCGCAATAAACCGTAAGACGGTCTAGCCTCCGCGACTGTCCCGTTACCAAGAATCACTTGGTAAAGCGTGGATGAAAACCAATGATACTATAAGCTATCCAAATGGAAGGACCCTCATCATTCCGATGCAGCCGTAATAGGCTTTATTCGTCCAACGGCAGTCGTACTCCAATCATTGTTTAGTTTATTAGTTTAGTTTATTTCAACACTGTTTGACACAAATAATCCAGACAGATTTCAGTAGATTTTTTCCACTCCCTCTCTCTCTGTCCAAATAAGAGACAAAACATTTGACAACGTAATGTACTTGTGCAGATAGTAAGCGCCAAATCACTGTACACAACTACAAGGGGTAATGTGTTTCTGCATGATTAATCATGCAGAAAATATGAAAAGCCCGGATAATTTATCATTGTCTATGCATACCCCATTTTTGTTTCATGGCGTCGGTAAATCCGATAGAGATAAATAGGAGCATAACGGAGAGACATGACGTATCATCAATTGCCGGAAAATTTATTCGTCCAAGTTACTGTTGAGCTACTGAGTCGACTTTTGGGCCATCTCCGATTTTTGTCGTTTTTGCGAGAATAAGCTTAATTCTGGTTCGGTCAGTTAGGAAAAATGACCGTTCTCATAATGGTTCACCCACCTGCACTTGGCGAATGTAGCAAGCCAATTTGGTCAGATTTGAATGTGCGAAACGAGGAACGATTGTCTGATTGATTCGGCGAATCAAAGCTGCCATCCATGACAGTCGAAGTGAAACCAAAACATGAAATATACTAAGTATAGAAGTCCTGTTATTTGTACGCTTTTTTGACGACATCAAATTCAAATTCGCAGAAGAGGACAACGGAAAACCGGCATTTCTTAACGTCCTTGTCACTGGATTACGAAACGGACAGAAAGGCGACTCACACGGACCAAATTCTGAGCTACCACAGCAGTCATCCCAGTTGTCACAAACAAGGCTGCATCCGGGCACTTTTCAAACGGATCGAAACACATTGCAGCAAAACAGAATGCAAGAATCAAGAAGAAAGGCGCGCCTTGGATGCCCAAGGAATTTCATTTGGAGATCACTCAGAAAGCCAAACACGAGTAACACAACGGCACCAAATGGGAGCAAACGAATCACACTCACGTACATCAGCAGCAGCGCCGAAGTGACCGCAAGGCTCTTACGACAAGACAACACCACGGTGGCTTACAAGCCTGCGAACACTTTGCGAAGGACACTCTCGAACCTTAAAGGAAAACTAGATCCAATGATGAAGAACAATGTCATATACAGGTTCCCATGCAGGGACTGCGACAAACGGTATACAGGACAAACAGGAAAGCAGCTCTCCACCAGAATACGTGAGCATAAGCTCGCTACAAAAAGACAATAGATTTTCTCTCATCTCAGTGCACAAAGATCAGGAAGGACATGAGTTCGACTGGAGTGGCGTTCGCATATTGGCTCAAGCGAGAACCAAGAAAGAATGTGACTTTATGGAAGCGTGATACTCCACCAGCAACAAGCATATTGAAATTGACCCTAACTATCAGCCGCTAAAAGTAATAGAACGCAAGAACTACGTAACCCTGAACTGCACAAGCAACCAGACAAGGGACTTGAAAAAAGAAGCAGGTGGGTCTGATCCAAATGGACACATTTGGATAGGAACAGGCACATAGTCAACAAACCAAAGCAGCAAAATAACCGGCGGACGCAAGGACGCCAGTCGATACAGTGGAGGAAACAGGGCGGTACAACCAGCCAGTCACTCTTGAAAAAACTCAGACCGCAACGCAATGCAAATCGAGAAGGGAGCCAGTCAAAACGGGGGAGGAAACTATTAAAGATGGAAGGCATCGGGATGACCAATCGATTTGAAGGAACACGAGCCACAACGCTAAAAGGATCACGGGCGGACCAGTAAATTCACGAAGAACGCTGTCATTCAATTAGCCAATCACGTTAAGAGATAACAGATAGTCTTCAAACGCTATATAAACGCACGCACGCAAACAGGAGGTAGTCAACCAACTGCGCACTGATAATGTCTTCGCGTGTGGTGACGAAACGTTTGGAAGTCAGTTGCCAAGCTCGGCGAACAGATCAACAGCCGCCTGATTAAACAACCAATAATTTTTTGCTGTTCATGTCTGAGGTTTATTAGCAGTTCCCAACCCCAAAAGTCGAAACGGTTCAAAAATTGTTCACTTGATGTGTAATTCCCGTCATTTCAATGGTAGTGACGTATTTGTGGCTAAACCTTCTAGGGCTTTTTTGACCTGCTCAAAATATAATTGTGCAGATGATGGATGATGGTTACTGTGACAAAACGAAAGCTGATATTCTTCAATCAGGAATGGAAAGAAAGATGTTAGGGTGACTGGGTTGCAGGAAAAAAGGACGATTATTATTTTTACCATATAACGCCTCAAGAAGACCAAATAGTCGGGTATTTCACAACGATGATTCAGTGGGTCCTGACAGTATCCAGAGATAGACATTGTTTCATTGCACCAAGACATCCAACCGTCCACATGAAGTCCTGTTTTCAACCTTTTTTGAAAACACGTGTGACAATGAGGACACAAATGAGACTGAAGATGATGACCATTTTGAAGCAATACTGGAGAAAGCAAAAGAGGACAATATATTTAGTGAATTTATTGGGCAGCAGCACGTGACTCCATGAATCTGTCGCTTCAATGTCCATCCTGATCGTCTTTACATCAGTTCATCCTACTAAAGTAAAACACTGTGAAACGCCTCATTGTTTGAACGTTGCGTCCATTGTTTCCCGCTAACCAGTCCAACCATTGCGCCCCAAGTTCTGAAATCTTCCTAAAAACATGAGGCATTTTTAATTTTGCTGCGTGAAGTGTGTCCATCTTTCAGTTCAACACAATTTGGTGTAATGTGTCTTGTTTGGATAATCCGTAGAATTGATGTATAGGTTTTGAGGACCGGAAACCACTGGAGATCGAGAACAGGTTGTGTCTACAAAACCCGCAACTTTCGTCAACTTTAAACGAATATCTGTCCAGATGAAGGTTGGTTTCGAAAATGGTTATCTTTTGGATTGAGGTAATCGTCTCGAAACCTCAAATCGCTCTGAAAATGCGGAACGGATGCAAGAATAAACATGGTCTAGTGCACTTGTAATTCCAGAGAATGAATTGTTTTCGAGAGACTCATCTGGTACCCAGCTGAATCCCTCGTTTATTACGTCGAAGAGTTTTCAGCAACTTTATGAGTAGTTTATTACGTCCGTACGTTGTCTGTGTTTTACAATCAAGGAAAGTCAATCAAATTCGATCGTCATACTTGGTGTTAAAACGGAGGTTAAGACACATCAGTATGCATGATCGATATTTACATATGGCGAAATTTAAAGAAACTTTATTTGCAAAGATGAGGAGTAAACAACCAATAATTTTTTGCTGTTCATGTCTGAGGTTTATTAGCAGTTCCCAACCCCAAAAGTCGAAACGGTTCAAAAATTGTTCACTTGATGTGTAATTCCCGTCATTTCAATGGTAGTGACGTATTTGTGGCTAAACCTTCTAGGGCTTTTTTGACCTGCTCAAAATATAATTGTGCAGATGATGGATGATGGTTACTGTGACAAAACGAAAGCTGATATTCTTCAATCAGGAATGGAAAGAAAGATGTTAGGGTGACTGGGTTGCAGGAAAAAAGGACGATTATTATTTTTACCATATAACGCCTCAAGAAGACCAAATAGTCGGGTATTTCACAACGATGATTCAGTGGGTCCTGACAGTATCCAGAGATAGACATTGTTTCATTGCACCAAGACATCCAACCGTCCACATGAAGTCCTGTTTTCAACCTTTTTTGAAAACACGTGTGACAATGAGGACACAAATGAGACTGAAGATGATGACCATTTTGAAGCAATACTGGAGAAAGCAAAAGAGGACAATATATTTAGTGAATTTATTGGGCAGCAGCACGTGACTCCATGAATCTGTCGCTTCAATGTCCATCCTGATCGTCTTTACATCAGTTCATCCTACTAAAGTAAAACACTGTGAAACGCCTCATTGTTTGAACGTTGCGTCCATTGTTTCCCGCTAACCAGTCCAACCATTGCGCCCCAAGTTCTGAAATCTTCCTAAAAACATGAGGCATTTTTAATTTTGCTGCGTGAAGTGTGTCCATCTTTCAGTTCAACACAATTTGGTGTAATGTGTCTTGTTTGGATAATCCGTAGAATTGATGTATAGGTTTTGAGGACCGGAAACCACTGGAGATCGAGAACAGGTTGTGTCTACAAAACCCGCAACTTTCGTCAACTTTAAACGAATATCTGTCCAGATGAAGGTTGGTTTCGAAAATGGTTATCTTTTGGATTGAGGTAATCGTCTCGAAACCTCAAATCGCTCTGAAAATGCGGAACGGATGCAAGAATAAACATGGTCTAGTGCACTTGTAATTCCAGAGAATGAATTGTTTTCGAGAGACTCATCTGGTACCCAGCTGAATCCCTCGTTTATTACGTCGAAGAGTTTTCAGCAACTTTATGAGTAGTTTATTACGTCCGTACGTTGTCTGTGTTTTACAATCAAGGAAAGTCAATCAAATTCGATCGTCATACTTGGTGTTAAAACGGAGGTTAAGACACATCAGTATGCATGATCGATATTTACATATGGCGAAATTTAAAGAAACTTTATTTGCAAAGATGAGGAGAAGACAACAAGTCGGAATGATTTTGTCAGGCCAGTGTTAGTTTTGGACTATGTGTGCATTTGAACTGGAAGACAAGCAAACTCCAAACTGAATCTCTGGAACTGAAACTCTGGATTCACTCTCAGAAATAAATTCAGACCGAGTATGGTATTGCGGCCAAGACACAGAGTTCGAGAAGCCAAGAATTATCGGAGCTGCCGAAGCTTTGTTAGGGAGCAACGGTTGAAGATGATTTTTCCATGCGGTGTGCGCTTAATTAGATTGGTAGGAAGTCTAACCATAGTTGGACCCAAACCAAGAAGTCAGATGAAATTTGGACGAAGACATTCAAAACCACTCATTTTCGGCGTGGAGCTCGTCTTGCATGCAGACGAGGAGCAGCAGCAGCGGCAGAGTCCAGCGTGCCTAGAGTGTTTTCCTGACCGCGAGAGTGCTTCTTGAATGTTATTGATCTGACTGCGTTGACCAAGCGCTTACTAGTTGCATGGCTTTCTTCCAGTGCTGGTTTCCACTTGATTCCAGCCTTCAGGCAAGCACCTTCAAAGGATTCTAAAGTCTTTACTCCGCGAGGAGGTTTCCAATGTTATTCAGGTCTGATTTTTGCGCACCCCATTGGTGACCGCTCCTTTGCGTCAATTTTCAATGATGGAATGCGATTTCCCATCTCCTCCAAAACAAAGGCTCCAGACTTTCAATATTCTTGCATATCTTAGATTCACTGAAACAACCTATTTGACCTGTTAAATATTCCTCAAACCGGCAACCCAGCTCACTAGAAATGCAAGTTTTCTTACCTAAGCTAGCACCATAGAGTATGAAAATTTATCACGTAAAGGTACCATTACACAATTACAGAGATAACACTGGCTTATTGGGGACTTGAGATATACTACACGCTCATAATCCGTCTCACTCTATGCTTCAGCTGTATTTCAGTTGAAAACTGCCCCAAAGAATGCCACTCTTTGTATATAAGGCCTAAAACACCGGCTAATACGAGTCAGCTCTCGTCAGTAAATGCCCACTGATGACGCTGTCTGTTATGCCAGGTAAAGCGTACAAATTGAAGACCAAATAAAAGTCGGGAGCCTCTTCTCAGGAAAATACTCGGTTGTTTGTGAAAGCATAAAGTGCTTTCAGCTCGTTTCTGGGTGGTTTACTTCAAGAACATTGCGAAGGATTTCCCTTCGCCAAAACGCACACCACCAACAGGGGACCTCCTCAACTATACGACCACTGTTGACAGTCTAATGATTTAATCACACCTCTAAGCAGTCGCTCGTAGCCGAAAGGTTCAGTCTTCCAATACTAGCCTGGAGAATGTGGTTTCAAATATCCCCGGCGATTCGTGAAATGCGCATTGTAAATGATTCCCAAGAACGACAAAAGTTGTTTAGCTCCTCTCGGTTTTTCAGCGGAAACTGATTCCACTTACACGACAAAATTGCGATTGAGTGTTGTATATGTCCGACCATTTCCTCCCTCATTCGTCATGTGTTTCCACACCCATCAAGAGTTTTCAGTTTTTATATCGTGTGATACATGTATTTCAGCTTGTTCTGTCTCTCAAAACAGCGTGTTATTTCAGAAACGGGTTTTTAAACTCAGCATTGAACAGGAGTCTGAAAATGCCCGGAACTAAACTTGGGGCAACTGTCTCTCTCTCTCTCTGTGAAATAACCAAAGAGTTTTTACAAGTAATGTTGACATTAGTGCTCCCAATTTGCTTAGTGTCACGTTCACCTCCGTTCCATTTTCGGGCGTGTCTTATCCAAATCAATTTGAAAGCGTCGATCGAATGGTCTTATCATCACGAGGTTCGTATGCAGAACCGTGACCATGTATGCGCATTACACACACACGCAGACCGTACATGCACATCGGCATGCTTGTTGCAAAATCACAGCTGACATTGTATCATCTTGTCAAACTGAAGTTGCGGTTTGTTTCCACAATCGAAATGTTTTACATGCAAGCCGCCAAACCAAATTAGTTACAGGCGGGCGACGGACCATCATTGCATTGAAGTACCATTTTAACCCCGGGAGGAGGGCGCAATTCCAAGTGGTTTGTTCGTGCGGCAGCTGTTGCAGGATATCAAACGTAAGCGCATGTGTTGGAGTTTTCGCCACCGACAATTTGTAGAATAGACTTTAATAATCCACAGCAATAATGGGTTTCGAATTATGTTTACACGGTAAGGACACTGTTAAAACGGTCGAAAGAAACCGTGTGAATAGTTGTGCCGTTACACCACAGCAAAACAACCGTAGAAATATCGTGCACTTTAGAACAATGGTGTCAGATTTGTTATATTTGACCTCGAATGCGTGAATGTGATGCAATATCGAGGGTGCATCCTACCAAACAAAACAAAGATGCACACAGTAGGAACCGACTATTTGTGATTATCGTGCAACATCCGTATCTGTTACGTTGTATGTGCAAATCGCCTCGTTATGCTCGCATGCTAATTATTCAGCCGCTCAGGTGTTCGCTGAATTCGCCAGGGTTCACAGGCGAATCAAATCAGTGACCAAAGTCCAGTTAAGTGACAAATTTTGACCGCCTGATAATGTTGGGGTTCCGATGTAAACGTAGCACGACGATTTGGTGTGGAAACTAAGCATTCTCCAGAGCGCTAAGAAGAACATCCAGGGGGTGGTTTCATTCCATGTACTTTTATGACATGGGTCATTTTGACCACTTTGACGGATAAATAAATGACCTGGTAATTTTTCACAAGTGGTAATCCCAAAGAAAAAACGACCTATGCATATGTGGTCGTGATGTCGAAATATTTCCAGGAAACCGTGATTTCCCCAACTATTTAAACTGACCGACTGGTCTGGAATCTGGGCGGGAGAAGCCTAAAATTCTGAGCAAAATGAGCAACAATCACGTGGTTATTTCATCTAAGTAGAAAATATCGCCTGACCGAATTTCGGAATTCAAAAACACACACCTTCTCTAAACTCCTGTCCATGGTTTGTAATCATCAAATCCCCCAAGAATATCTGTAACTGTTCGGATCACAATTATGGAAAATAACGAAATCTCGAATCCCCCGTACTCACGTTGAGCATATGCTGAGTGCAAATTTCAGCGTTTGTTGCGTACAACCCCATCCGTTCAACATCAAACCGCTAGTTGTGTCGGTATTCGAAACTTATCCTCGTTTTGTTGTGATTCTCCACAAAACGAATGCATAATATCGTGGGAATTTCGTAGATGTTGAAACTTTCCTGAATCGAAAAATGCCTTAGGCCACAATTCCTTTGGTGATAGGAACATCGGACGTAATACCTAAATGTTGTAAAAAATACACTGTAAAGCTAGACGACTAAGCAGCGTATAAAAACAGTACATTTTTTCCCACACCCCTGAGACCTAAAGGTCTTCGTAAAATTGCGATCTCATAGCGAGGAGTCGTACGCTTTCACCTGTACATTAGTCGTATGCTTTCTTATAACTCAGAAAAAATTGACTAAGTGGCGTACCTCACTGAGGTTTTCCATCAAATTTCATAACTGAAATTAGGCCATTTCACCGGAAAGAAATGGAGATAGAAAGGCAAATTGAAGCGTCTGTCATCCAATAAACTGTTTAATGAATTTGTCGAAGCTTGTAAATCACCCTTGGTGGTCATCAAAAGACACTCAAGTAATACGTAAATTAAGAGCATGGAACTACCTCTGATCAGGTTTTTGTTATTCTGTTTGCGGTTTCCATGACAGGATTTTCCTCACTATGCAAACCTGCTCACTGAGGTCACAGGTATTTGGCCCATCGTCGAGCACACAGACTTATGCGGAGCTCTCCTCCAGCGTGCTGAAGTCTATCCCCGTTCATATTCCTCTGAACAGATGTTGATATCTTGCTCGTGTTCTTCCAGCAGGTATCTACCTACAACGTGCCTCAACCTTGAGGAAAGTGGCGCTTCTCAAAGTAATCACATGTGGTGCTAGCTGCGACACTGGTCAAAAGTTGTACGTGTTTGCGACGGTGGAACGTTTAGACGGAGTGTGAGGTAATATTGATCCTAGCTGTTACACCTCTTACATCTGTAAGCATTCCACAACGGCAGTTCTGACTTCTGTGGCCTGCCATTTTGCCACGGAAGCATTACCTTAAAGATGTCGTTTTTGGCTTACTAGTGCGTGAAAGAACTTACCTGAGCAGCTACCAAGAGAACCGTAGGCTACTTCTCAACAAGGATGATGGGTTTGCTCTCCTCTTGATGGCGTAGTTCCGCAGTTCCCAGTGCAATTTGGTTTCTCAGAAGTAATACTACCTTTCAAAGGGACTCCTTTGGAAACTAGCATTGCAATTCGCTCCGATAAATTTATTTAACTAGTTCTATTGTCGAGTGTTCTACTGAGTGTTCCGATATCATCTGGGGTGCAGACTTACATACAAAAACTCATTGGGCCAGCAACGATACCACAACGTTGGTTCTGTCATCATTCCTTAACATTCCTGGACTTATTCTGCCTCCTTAGACCAGCGCAGTGAGACTGCTTATGGCACAGAACACTAGCCTTCTAACATCTTTTGACATAAACAGAGGTCAGAGGAGTGACCTTTGAATTCTGAGACTGCAAGAACAAGAAAAGTAAACTGATATCAATTTTTTTGAAAAAATCGGACAGACATTTCCAATGCCAACTTTAGATGGTACACGCTTGATTTCGCCTGATGGACTGACAGATATTTGGTCCAGAATGTTTCCTGCCGTTGAGATAAAAATCTGACATTCAGACGGGCATTCTCCCCGTGGCTAAAGTGACAACCCCACAGTGACGGGCAGATCGATCGATATTCAGCATTCGTGTTAGTTTTGTTGACTTGGTCATCACTGGGAACAGATTAGTAGATCAACAATCCGAAGCACGAACGAGCTTTTTTCGCGGTGAATTTGATAGATGAAATTCAACCATAAGAGGATTGAATTTACAAAATTTCAAGCTTTAGGAGGGTGTACCTGTCAGTACACATTTGTACTCGAAACGTTGATTTATGGCACCCGGGGAAAAGGCTGTCAACGAAAAAACGTTTGTTGTTTTATATCACAGGTACCCTACGAATGTTTGCGACTTCCGAATGCAAGGTGTAAGTTTACAAAATTCACACATAAGTTGTTGGTAAGTCGACAGACTGATAAATTACAAGACATATCTCAGTCAGATAAATATGGGTCATTGTATTCCTCTGGTGCGTAATCAAATCTAAATTGCCGTTGCCACACATTGTTTGTTTAGGTCCTAAAAATACGAAATAAAAATCGATTTGCCAAACAAATGTATTTGTGAGTCTGCCGTAAGCTACAACACACAGTGAAAGGCTTCTTAGTCCTGGTTTTTCTTGGCTCCCGTTATTTCGTTATAAAATACTTTTGCTCTTATGCAGTGCGCGCGAAAAAAGACCCACCTATCGTTCGTCCATGCATCTCCAAGATATAGATTTTCATGAATATTAAAATCGTGTCCTCAGCCAGTGTAAAACAACTTCAAACTCGCAGAAGCTTAGAACCAAGTGACTTTGAACCGCACCGTCTACTTGCATTCAGTGATTTTTGAAGCATACTTGATGAGCTGGTTGTGAAGTCTCACCCAAATTCGCTTGGAGAATTACCAGCCACAAATTTCATCCAGTAATCCACATCTACGGAGTTTTGTGAAAAATCCCTTTTTCTTACATTTTGGCCAAGAGTCGTCCACTCTCTGACAATCAGTAGAGGACTTGATCAAATTAATTGGACTGTGAAATGCGACCGGTTGTTGTTCGTTCGTGAACAGTCGGTCTCCGACTCTCTGTGTTTACTCTTTCTGGGAAAGGACTCTTGAGGCTGGCGCCACTGTTCAAACAGACCTGTGAGAATATCCACCTTCCAAAAACTGTGCGTCAACACAGTGTGCAACACCTGTGTGAAAACCCAAAATTTCCAATGCTAATTTCAATTTTATGTCTTTGTTCAACAACAAGGGCATTTTTGAGAGTAATGTGTCTCCTGAGAAAGCTGAAAAATATCCTCTCATGTCGTTTGGATGGCGACTTGTTTCGGCAAAATTTGGTTTTTCCACAATGAATATGGGCGTATCAGGTTCTACAATGTGATATGGCACATCCTAGTTCAGGACAGGGTTGGACCTGAATGACCGGCAAAGAGAGAATCATTCGTCAACTACAAGGAAGAACTCAACCTTCGACGCGTGAAAAGTCGCTTTCCAGTGTGGTTACCCAATGTACTTCCCACAGAGGTATTCCTTGAGGAATGAAGCGCTTTCCTCTAAGGAGATGTTTCACTGGCACAAAGGGATCAATACTTTCCAGAACCAATTATTGACCGATTAGGAAAATAAATGTGACGCTCCCCTATGTGAATAGCATATTTTATAAGGCCTGCATATTCCTCATGCTTATCAGTAGTATTGTCATGACGTTTTTTCTCAATTCTTTTAAATTCGATTTGCCTTTTTGATAGCCGCTTAAATGACACAAAAACGGAATTTTCTCGCACTAAGAACGACGGTTCATATGAAGAAAGGAAAGAGGACCCTTTTGCAGATGGGCAAAATTCCTAAACCGTGAGATTGTGCTACTGAGATATGAGTTAGTGAAACGGTTGTTATATTAGCATACGTTTCCGTCACAAGGTCGAAAATTCATTACGCTGTTACGAAAAATCGCGCAACCTGATCGGTATTTTTTCTACTCGAAAAACGATATAGGATGGGGGACAATCGAGAGGCTACTTGATAGTCTTTTGGATGAAATTAGGGCAATGGCAAACGTCACAGTTAAGCTTTATATTGAAGCGTAGTTGATATGTTGCCGGCTGCGGGATTTGGTACAATGTATACTCACTTGACTCTCGTTTGAACAATCGTCCTTCTGTTCTGTCGCAATCCTTCCGGCGAGTCCACACCAAAGGCAGAAGCGTTGGACTCAAGTTTCGGTTTTATTAGAGCTCACCACCCGTGCATATCGTTGGCCCTGTCGGGGCGTGGTCCCACCAGAATGATCACGCCAGGACAGGAGGGCAACTGTTCAAGCGGGAGTCTTGTGATTGTGCGTTCTACACAACCCCCAACCAGTAATACCTGGAATAAAATGTATCCAGCAGGTTTCAAGCGTCTGTGACGCTACCTGACTGGAAAGTTTCGACTGGTTGGCCAGTAGATCGACACAACCAAGGTAAGTTACTGGGTCGTCGTTCGGGGGCCTTAATTTCTGCTCACATTACTCAAGTGAAACGTATTTATTTTTTGGATTATCTTCTCACCCAGCTAAGTAGAAACCATGAATCATGGACTAGCTGAACAGAAAAGTACAATGAGGATCCCTACTTTCAGTTGAAACAGTTTCCTACACAACAAAAAGGTGTCAGCAGTTGACAAGTAGTTTACTAATGCATTACCACGTCCTGGATGAAATGGCTCATGTAAAGTGCGTTCCAAAATGAAATATGACCAAACAGGTGACGTTTTGTTACTACTTTTTGGCGCTCACTTTTAGAAAATAGTAGTATTTTAGTGAAACTGCAAACAAACTGATGGTGGTACTTGTATGCATTCTAACAAGTGGTAAAGCAACTTTCAAGCATTACAAAGTGCAGCTTTATCCTGCTGATTGTTTATTGATGTGTTTGTAGCCGTCGAGGAATATCGGGTTAATTCACTCCACTCCTTGATCGACTTCCATTGGGTATATCTCATTATTGTCCTACCCAACGTCTAACGACTGAGGCTGCACAGAACAACGTATGAAGACGCAAGCATTCAAAACTTTACGATTTGATAACCCATTACCAGATTACCTCCGAAGGTTACTCATTCAGCGCTTAAAGGTTACACCAAGTGGTAAAAGTACATTCAACCTCAGTGTATGTAAGTTTAGTGGCCTTCAGTCTAGTTCAGCTCGAATACAGTTTATTTAAAGTTTAGCTTAGGTGAAACGAAATTTCGGACACATTGGCCATAGAAACTGCAAATATATCGGCATGTTTGACATGAGATAGCGCAGAATTACCTTTCCACTTTGCACATCCATTGCAAATTCCAGCGCGAAGTAACTTTGGAAAGGTTACTTTTTTGTTTTAAATTATGTTTTTTTTAACAAAATCAAACGTGATATTTTTTCTGCGTATCACAAGAGTGGGCTTTCAAAATTGCCACAGGTTAACTAAGGACGACAAATTCTCTTGGACTGAAATCACCCGGATCATTTTGGCAGCAGATGGTGAATTCCAGGAATATTTGATTCTTTAAGGGTATTAGGACTTTTGTCTTGAGTGCTTGGAAACGGAACAACATCTGCAGACTTCAGGCTATTTGATTATTTCACAGTAACGGATGAAAGTGTACTGTATAGTTCTTGAATATCGAGTCAAATAAATTCATGCTTTGCAGTAGTTTGGGGGCTTATTAAAGGGAAATGGAATACTTGCTGAGGGTTACCCTTCAAACACCGTCACGAAGAGACTGGACCTTACCGTGTTGTGACGACCAGCGACCCATTGAGCTATACTGGGGGGTGTCCCCGCGACACCCACAGAGTCTCTCATACCAGGTTGGTCAATGGGTAGAGGTCTGACAAACAGTCTCCTGGTCCTCCAGGTTGGGGGTTGGAACATGTGGCGACTTGTTCCGTAGAACTGGTAATGCGCTTGCATTTCCCGCCAAACACCGCTGCCTTGCGGTCAGGCTTTTGAGCCAGAGGCTTTGGTTGAGTATTCCAATCGTCCACCTGTCTATGTGTGGACGTTTCGACAGTATAACAGCCTACGTACAACAATGAACTGCACATATACGAATAAACTCATGCCACATCGGCCGTCGCGTGTTGCCATCAGCCGGGCCGCGTAACTCGCTGCATACAGCAGGGCGGGCAAGCGTAAGCAGGCTACTACAGAAGCCTTCCCCTCTTCCTTTCCACGTATTTTCCCCCTCTCCCGACCACATTATCAACTCTCGCCCAGCCCTTAGGACTGATGACCGCGTTCGTCTTGCATCGCAGGCAATCAGAAAGCGGGTTTTCGGTTGAGCAACAGGTACGTTTATTGAAGAATTTGTCCAGCATCAGAAGCTGCGTTGATTGGGACATGTGTTACATATGCCGAACCACCGTTTGCTGAAGAGAGTGTTGTTTTCGTGCCCAGCTTAGAGTGGCGAAAGCAGAGAGGTGGCCAACCCTTGAACTGACAGAGGGATATGAAGGAGATTACGAAACGCTTGAGTGCTGTCGGTGCTACTCGCCTTCCAGGATGGAGACCGCGTGATCCTCACTGCGCCTGGTTGGAACTGCTGCAAGATATGGCTGCCAACCGACGGCAATGGCGTTCTTGTTGTCAACTTCTATCCCGATTGCCTGAATGAGCGTCTGGAGGCGCAGGCACCTCGAAATGATTGTAGTGAGCTAGCACCAAGTCCCTCTCCCCGTCCAACATTGACCTCTTCTTCACAATAAGGCTTTCAAATAAATCGTGATTGTGCGGAAGCAAAACATCAGTGTTGAACACTGATGTCATGCTGTCGATGATGATGATGATGATGATGATGATGATGATGATGATGATGATGATGATGATGATGATGATGATGATGATGGCCCTTCGCCCTTCGGATCTTCAATGAAAATGAAGTTACGAGTAAACGATAGGGAAATCAGTCACATACCAGTGAATTGTAGAGGATCTCTAAATCAGCAACGGTCCCCACCTAGGATTAGTAACTATCGACCACAAACATATCCACATAATTAGTTAGTAATTAGTTAGTAATTAGTTAGGTGAGTGTGTTCTAAGTTCATAATGATGAAAAAAACTTGCAACGCGTTTCAAAACTGGGACCGGCAACCAATTTTTAGAAACTTAACCAGGGGGCGAGAGCGTGAATTTACTGACCGGAGGGCCCGTGGTTCGAGACCGACCTCGGTCTCTTCACTTCTCTTGTCTAGGCTTGGGCAACCTGTCAGCATCTCAGCCCTCGTGGTTCTTTCGGGTGGCATGGCAGCTAGACACCGATCGGGTGTTACAGCTTGGAGATAGATAGATATCATAATTCTGAGATTGTAATCACAGAAATATGTGGGCTTATATAGCGAAAAAAAGAACCTGTTTTCCCTAACTGGCAAATCGTATATTTTTACTAAAATGCTTACAAATCAATAAGAGGGACTACAACTCACTGTAGAAACTGGCTTGAGACAGAGTAGATACCCGAATAAAATTCAAAAAATACCTAACGCAGATAAACTGATAAGAGTTTTCTGTGTGCGATTAAACTCAGAATTTCTGAACATTAATTGTGAATTTTTCAACCTTGTCCCTGGAGGATTTACCATCAAACCACTTAAAAACGGACGCACCAGACACTTGACATAATATCATGAAACATGCAACGAACATCGCGACTTGGCAGTGTTTGAAGGATACAAGGAATTGGCGCGATTTGAACACAAACACGCTTGATTGGATACAACAAACAGTTTTGCCTCGTGGCATTTTCCCCCTATATTACAGTGGTCTGATTACGTTTGGGTTGTTTCATTGTGACTGAGAGTGCAAGGCAACGTTCTTTCGAGACGCACACAAAGAAGGGCAATGTGTAGGCTCTTGTGGGTTAATTTCACTGCCAAAAGATGCCTTACTTAGATAACATTGTCGATCGCTGGATAAAAACTTCCTCTTCACATAGACCTGTCCAATGAAACATCATTCAGTCATTTCTTGTCTATCTCACATAGATCTGTCCAGTGAAACATCATTCAGTCATTTCTTGTCTATGATTCCGTTTGGAAAACAGAGTGGTGGACTTCGAAAATTGATGATCAGTCATCCCACATTAAACTAATTTTACGGGCTTACAACTTTTTTCACGTGAATTCATTTTTTATTCATTGCGTTTCTTTTGCGTATATTCGTATTTTTGGGAAAAAATAAGTCATTTGCCTACCGGCATATCCTCGCAATTGTCAAGCAAAATATTAATCGGCAAAAGAGGAGCACTCAACAAGCACCAAAATTTGGCCGTTGATTTAACCGCCCATTTTCAAGGTCAGTGTAATCGGATAAGAGGAACATCAACCTCATGAGCTCCTTCACTCCACTGAAAAATGCAGCCTGTGGGGCACGTGACCTCGTGGTCCGATCCTTCTGTCCCGCCTGATGAGTCTTAAAGATGTCGCGGAAAGAAAAGTGGGTTTGATTGGAAGCTGACCAAATATTTGGAAATTTAACTGCTTGATCAGTACCATTTTCTGTTCATCAACTGCTGAAGATATTCTCGTGCATGAACCAAATGAAGAAAACTACTGTGACTTCTGAAGGACAAGGATATCTTGAGAAAACTTACACCGGATCACCAGTATTAGAATGTTGCACTTCCAGGGGTGTGAACAGGCTCTGATAGTTTGGAAAACCATATTTTTTTAAGTGCACATATAAGTTTCCATAGTACAAGCCCTTTTTGAACAAACTCTGCAAGGGGGTTGAGCAGTTACAATGCAACTGGTTTACTTCCGATAGAAACCGTATACTTGCAGATAAAGAGGTAACCTCGGGGAATGACAGAGTAAGAATTATATTCACAGGTGAAATGCGCCAAACCGGATTTCTGGGACCTTCACTGCACGGCCATAAAAGTTTCGTACAAACGCCAAGTGTGCCATGATGGCCCACAAGGAAAATCTTGGCAATTTGTGCCGCCAAAATCCTGCGCCGTCACTTGCTGTCCCTCAAAACGGGTTTAGAGTATTAATCGTGATGTAATCAGTAGTGATGGGATTTAGCTACATGGTGCAAATTTTTCCAGAATGCTGGTTGTACAGACTTGGTCTTTCTTGCTAGTCATTTGTGTGCCACTTGTTCTACCTGAAACACTGCGTTTGTTGCCCGGAGCCAAAGTGCTGCCGACCCGTATATGTAACGAGCAAACAGTATCTTCGAGTGACGCGGAATACCAGAACCTCCGGGAAAGTAAAACAAAGTCAGAGCTGGGTTTCTATACGGTACTATTAATATAAGGCATAAATTCATGAATTATACAAACCTCGACAGTAGATACTCGTCAAAAACAAGTGGTCCACTTGGACAACAAAAGTACAAACGAAAGGAGCAAACAGGCTCCCAGGTGAGACAGTCACACATGCACAAATTCGGCCACAAATGGCCGGATGACCTCAGGGCCAAAATGGGTGAAGTGGTAAGGACAAACAAACGCTAGTTCATATACACGCACTAAACACAAAAGTGGGCGGGGGTTACAAATGGGGACAGAATAAACGTGGGGAATTTCAAGTGTCAACGTAATGGACGATACAGTATACGTGGAATAAATATTTCCCAGTAAACTAAAACCTAACAACGTAACGAGAGGAGAAACTTTGATGAAGGCGAATGGTAAAGGTGAATCGGTGAACCTGAAAGGCAAGTGTACAAAAAAAAACAAAATATGAACAGGGCTGAGCTAAATAAAAAAGCGAAATATCTAGAAACAGTGCTTGTGTGGTTGGTCGGTAAGCGGTTACTTCAACAGTGTCACTTATTGCTCACTGCAAATAAAGCATTCTGTAGTAATTTTCGAAGCAATGCCTCTGAAGGAAGTAGACATTGTCAAGAGGTAATTTTCATAAGTGAGTTTACTCAAATAATTCCTGATAAACCATTGTGCAATACCGATTTCACTCAGCGTACAAGAGTAGGCGACAGACCATCCCTTTCACA
>CM030375.1:8941659-9231659 GCA_003604175.2 Clonorchis sinensis | reverse complement strand
AAGAACAACTTTGTACATCTATTAAACGTGATAACAGTGGAACAAAAAAAACGTAGATTGATTGCTCCTCTGTTTCGTACTTGGAAAATCGGATGGAATGTCTCTCGTTAAGGAGTAGATAACTGCTGTTTTGTTTTTCAAAGTCACTGGGTGATCTAGGATACATTTATCACCCGATACGCCTGGGACAAAACCGTACGTTTATTTGAGTCAAAAAAGCTTTTTTCCCTTGGTGTGATTTTGATGCCGTTATGTGTTTTCCCACCACAGAAGTTCTGTTGAGACTTTGCTGTCTCAATCGGACAGACCATCGAATGCTCAACTATGAAAATTCTGTCCAGACGGACGTCGGATTTCGTCATGCGTTTTACGCTTCCGAGAGTTTCACGGCGGGGCGGTAGGATAAGGGTGAAACGGTACTCTTGTTCGGGTTCCGATACGTTGATGGCCGGACTTGTTCAGGGAACCTTGGTGAAATTTTTTTTCCGAGCAATATGATCCAATTTCTCGGGATCGGCTCAAGTGGGTGGTTTAGAACGACGTGGTGGACCTGCTCCGGTACTCATTTACGCATTGAACGTGTAAGTAAATCAATGGTATTACTGTCATTTTCGTACTCATGTTCGTTTTTCAACTGTAAGTTCAGGTGTTCGCTTGTCTGGCGTCTTGCGGGAAGACATCAGTGGTTCAACACTATACGTTGACTGCGAGTTTTGTCATTTTATAGTCGATAAACCATGATAAATCCATCTGGATATTGAAACATTTTTTCATCCACATCACCGTTGTTTGCACAGTCTTCCTGTTGTCCTGGCGCAGTCATTTTGATGACCGCACACCAAAGAGTGGAAGCATTGGACTGGAGTTTCCTTCATTTGAGTGCACCAGAATTGCAAATTCCCAACGCGCGGATATTCGAAACCCGATAAGTTGATGTATCAAGCGGGTCTGGTATCGCCAGTCTGCAATTGCATTCTGGATCCACCTGAAATGTCTCGTCTGAAGAAGCGAGCCTATTTACTTCGGAGGAGTGCGCTTGGTCAACCAAACACCTCAAACAACGACCTAGTAACTGTCTCGGTTATGTCAACCAAGCGACCCACTGGTTAGGGTTTTCCAGTCAAAAAAATCCTTTAAATCTTGAACCCTCCTGGAACAGAACCTGTGTCCGATGCTTCGTTGTGGACTCACACAGAATATATATACGCCAAGATAGGAGGAGGGCTATTCAAAAGTGCTGGCACCTACAACTGTCCAGATCATTTGCGGTTGAAACCAAAGACTAATCTGTCAGTGTTACTTATTACATAAACATATGGTCACTGATTTGTTCGCTGAGCTGGGCAATTTGATTGCATATGTTTCATCACCGATCGAGGTGACATCCTCAGTGATATCATCTTCGCTACCTGGGCTACCAACATTTTCCTCTACGTAGACATATATATATATATATAATCGTTTTCCCTTATGTCCAACTAACTTGCATTCAGAAGATTCGGAACTATTGATTAGTAGCTTTTTGTCAGAGTTTACTGACAAATTACGTACGGAATCCTATCACCAGCGATTCGTATAGACGCCAAATTCACATCCGCAGATGAAAGCGAATTCGACTAAAACATCCCCAAAGTGTATTTGTTTTTTTTTCTGAATAAATTTTCCTTTTTTAAAACAACTCCGGACAAGCTTAGCTAAAGTGGTAGTAGTTTTCCACAATTAACGAAAGCTTTTTTCCGAAATTTGCGGAGCTGTTGGCATAACGGTGTACACAGAGTTTGCCGTTTGATTCCAAGCAAAGATGTTTTAAGCTATACGTAATGCACTACTCATAAGGTTGCTGAAAATTCTTCGACAGCCCACGACCGGTTTCGCCCTTCCACTTCGGGCTCATCGGGTAGGCGCAGTCGAAAACAGTGCAATTTGGGTTCAAGTAGAACATAAGGTTGACGGAAACTCGGGGACTGCGCCTACCTGATGAGCCCCAAGAAGGGCGAAACCGTTCGTGGGCTGTCGAAGAGTTTTCAGCAACCTTATGAGTAGTGCATTACGTATATACATGTATCGCGATATCTCGAATATCGTAGCAACTGGAACATGAGGCGGCCTGGTGCAGCACATTCAGTTGCCTGGAAACATCACAAACGCGAGAATCAGCTGGGTTCCAGGTGAGTATCTCGCAAAACCAAATTGATTTGCAGATGAGTGTATGCTTTCAGCTAGTTTAAATGCTTAGCTGGCTGAAAGAAAAAATAACGACCCGGTGGGAACCTTTGTGCCGCTTGAAAAGTATTGTTTGGAAATAGAGGTGGATTTGGTAGATCGTCAAAGAATAGGTCCACCTGTACGTTGGAGAAACGAAAAACGTAAGCGCTAGAAACATCGTGCACTTGGAGCGAGGTTGCGAGAACATGATTCGCAAACAAGATCTACCTTGATGGATCGATAATACATAACGGCTAGGACCATCCATTGGCACGCTTTATGTGGGCGAGACGACAAATATTAGATTTTGAGAGAATATACCGAAAGCGACAGACATGCGGACATAAATTTATCATGTATCCGTCTGCGTAGCCGCCACACTCCTGATATTCACAAAACTCAAGCCTTTTCTAGGTTCCCTTTAGCCGACAAACATACACACAAACATGTAAGTATGTTGTATTGCTTGGAAAGTATCATCACGTTCCTACGAACCATATTGAACCACTCTTTTAGACCGAACTTATATCACTTACATTGCTATGACGTGGAAGTTGGAAATGACACCAAATTCGATGGTTGTACCGAAATCAATGTATCTGAAATACTGTTCAGATAATCAATGATCTGGGGTAAATCTTTTCGTGCGGTTTCAAGTTACTCCTCGCGTATAAATGACGCCAGTTACTATTCTGTTCTACTTAGAGGACAGTTTTCCGTTTCCTGTGAGTCGAAACGGCCATGTACTTTGGCGCCGAAATTGTGCAGAGGAAAAGGGACATTTTGTTCGATGGAACAACTGAAACGGATTGCTTTGCTGATCGGTTTCTCAGGAAAATGGTTGTCTGCTGTATAGTTGAATCGGACGCAATGTTTTTGGCGCTTATTGTAGTGAACTAATTTGGGCTATTTCTACTTGCTTCATCTACAAGCCATTAACCAAACTAGCGATGCACGCCACCGAAATTAAGTAAAAACTCCGACATTCTCAGTTAGTGCATCACACACAGTCCAAGTAGTATAACATAGTCTGGGTTTCTCTAGGTGAACAGGCGTAGAAATTTGGTTATCTTCTAACATGAAGCAGGCGGGCGGCTGAAAATGGCAGCTCTTTGACACGACTGTATGGTATGGACTGACAAGTCTCGACAGGAGTCATGTTGGCATGCCAACAGTGAATTATCAATGTTCTGATGCTCATACAATCACACAACATCATCGCGGAAAGATGAGAATTTCGCTGTGTTAACGTACTCTTAAAACCGTAGCACTGGCGAAAAACTGCTGTCAAGGCAACATTCTGGTGGAAAACTTTCACTGGATTCTGACAATCGTATACGATAAAAAAACTATGCAGCGAACAACTCTCAAAGCTGTAAAGAATATTGTCGAATATTTGCCAAATCAGTGGGAAAGAAAGATTATCCCAGAGATTTAAACGAATTTAGGACTACCGCGTTCTACGAAAAAGGAACCAACCGGATGGGGTAAGGTGGGTATTTCAATGAACAGCACAAACGTTTCCGCTTACTTGAGGCAAACGTTTATTTTGCCGCACAAGTTTACTGCATTCAGGGGTGACGTCATTTCTGGGCGGCTACGACAAGCGAACATTTTGCACAGTTAAGGGTTTCTGATAAATTAAACCATGGAAAGTTATTCTCGGGGAATCAGAAGAAACTCAAAAATGAAATTTGAAAAAACTGTCTTCCCGATCCAACCTCACTTATAGGTTTCGAAAGTTCAAAACCGGTTCTGCTCCTGGTCCCCAAGAACCCAACTTGACTGTCTAATCGTACATAAGTGGAACTTTGCATGAATTGCAAATTAAACCGGTTTATCACGGAGGAGCTTGACTATTAGGTTTTCCGTTATTACCCACTCAATTAGCAAATGAATCTATAAATCCGTCTGCAGAATGGACGCCGCCATATTATTCCGCCATGATTTCAATCCTTTCCGGGATGGAAGCGGCAAGTCGAAACTACGTTACCTTCAAGAAGTAAAAATTCCAATAGGTGGAGAGTTTATCAAAACTTTGACGCCAAAAATGCGTCAAACCGAAGAAAGCCATATTCGGCTGAGATTTACCTCGACACCTCTGACACTATTATCCAACCGACTGTGACGGAGAAGAGACGCCTCATATTCTAACTGGATCGGTATTCATGAAACCACAGGGAACTCAACACTACTCAAAAGATGCTAGTTGTGGTCTTAATGTCGAGATTGTCTTGATCAATTTAATCAGTTGGAACGTTGGTCAAGGCTTTCACGTGTGTCATTTGGCCCACTCAAACGGAGCTAAAGTTACTAGTAGTTACCTGGTATGCCAGACGACCAACGGACGGTTCAGCCGTGCCTCAGATTCGTCAAGAACAAACACTCTTTTCTGGACTTGCCAAAAATATGCTGCGACAGGAATGACCAGCAGATACATTAAAGAAAGAGGAAATTATATTTCCGTGGACTACAAAACGCCACAAACATTGAGAACAACGTTGCAGATATATATATTTTTGGACTTAATGAATGGGTAAAAAAATGAAAAGACGCATCGCGCTGTTCTACGTGAAGTGTGTATCATATATTGAATTCGCGGAGTCACTCAAAGAGAACCTGCCCCAGGAGCAACCCAACAAACCAATGGAATAAGAGGTATACGGACCACAACGCAACGCAAATAACAAACGAGCCAATAAGATTACAGGAAGGGTGTACACCAATTAGCTTATCACTTGAGGGGATCTTAGATTCCCTTCGAAGTTTATATAACTTCAGGGAAGCAAGGAGGACTTACCCGCTCACCTACTCACTGAGCATGGCTTCTTGGTTGGGGACGAAAGGTCTGCAGGCTAATTGTCGAGCTCGGCAAACGGATCAATCCACTTCTAAGGAGTTCGGAAAAACGTTGAAATCCATACTAAAGGTGTCAAGTAATTCATTTCGTACTGAGAGATTGCCTCGTTAATGAGTGAATAATTAAGAAGCTCACAGCAAGGTGAACATCGGACTCAGCTGGCCTTCAAAAAAATCAAGCGTCAACACCTTTCGCCTTGCAAACACAAGTGACCAGCCATAATTGGCGAAGTTTCAAAAGAACCCTGTGGCCGCACGCGTGGTCACTACCTGGTGTCCGCCGTCGCTTTCAAAGTGATATGACGCACGTCAATGATCAAATGTTCGATGTGGTGTGTAAATACAAACTGTGATCCTCAGCGAATAGGAACAACTCAAAATGCACGTCTGCGAGATTCTTTTCTGCGACAAATGCAGAGAAGATGCAGACAGTATAACAGCAATCGCGTATATCATCAGACGACTACACTACCAAATAGGTTGAAGGGCATATCTGATTTCGAGACCTATGGTCCATAACACACCAGTCTGTCGTGAAATGTGTTCAAAATGATACCCGGAGGGTGATTCTGTTTTTTACTATTTGTATATATATGTATCTATATGTATATGCTATAGCTGACTGCTGTCCCCAATCCAGTGCCTTAGTGTCGGTAAAAGACTCATTGAAAAGGAGCACAATGTAAATGAGCGAGTGTGAAAGTACAACAGCTCCACGCCATACTTTTAAGGTCACTGTTTGACCTTGAGCTAAGGCTGTCTGATCGGCGTTTAGTGGAAATTTTGAGGATCTCAGTAAGTTTCGGGTATTCGGGGATAATCTTCAAGAGTCTGACCTTCCGGAAAAAACCATATATGCTCCGAAGAAATATTAGTTTCTTCCCAGAAAAAAAACTCGCCAGTGACCGTATCCGAGTGGGGTGTTTCAGTTAGAATTTACTGACAATGCGTGCTCCGATGTGAGTCCACTCATTAGCTCCACTGGTAATACGAAAAAAGTTATTGTTAATTTGCGACAGCACTTTGTTAGAAACCTAAAAAAACTTATTTAACATCGGAACTATTTATTTTGAATCGGTATAAGTTACACGAATTGGGATTCAATATTGCCTATATTCCCGGGTTATTTCGGAAGGAAATATTTTGAAACTTGCCCAAACTATGTCATAGCTCGTACGTTCATTTTGATCAACATCAGAACTGCCGCGTGAAATACACCGCGGTTTCATTCACCTTTTACCTAAAAATTTCCAATATTTGTCTCCAAATTTCTTCCGTCACTTTCTTGCGAACAAACATATCGCAACATTGTTCAGTCTACCTACCTGGACCGTTATTGATGGGATCCTGTCGAAAATATAGTCCAATATGGACGGAGTTGCTTTTTGAATGTTCCCAACGATTCTGCAAACAAAATTTTTCCCCTGACATTTTCTAAACACGGTCCACTTCTTGTCTGCTCAGATAGACTCTTGATCTTCTCAGCACGTGTCGTGTTAAATTCACTTTTCCCTTCTTGTCTGAATGGTAATTATACAACACTGTTGAATCTCCTTCCGAAAATAAGTTTACGGACCAACTGCTGTGTAACTCTTGACAACCACCCGTGAACAAGATGCTACATTCTTTCAAACTGAATGTCCTCGTTGACAGACGAAGCACGATACGAAATGGCCAGAAAACTAGTAGACAGTGAATTCTATTCCGATGACTTGTAGTTCCCCAACTTAACAGCAGGAAAGTGTGGACCGAGATTATTACAATTATCTTGAGGAAATAACACCGTATTTTCAGTGATGAAAGAAGGGATTGCATGTCATGTGGTGGAAATGTGAAGATCAGGGCGAAATGTGTGATTACGCGTACCCCTAAGGAACTTCGGGTGGTGTTTGGACCTAGAAAAAACCCATAACTGTGTAACCACCATCACTAACCGTTCGTATCAGTTTGTCTTCCTTGACTGCGCCTACGTACACCGCTGACTTGCTGAAGTTTTTTTTGTCTTTCATTTCCACTATTTCGGTCAATTTTGGCTAAACGGTAGATAATTTTTTTGATAAAAGTTCTCTGTGAGTAATCTGCATGGATATGCCAATTGGCAGGATATATCATGCTTTATAATCCTGTTCATTGGATGATTGCGGTTAGATCTTGTACGACTTGAAACGAAATAGTTCTCTGAACGTTTACTTCGGCCATCCTAGCATACCGGCTATCAGGGAGGAAGTCTTACCGAGTTAATCTCGTGGATTCCCTATGATGAAATGAATGTAAGTGGTTTGTGAAGTCGGGTTTAAGGGTTAAAAATTTAGAGAAGTTTAATTACTTCCCTAAGTGGGAGCCATGAAACCTGATGAGATAGACCAAGGTTCGGTTCCGGCATTTTTGTCCACAGTGTTATATCATCCAGGGCAATCCCTCAGAAGGGACATTTCCGGAATCAGTCATGGCGACTTTTCCGCGGCTTAAATTCTGACCCCTCAAAGAAAGAATACTCTAAAAAAATACTCCCCATTTTCTCTTCCCTTGCTGACCTATTTACTTGACTTAAGTATCCGAACGGTACGGTCCTCACACAATTTTGGAGAGCGGGTACTGGTTAGTTGATAATAAACCAGTTACAATCAAAACGGATTGAAAATCTATCTCCGCTCAACAGACAACAGTTACGCGGAGGCACGAAACGAATGCCTGGCGGCAGTGTTCCAAAGACCCTCTTAGCACTAAGAATTGTCCTGTGATTCTACATTAGTTCCACAACAAGTGAATGTATTTTTTGTCATTGTAAGCAGCGTAATGACAAAACCTACCCACCCATCCGCCAAGTCATCTTGCAGAAAACTGACCTTTTTCTAATCGGTCGAATCAGGGCAAACTTTTGAATACGTTTCTTGTTTTATCTGGCCCTCTTTTTATTCATCAAACTACTGAATCCTATGACGAAATCAAACTAATTAGAGGTCGATTATAATTATAATTATAATATTTATGCTTATAATTAAATACATATTAAGATAATATAATAATATACTATGTACTAATAATAATTATCATAACTATGATTACATATTAAATGTGTTAAATATTTCTATATCATAATATAATATTATTATTTTAATCATGTATTATAATTATAATTATAAGCATAAGTATATTATTATACTTATAGTTATGCCTCGCAATGACCTCCTGGTGCGGGCAAAAATGCTGTCAACATGAAGCTAGTACCTCATGAAAAGAGCGCTTCTTTGGAAAAAAGGACGCCACAACAAGAACAAAGATAACAACAGGACCCATGACTTCGTGTACGTTTCAGTACTACTCTGAAAACCGTGGTGCCGGAACCGCCAGCAAAGCAGAACAAACAAATCATCACAAACGAGAGATTCAGCTGGGTTTCAGGTGAGTCTCTCGCAAAAACCAAATTGATTTGCAGATGAGTGTATTTCTCGAAAAACAGTCCAATTTGGGTTCAAGTAGAACATAAGGTTGACGGAAACTCGGGGACTGCGCCTACCTGATGAGCCCGAAGCGGAAGGGCGAAACCGGTCGTGGGCTGTAGAAGAGTTTTCAGCAACCTTATCAGTAGTCCATTACGAATAAACAACAAACATGTTTACGAATCTGCATCACCGAACGATCTAGTCCAGCGACTGGTGATCACAGAAATCCCCTGATTGATACAGACCCTCAAGATGGACGTAATTCTTTCCTGTCAAAAGATCACTATACCTGATGTTTTATACGAAGCTTGTGTTGCTTTATCCACTATGTTTCACCTAAAGCATTTAAATTTTTGGGCAAGACACTATACTTGCCTTAAAATTATCAAACAAAATCCTGTTTTGCTTCTCCTCTGGTTGAAAAGCGATCCCGAGTGTGGGAGTAAAACAGTTTTTCCGCAACGACCATTGTGGTTGGATATCTGAGCGAGACTAGATCTTGTTTGACACCATCATCCACTTTTTTCGTTCGTCACACAAACAGGACGGGATCAGTGAACGGGTGTTCAAAATAACCGTTTTCACTAACATTTCCCAAGTCTTTGTCGATGAAAATCGATACTCGCTAGAAACCTAAAAGCACATCGTTTACACCACCATATTCATTCTGATGTGTAGTGCGACAGCGTGATGCGTGTAATGCGCAGCTTCACCCTGATCAAAAGCCGTCCTGTCTTTCAGCTGAAGAGGACTAACACCGGTTTGCTCAGGATGTCCGATTATCCGTTTACTCCGTAAATACACACCCCCGAAGTTCTTCCGGTGCGTGTGAAGTACTCAGCCGAGCGGAACTAGTGTACCGCAAAATGAGCGTACGTTTGCTAGCAACCAGTGTGTTGGTGTCTATCGCACACACATCCCAACCGTCTAGCTACTTATTCCGCACCATTTCCGTTTTTCTACTGGTCAAGTGCGGAGAATTCCAGTGGAACCAGAACTACCGAATTCCGGTGTGTGTTTACTGAGCCGCAAAAGACAAGCAGAGTTTCCCTTTGCTCTCGGGCCACTCATGCAATGGATATGACACCGGAAATCACGAGATATTTGCAACCGACAGTAGACCACATAGACCACCCCAGGAAGTTTTCAAACCATTGCACAATTGCGGATGCAAATAGGCAGTAGGCCAAATGGGGCAAAATTTGTCGCGTAATAGAGTTACGGCTATCAGTCACAAGACTATTTTAGCGTCAATTTAACCAATGTCGTTCAGTTTCTCGTGGTGCTTCGGGTGACTTTTAGTTCCTCCCGAAGAGCACTCTTAGGAGAATTAACCAAAGATACGAATCCATAACCGGACAGTTTGCTTTTGAATAAAATACTCAACCAAACGCGTGCAGTGTGTTAACGAAGTTTTATTCGTGTCAGTTTTTCAAAGCACCAACTACGAGGTTCGTTGACGTCCAGAGAGTAGCAACGTTCAGCCTACCATACAAATCACACAAGGAGCTTGATAACGGGAGTGAGAGTAATCAACTGCCAACCGTTTGGACAGAGAATCCCGGTTGAAAGAGAACCATGCGTCGTCGGTAGCCCATTTGGAGAACTAACCAGTCCACCAAGCGGATTGCCTCCCACTGATATCCACTACCATACACCATAGACTTACTAACTCGAGGTCTACCAACATTCCGTCTTCAACCTGTCACTTTAGTCCAGGTTAAGCAAACGTCGTCATTCTGGTCGTTGGTTTGTTCGCTGAGCCGGGCTCATTCTGGTCGTTGGTTTGTTCGCTGAGCTGGGCAATTTGATTGCAAACGTTTCATCACCAATCGAGATGACATCATCAGTGCGTTGGTAGGGAGGGTGGTGGGGCGTAGCGATGGGTTGGTGGGTGTGCGTTGAGTAGTGTTGTGTGCGTGTTAATATACATGCTATCAGCTGGGATTGACCTTCGATCATGATTGGTTGTTCGGTCGGTCGGTTCCATTGGTTGTTCTGTTACCCCGTGTCCTGATTGATCGATGACCACATGAATTGTGAGCCTGACACCCCGTGCTCTCGTGCTCTGGTCGACGCTGTGATGACCTCTATCGTTGACCTCTCTGGGTTCCGGCTCACAATTCACGTGGTCATCGATCGAGCAGGACACGGTCTAAAATCGTTTAGTAGACGTTTTCATCTGATTTCACAGGTCCTTATGAAAACTGACAGAGACAGCTTACACTACGATAAGGTGGACCATTTATCAGTCTGCTTATTGTAAATGTAACTTATTAAGGAAGTATACAAAATTAGAAAAAGATCAGGAAAACCTATTGGGAAGCACGTCAATTTAGCGGATTTACCTGCTTTTGGAAATTGCTCCAAAACCCGGAATTGCCTGGTTCAGATTATGACTAGACTCTTTCAAGCCGTTCGCGGCGTTTTGCTGACCCGCTACCTTGGTTTTTACGTAAGCACACAGACAACGATACCACAGTGGCGCGCTAGAAGCTGTTCAAGATGTCAGGGTAGCTTGAACGACCACAATACAAAATCAAAAAGTCAACTTGTATTCTTCACTATGCCTCGTTTGGTTGAGGCTTACAGAATTAGATCTGTAAGGTAATCACACCTTCGACACATGAACGATTTCACTAAAAACGCTTCAAACTAACCCACGCATAACTCCCCCAGTTCATCGTCTCTTGAGGATATGACCCGTATGAGCTGAGTTGGTGCCTTCCTTTCGATTTTTACAGATTGAATCTCTAAATGTTTGAACTGCCACCTACAGTGCTATGACGTGCCGCGAAAATACTGTTTGTCACCGGTTGAATCAACTTCATGCCTTATGCTACACCCCATCAGCTCACGTCGCTTCAGGCTATGACAGAGCGATTCATTACCCAGCCCAATTATTCCAGATGAGATTCCCTGTCTACAGCTCGTCAGTGTCAAAGTTTGGAAAAACTACATTTGTGTTTATTCTGGCCGTCAACACAGAGGCAGGTGAGAAATGTGATAGAAAGAGGCGTATGAAGTTTGAATTTCCAAGAGCTGTCACATTTGTATAATCATTTTCCCCGTGCATTTTGTGTCAGTCGCTCGAACTGCCGCGCTGGCCAGAATGAATGTCATTGTTGACAGTTCATATTGTGCATATGTGCTATTTTTTTCTCGTGACGCGGTACACAAGCCTCACTTGAATCCAGACCGAATGACTCACACAGAAATTTGGAGCGTCGAAACGTCTGGTCCATGCAAATGCTGGAAGCGGTTAAACGGTCCAGTAAACGAATTGACCACCAATGCCTGTCAAATCCATAGCACACAATAAACTATCTCTTAGTTGCCCTCCTATTTTTTTCAAGTTCGCATCCTCGAGAGCGTGTACGTCTACTAATTCTGAACAAGAGTGAAACAGCGCTGCGGCGTTTTCCGCTTTTTGCAGATGTCGCGGATTCTAGTTACAGGATGAAGTCACAAAGGAAACGATTTCAATCGAGCCCTTGCAGGTACAAGGAAGCGTCAGTAATTCTTCGATTGTGCGAACAAACCCTCAGGAATTTCATTGATTTGTGTTTAGAACGGGCAAATTAATGATGAATCTGACGGAGGGCATGTGAATTGGTGACTGTCGCTACATAGAACCGTGTGGTTAATTTTGCTGTTATTAATACCATTATTATCATTAATTAATTCTTTGAGTAGCATTTTGCTCCACGGAATTTCAAAGGAAGAACTAATTGTACCCCCTTGTTAGGTGCAATCTTGAAGGTTTGGGTGTGTGCTGTCGGTCATCATTCCACAGTTCATCAGACGGTCCAACCGAGGCTCATGTGTGACAAGAATAGATTTCCAGTTTTGCTGGTTGGACAATGTTTCGTGAATGAGTGCTCACGTTAGTAAAACTCAGGGATCCACAATACTGCAAACATACTTGACGAATAAGAATCCAAATAATGATTTCTGACTCATTTCTGGCATGGCTCTGTCCAGAGCTATTGCGTGGTCTCCTTTGTCACCTTGTTCAGCTCAGATGGATTACTGTCGCTCCCTGAGACTTTTGTTCCTTGGGCTTCAAGTGGGTTTTCTCAACCGAGGGGGTTTCAGTACGCGACGTCTTTCACAGGGTTTGTATTCAGAATCCACATAGACTCACACAGAATTCAGCTGAAAGATAACTTCGTATTTTGTTGCTCATATTGTTTTCACAGGATTGATAGACCTCTCTTCCTGACGCTGTTTTGCGTGGGCGGATGACTGTACTGGACTGCGTTCCTATGTAGTACCACGTGACTTTGGAAGCAAAACGACCTACCCACATAACGCGGGCACTGTTTTGGTAAAATTCAACTCGCGGTCGTGATTGTATTAGTCGCCGCTGCGATCTATAACCGAACAAAACTCCGCCAGACAGTATCCTGAAGCCACGTATCCCGTGATTTTCAGTAAGCCTACAGACTTTTTTGTTTCTGGGTTCATCACGTTCCGATTGTTCGTTACAAAATATATCTCCTTTGGCAAGTCCGCGTAATTTGATAGGGAAGTTGCTCAGAATTTTGCTCGTGTATGAAAACAGCGACCATGTACATCAACACGTTTCAGAGAAAAGACTGGTACATTAAAAGCAAGCTGGTCCCCGTTGAAAACAGACGAAAATAACGTTTTGCTGACCCAAAGTGACACGTTCGTGGTTCCGAACATGTACTTTCCAACCTTTTGGTGGTCGCTTAGGATGTTTAGACCCCATGCTTGTTTGACTCTTGCGAAACTATACCTTCCCACATAGTAGTGCGCAGCTCACTGTGTAACAGCCCTGGACAACACATCTTCGTTTGGACCGTAGCCTGTTGTCGATTTGTATTCTTTTTTTATTCAGTCGATCAACTTCACCATTTTTTGAGATCGTTTCGGTAAGCCAATACTAGCTAGAAATTCACTCCACGGGAGCACAAAGTCACGCAGCGTGTTAGCTGAGATGGCAAGCGCAATTTTTCAGACATCCAGTTATGCTCATTTCTAGATAAAAAGTGTGAAGGATGCCACCTGAATATTTCACTGTGGGGTCTGTGAACAATCCCGACATAAGCTGATGAGACCCAAAAAGCAGCTAACAGTCATTTCTTTCGGAGTTGTTGTCTCAAGGTCGCTTTTCAGAGGGTCGAACTGCGCAACCACAGAATGTAGTGTTTAACTATGTGCGATGGCTTTTGAAGGGTACTGACATCCGAGAATGATTTTTCCAGGTCAGCGCACTTACAGACATATCGTTCATTTGATGTGTTTGTCATACAGTCGGTCATCGCTCTCAGCATCCATCTCAGTTTTATCCCTTCGCAATTCACCACCTCTTCCCCAAGTCTCGAGATTTCAGCTCAAAATGAAAAAATTACGTAATCATCTTGATGTGTTGTGTGGAATTACGGAGCATCAGCAGCAGACATTTTTCCCGCGATACTTTGGGTTTTCTACCACATCGCTGTTTCACGAACCTCACGAAAAAGATGTCAGTATCACCCAGGTTCAAAAACCACGGTGAAAGAAACATTTCTGAAATTAACGACGTGCACATCTGTCCAAACAGTGAGGAAGAGGAACTTTTGTTAGTCGTCCTCTTGCGCAAAAGGCATAATGCCCTCCGAAATGTGTACTGGGCTCCATAGTATTCGAAAAGTATGTGGCGGTGCCGTCCCTACATCTGCGTGGATGTGAAAAGTACTAACTCAAGTTTATCAGACACGTGAACGTGCTGTTGTTATTTTCCAGACATTTTCTTCACTTCTTCCTACATGCTCGATGCATGCATCGTCACAGATTTTATCGTCTTTTTTTTACAACACAAACAATGCCATTAACCATGTCAAGCTTCATCAGCAAATTTGTCAGACTAGGGAACAGCACAGTGATAGAACAAAGCGCAAATCTGGAGTGCTGTGTTACACACAATTGTCTTTACGGTTTTCCACACCTAACGCGAGCGGCAATACTTTACTTTGATCTTTTGTGTATGGTGACTCATCCCCTTTACTCATACAGCATGCCTGTTCCAAGTTCTTGCTCCTCCGGTGGGTCAATTTGTATAGTGGTATTGTATTTTGGTTTTTTTGCCCATTTTTGTTACATTCCACGGGCAATTGTATTTTTCAGCACCACTTGGGCAAGTATAACTTTACAGAACAGTGGACAGAGGTAAAGAACGCGCTTACTCCCTTAGTTTAGTTTTTTCCCCAGTTACTCAGGTGACGCACAATGGAACAAAACCCCGAAATTTACGCTTTGCTAGTGAATAGTTACTTTGCCTTTTCAAATCTTGGTTTGCATGTTGCAAGGTTGAAAACGACCATTCTCGGAGTATTGATTATAGCTTTTTTGCCAGATGTATCCGGCAAACCGGAACTCAGCCGTTTGGAATACCGCAATGGTGCAGAAGATAGACGACAGTTAATGTTATCTAACGCAATGGCCAGACTGGGTGGTCAGATAAACTCTCGTTGGTCTTCAAGCTTTTCCAATCACACATTCCTTCCTTTCTCAACAGAGCTTCATCCTTAATGCTTTTACCCCAGAGTAGCACCCACAAAATGAACGGCTAGGTTAAAAACGATTCATAGAAGCACGATTTGATTTCGGGCAGTTTAGTGAATCTGTGTAACTGACCAACTAAATCACAAGCTCATCTGTCCTCTAGCTTTGAAAGCAGAACGATGGGCATAAATGCGTCAGGTCCAGAACAAAATTCTCGGTAAATAGGCTTCATTGATCTGGGCCCCTGATAACCCCAATAAAATCATTTCTAAGAAATGGCGAATACACTCTGTGTGTCCATCTACCAACACAAAACAGCGAATCGCACAAGAATGAATCAAATCAATTGGTCCACCGAATTTCTCGACAGGATGTAATCATACCAAATTTTGGTGTGGGAATGTGTTGTTCTTTCTTAGATGGAAATACATTAACATCAGTTTCATCTTCTATCACAGGATCACTAATATGAAAATGGTTACAGCAGGAGGTTGTCTGTCAGATTGCCACAAGCCGTAAAAGCTAGGCTTATGTTTCTCAGTCTCTGGTGTTAGCATACACCCAGGTATCGCAATGACTCACAAAGTAGCGAAATACACTCATTTGCAAACCAATTTGGTTTTGCGGGAGACTCACCTGGAACCTCACTGAATCTCTCGTTTATGATGTTCCAAGTGAGTCTCACGCAAAACTAAATGGGTTTGCGTATGAGTGTATTTCGCTAATTCCGTGCAATTTGGGTTCGAGTAGAACATAACTTTGACGTAAACTCAAGAAAGGTAAAACCAGTGGCGGGCTGTCGAAGAATTCTCAGCAATCTTGTGAGTAGTGTATTGTGAGTCACAAGGTAGTCCGTTGTTTTCACCCACGGTTGATTTCTCTTAGAATCTAGGTGACCCTCACAGCAAAAGTACAATCTCCCTGATTAAGCAGTAGCGTGTACAACTCTTCAAATTTGTGAATGTTCTTTGTCTTCAACTACGAAGAACAACGAAACTGCTCAAACGTAGCTGAAGTTTTAAAACTTGGTTGCAGATACTGGACAGTGGATCGTAAGGTTTTCGGTGTTCCCACCTGTCTGAGAAATGCGACGTTTGGTAAAGACTGCACCTGGAGACCCCACACTTACAACAGTATTCCCTGAAGAGAGACTAATCTCCTACAAACGCTTATGTGGACAAGGATTTTGATAACAGTTTTGAAGAGACGTACTTCCATATATCCAACATATCCCTCTATTGTAAGCTATAATCCGTTCTCCAGTCAAACTGCTGTGAACGCCGTGGCGCATTTATACTGTCTGATTCCATGCTGACCGGCGCATATCGGATCACCAGTTTTAGGGTAGTAGTTTCAACAATAAATTGGGCGGTTAGACCACCCAACTGTAACAACAGTTTCGGTTATACAACTTAATACAACTTAGTACAGGTAAACAGTTGAGAAACTGAAGGACGCGGTAGTTCTCATGACCTTCCACACACCGGCTGATTCGCCTATAACGTAAGGTAAAATGGCCGTTTTGGAACGTTGCTTACATGCTTTCAGAACCCACAGGTTAAGGTTAGTAGAATTTGATGTTTTTGTCAGAAATTCTGTCCGCCTGTAGCGATCACTCTCTTGTTCCTTCATCGAACTTCGCTTACTTTGTCTAGTACACCCGCAATCACTAGATCGCGCGTCACAAACACCCAAATCACGTGACAAAACCCCATCTTACTTGCAGCATATACACTAAACTTTCCTATCCATTTTGTCCACGTGGCTGCCACCTGCATCACGTACTATGCTTACGACCTTCAGCCACATCAGGTCAATTTGTTCTCAAGTTTGTCCAACCGTCAAACAAGAGTGGACATGCGCCTTTTCACACTGCGCACAATAAATAGGCAGGAGACTCTCGGCCCAACACACGAGCGCGAGCACAGGACACGAGTCCACACGCGCAGGACCACAAGTCCGCGGACATGTGTAGCAGTGTAGCAGCTATACTGCAGGGAAAACACGTCCCGCGTCAGGACCTTCACTCAGAAACTCTCACCAGTTGTCCTCAAACGATGGGTCACCTTTTGACTTTTTTTGCATTGTATTCATATTATACATGGTGCAACTAATAACTGTAAACTACTGTCTACCACAGTAAAAAAAACTATCATTAGTGCATACATCTTCTGAATTGCGCAAGCACCATTATAACCTGTACACTAATAATAATCCCGGAATCAGGTGGTATGGTCATTTCCAAGAATAGCCCGGTTAACAACCATCAGTTCTAAGGTCGGAACAGTGTTTATCATTAGCATCAACAACGTCCTGACCGAGCAGAATTGAAGCAGCACATCTCTCTGAATGACACGTTTGCAGAAATAAGACCAAAACGACCAGTTCCATGGATAAACTGAAAAACATTTTGCAGACCCTACAAGGTTATCAAAAAGGACTATGTAATAACTTCTAAAGTTTAAAGGAACCATCTTCGCTTAGCGTCCAAATAAAACCCGAAATTACATTTTAAAAAACCGCTCTTTATGGCATTGTCCTCATTAAAACAAACTTTCCTAGCTTCAACATAGCACTTACCACAGCACGTTTCCTGATTCTGTGTTAGTTGCTTAGCAAACTTTTGCAAAAAGATCTATTGACTGACCACTATACGCGTGACGTTTAGCAGGTAGCATGTCTTTCCAAACAGCCCGAATGTTGGAACTAGTAAGGGTGCACCAAAAGGCGTCATCTCCTGCAGTGTGGCGCGCGATTTGTCGTCCTGACCGAGTTCACCATTCACCTTCCACCCGAACCAAACCACAAATCGTCTATATAATATTAAGCTTGGTGTTAATTAACTGACATTCGTTCAGTTCCAATCGTAGACCTGTGAACTGGAGACCAAAAGTTTACAAAGTCAAGAATGTTTCAGTTATTTTATAGAATACCCCCAATGACCGTCTGGTGTTGAGATTTAAAGTGAATATTTTAAAACCCTTGTCGATCACCCTCCAGTCAGGATAAAACGAGGAACTGATTCCGTTTCCCAGAAGTGGGTTCAACTTTTCAGGTCGGAAATACCCAAGAAGAGCAAACAGTGTGATTTTTTTGGGTTTTTTCTCACCACAAGACCGCATATTCAACCTTGTCGAAATCTAGACAAGTCAGCGCGTTAGCAGTAAAGTCCGACCCCGTTACAAACTTTAAACTCCTCTGGAAGTTTACTGGCTTCTTTTTAGATTGCACATTTTATCCTAGAATGTCCAACCCTCGTTCACCCAACTTTATGCCAAATATTGCACCCATTTACTCCGGAATCGTGAAGTATTCGATCCTGAAGTTACAGAAAGTGTACAGTTTGACAAACCCAAATGAGTCCACTATGCACACACTGATTTTTGGTGGAAGATAATCCCACCATACGCTGCACCTTGTCGTCAATCTCGACGTAGTGAGCTCGAACTGCTGAGCTGCTAGTGGGGTGTTCACTCCTCAGGGAAACGGTTGGATGGGACCTCGAAAGGTTTGCTAAGCTAAAAATTGTGATACTATGAACGGATTGGTCTCGAATGCCGGTCGTTTGCTTCAAAATGCGTCAAAATGAAAACGAATCACTCTGCTATGAGGTAGTCTTGAAGACATTTCATTGCAATACAGAGTTGATTTTCAAAGGTTGATGAACCACTAATGCTCCGGAAAACCAATTGCGGCTACGAAACGTACTTTTAAATTGATCAGATCAATACAAAATAGGCCATAATAAAAGCCTGCAGTCTCCTGGTCTATCAGGTTAGGGGTCGGAACGTGTGTGGTTCATTAAGCTAGAATTTCCCGGCAAACGCTACTGCTTACGGTCAACCTATTGACCCAAAGACTGTGGCTTAAGACTCTACCCGCCCTCCTGTCTACGTTTGGGTGCCAAGATAATATTCCAGCCCACGTACAACCACCATACCTACAGTTGGGCAACAAAGCATCAGTGTCGAAATGTGATGTTGTGTTGTTCATGAAGAACTTGACGATGATCAAGGAAATAGGATATAGCACTCGAAATGCTCATTGTATTCCCGCCGTAACAGTCTTTCACCTTTCGTCCTATGCTACTGAAAAGATTTCCAACCCGACACTTGCATTAAAAGTGAGGTCCTTCAAGAATGTGGAAAGTCGGCAGAAGCACAAAATAATCAGGAATTTGGGAACTGTACAATCAGCTGGGAATAAACCGGTTAGTGGGAGACACAAGTGAACAGCTCCAAATGATGTTCTTGTATCGTCCTTGAGCAAAATAGTCTCAGTACTTTAACTGTCGTCGTCACGCATAAAGAATCCTTCCTATTTTACAAAACGTTTAATGAAAACCGGCAAACTCGTCAGAACTTGAGAAGTTATCCCAGGGGTACAACAAAAGTGATTAGGATAGATCATATTTTCTTGGTATAATACACCTCAGCCAAATCAGTCTAATGAAGTGCCGTTCGTTGTGTTACATAATAGGTTTTATCGGAAAGTGTTAAACGTCGGTCCCGCTTTAGATTTATCTCCTCCAAATCGATAAAAATTTTGACGTAAATCATGCGTCAGCGCTGCCAGGAAACAACCCAGAATGGCAGCAATACGTTTTTTTGACGTAAATCATGCGTCAGCGCTGCTAGGAAACAACCCAGAATGGCAGCAATACGTTCAGACTTGAACTACTAGTATGTAGGTATCTATCCAAGACAAAAAGACTGTCAGTTTCGGTGGAAATGGCCAGTCCACTGGACTCCTCAAACAGCTGTACGAGCAAAAGCAGAACGAAAACGGCGGATTTATGTGCGCATATTGCTAGGGTTGCTGAGTAGAACTGTTGTTACACAGTCCGGGCGCCGTTAAATGATATGCCACGTGTCCCAAACTTACAGAAGAGCCGTATTCAGCTTTGATGTTCAGTGATCAGCGAGGGCTTCCTGTTTGTTTCTGTGCAGAGGCAGTGGCACTAAGGAAAACAGGTTTTAGTTCCAGTCCCACCCTAATGCAAGAAAAAACCGCGTGGCCCTTTCTTCCCTTCTCCCTATATATATATATATATATATATGGATAGGTAGATAGTCAGTGTAACAACAGCGGAGATTGTTACGCTATTTTGGAGGATTATCTATGTTTACGTATTCCGCTCAAGACATACCGGTTTTCCCCGGCGGACTTAAGTTGAACACTATTCAAAAACAATGATGACAGTGACGTGATAAAACCCTCCACAAAACCATTTAATACACGTTACATGGAGTTGTCTAACTACAAGGCTTTCGAGGTTAACTTAGCCTGGTTGGCCTGAGTTGCCGTTAGCAAAATACCGCAGAGTAGAGGCCAGAATTGGGAACTCTATTACAACGGCTCTAAGGACCGTTTTGATTTCTTGAACAACGAGCACCAAGGTTAACAACCAAACCGGCAAAACTCCGAACGAATGGCTACGCAAATGTGCTGTACTATAAAAGTGAAAGTAGTTACACGGAATATCAGATTACAAACCTCAACGGTTTTCGACAAACGGCGAGGTACTCCAAAAGCAAGCAAAGCCGATATGGATCAACAGTCAACGCGTGATCGAAACCGGATCACCAACTCATGCATTAAAACAAATTTATCGCTGACCAAGGTTTTGGTACAAAAATAGTATAACAGAAGCGGTAAAAACGATTTGCGCGGTATGGAAAAGGGAAAATATAAATTTCTTGTCAAACTGAAATAGGGTTCAATTACACCAGTCCAAAAAGGGCGGTCCATTTGAATTGTTAACCGGGAAGGCAGTCGTTCAAGATGGGAGGCAATTTTTAAAGATACACGAACTTGCAACAGTGGCCCCTTTCGAAGAGGAGGGTCCTAATACTCTCTGTCCGAAATAAAACTTTTTAACCTTCAAGGTCACATTGTGCCAACGTTTTTGAAAAAAGCTTATTCTTTCGAAATGAAACACAATGAACCATTTTGCGGTCTCAGTCTCTTGCTGTGTGTTGCTTAGCGTATCATACTATTTCGAGCTGTTGGACCTCAGGTTCCATCATCTTTCGTGTTCTGTAGTTTCGATTCTTTACCATATCAAAAGTGATTTGCTGGGTGCCGTTTGATAGAACTTGAGTAATGGCTGAACAATCGGCTTCCATCGCTTGTTATCGCGTTACGTAGATCAGTCGAACAACTGGTATCCTACCCTTAATTGTTAACACATTACCCTTTTTCCCAATATTATATTTTCCGAAATTTTTATCGACGAGGTGTACCTTTCAAGTTGTGATAAACTTAGCAATACAACCCACCTGATTACAGTCCTAAGGACGTAATTACTGGTTTGTAACGCAGTTTGTTCTTAGAGAATTTTCGCGTGCTATAAAATTTCTAAAACAGCCTATTCAAGCATCCGGTCTTGATAGTTTATACGTGGGTTAGGTGCAAGAATAATCGTTCCTAGTTTCTTCAATAGAATAATGGGATGCAGATAACAGTTATCCGGAAAAAAAGTTTCTTTCGTTTTTCAACTAACACGGGCAGCGTTTCACTCTGCTGCTCCTGGTTCCTCGACCAAAGATTGATGCTGTGACAATTTTCGTCTAGACAAATGTATCCACTATGTCTTCTGCAATCCAAAGGCACCTTGGTGAATTTCATGTATTGAGCAACATGATGTGAAAAACATTCTGTCATTATCGAGCGATTCTGACCACAGGGTCCATGTTCTTATGAATCGGAAAAACTACAGACTATATCCAGTACTGTATGGGCAAATAACCGCAGATGTGAGCTAACCGAGTGAACCAGTGCGCCTAAGTCGGTTGGAACCAAAAGTTTAAGCGCATTTGCCCTAACCTTTCCGGGTGCATCACGCGGTTCGCGTAAGAAACGCAAGTCGTGCGACTGCCTTTGCCAGTGATATCAATAGTTCCGTACTCATTATAAGCGATCGGTCTCGTACACCGTCGAGGATCTTGGTGTCGAACTGCCTTATTGCCTGGTCGATTATCGGACAGGGAATGCATGTTGGGGAATGACCTTGGTAAAAACGTTTACGATTTCCGGTACGTTTTATCACGCACACCATTCTAATTGTAAGCATTGCAAGACAGATGTAGTGTGGTCAGATGAGAGAGAAGTCTCTTGCTGAGAAGTAGATTAAGTGGACGACTGTATAGAGTGTTTTGGGGATGTATCCGGTGAGCAGTTCAAGCATTGGACGCCTTCATGAAACGGTGAAGAACTATGGCACCAAAAATCATATAGAGTGAGCTAAATAGTTTGTGTACAATTTGGTTTCTACTGGCAAGCAAACCCAAGAAACTATCTGGCCCAATTCACCATAGCTTGGATTCACAATGTGTACATTTCCGAAAACCATCATGCCTTCAGTTAAGACTGTCCGTCGAAGATATTTCTCAAATACTCAATGGTTCAATTCCTTCTTGTATTTGAAGGCAGCTCAACCCTGGCTGATGCTCAATATTTTCAACTCGAACGTCAGTTTCTTTCGGTATTTCCTTGGTGATCCGCCGTTATATGGGAGTATGCGTTTTGTGAGAGCGTAAGTTCAGACCAAAACACTGTATAAGGGTCAACTTATTAGAAGTATACATCTTGAAAACCACCAGATAAATATCTCACTCTCCGCAGTACTTTACTTGTTTTTTATTCAAATGTTTTATTCTAAATCGTCACAACCAGGACAGTTACTGGGTCGTCGTTCGATGGGTCGGGCACACCAATCACATCGCTCAAGTGTGAACACGTTCGCCTGTTCAGACACTTGAAAATTCAGATGCGTCCAACGTGCGTTGGTGGAGTAGTGGTAACACGCTCGCCTCGCATGTCAGATGTCCGGTGTTCAAATCCCGGCACGGCCACTGGATATGCACTGCTGATGAGCTCTAATAAGAGCGAAACTCGAGTCCAGTGCTTCCCTTTGGTGTGGACTCACCGGAATAATTACGCCAGAACAGGAGGACGACCGTTCAAACGAGAGTGGTGTGAATATGAACAAAATACCTATCCCGCAAAACCCCAAATGCAACTAAATGTAATCAGCTTGAACCACCATACAGCAGAAAGTTGTCTGCGCTAACCCAGACCACATCACGCAGGTTTAAGCTTACTGTTGGACGAGGCCGCCCAAGCAGTATGCTTTGTTCAGAATGAAGACTGGTAGGAAACCACAAGCTGAATACAGTGTCGAGCACAAAAAAGTTTACCTGTACTGGCCAGTTTGATTGAAAACAGCTTGGTTGTGAGCTATTCTGTCCGATGTTTTGTCTATTGTCAGTAAACTTGTAACAATAGTTAAAAAGCTCACTAAAAATCGGACCCGTTTCATCCTTCAAATACGCGCTGCTAACCTATCAAAAAAAGATAATCTTACTCCGGAAATGAAATTCACGGGGTCGACCCCAAAACCGTTCTCCTGCTGGGGATTCCCCAGTCCATTAACCCTGGATAAAGACGAGGCGTTTTCAGTGACTCATGTTTGTTCTCGATGAGAAAAACATTTCAAAGTACACGCAAAGAAAAAAACACAACAGAAGTTCCTGAGCTCGCGTGTTTTAGCGATGTTATCATTCGCTGTCTACTGCCGTCATACAGAATATCTGAGAAGGCCAGTTAGGAACCAAGTAAGGTTCCAAGGCCAAGCAAGGGTCCGTATACAGAAGCATAAAAAATCAATCTCCGAAACACGGCGTTGCAACCAGTGAAACTGGTGAACTTCAAGACGGGTGTAATCAAGGGAGAGAGCATGGACAACTAAAACAGGTGAAAATTCACTCGTCCTCCTTGTCTCAGTGTATCCGAGCTCCATGTCATGTACTTCCAGATGAACCCGTTTCGTTTGAAGCATCGTGTAACACACAGCTGTCACCCAAGGCTGGAATGAGTTCTTCTTGATAATTCGGAATATTTCATGTCTGTCAATGCAGTTTAGTGAACCAATAAATCGACGGGAGTTTCCCGACATTTGTCCGCAGATTTGAATGCAATTTAGGCAGGTTGCGCTTTCATTTCACCCAAGTAAGTGTTTCCACACTTGCATTTATATGGGTAAAGACAGTCTGGGTCGGATAGAAAGTGTCGATATTCTTATGTTCTGACCAAACACACACAGTAGATCGGCTGCAACAAAATTCACAACCCCGCATTCCATCAATTTTAAAGTTGGATACATGATTCTTTCGGGATTCGAAGCAGAGATACATTTTGTTCTCTGAAATCGAAACTATTTCTGCCTCTTCAAGGTCACAGGGTGTAGTAACGGTACTTTCTCAGCTTAGTTCTCGGTCTGAGCCTCCCAAGCTAGCGTGCGTGTCTAAACAGCCACCAAAGGTGTACAAGATATATTAACGCCCCAAACGAAGTCAAGAGCATTTGTACAGCGCTTCATATATATAGTGTAAGCGGTAATAACTCTCTGGAAATTCTGACGCGTTCTGGATGCACCATTGGCAACCGGCAATCGGCCAATACTGGGTCATGATTGGCTGTTGGGTCCAGATTTTCGATCAATCTGACCTGGGTTTGACGCCGGACCGTCAAGCGCCCCGAATTCCTGGCCAATCTTGTGTGGGATAGGCCTTTTGGCCGAAGCAGCACCCGACTGCGGGCGGTAAAGCGGGATTTGTGTGGAATTCCGCCTAACACAGGGGGACAGTTTCTAGCGAAATTATTGGGGTATGCTCTTCGTTTCAAGTTTTCGCGTACACCCCAAGCCACAGCATTCCGCATGATCAAAGCTCAAACCACCAAACGTTCATTCCTGCACCTATGGGAGCTGTGACCATCCTGCACCGCGGACCAAACAAGTTTATTCACAAATACATAACACTGAGCTTAGATTCACCGTGGTGAGGGTGAGACGTGAATTTTCAACCTGTAGTACATTCCGTATACTTGATTTCCCCCTCATTGTCCATGCTCGCTTCCCCCATTAGAGCAGCTTCAGGTTTGCCACCCAACTAAACTGTCCAGTTAAGGTTATGACCACCTGAGATACAAACACTCTGCACTCTAACACTTTAGAACTTTTTGTAATAAACACAGGATGTCTCATAATAGACGCAAAAAATAATACCCATGTAAAACTTTAACATTAATTTAAACGTATATTATTTTTTATATGAACATACGTGCATTATGGAGGTTTATTATGAACAAACTGGCATTACAAAAAATGTTGAAAAAAACCGCCCCTTTCTTCTATAACAAGTTGGAGGCGGTATGAGATGTGAGACACAGCATGTTTAACTTTTTCAAGCGTCACTCGTGCGCACTCCTATTCAATTCTTGCTCTTAACTCCACCAAATTCTTCGGTTTATTTTCATGATATACGCGAGTCTTGATCATTCCCCAAAACCAATAATCCAGAGGTGTGAGATCGGGTGACCTTGCGGGCCAAAAGTTTGGAAATCCACGAGCAATGACTCTCTCATGAGAGAATTGCTCTCGGAGGTAAGTTCTCACTTGGTCTGAGTAGTGGGGTGGTGAAGGTGGCGTCTCATAATCCGATGCACGCTGGCGCTGGGAATGCCGGTCAACTGAGACATCTGAGTTATGGACGAAGATGCCATGGTGCTCTGGGACTGAAGTTGTTCGTACAATGGGCGCTCTTTCATCACTCAGAGACTTTCTTCCTTAGACAGGAAAATCCAATACAGATCCAGTGGACTCAAATTTCGCAATCAAGCGTGTAATGGTCGACACGGTGAAAGGATCTTTGATGAGACCATGTTTGGTTTTGTAACCACGAAGTGCAGCGGTGGCGCTTTCACCAAGAGAATAATAGAGTTTCACAATTTCAGTGCGCGTACTGACATCATCGTAAACAGAAAAAAATGCTAACATACAAACAAAACCTCCTTCATGTGGCTACTAATAATAAAACATTTTGTTATTCTTTCTTTAATTGGCTACATTTACTTACCCAATCAAATTTATGAGACTCTGTAGAAAAGTCATCATTGAAAGTTTGGAGTTAATGCCGTTTTTTTTCCGAAACTGTCGAGCCAATTTACATTGGCATGGAAATCAGTCACCCAACAAAATCCTGGTAAGTTTTTCTGCACGGCTTTTGTTCTCCAGCTAGGAATTAATTTTTAACTTAGATGCGATGCAAAAGTATACTGCCTGCTCACCTAAGGATCGGCAGAGTAGCGAATTCAACTGTTTAGAAAATTTCTATGAATATACTGTGCTTTTGAGCCAGATGGATGTGAGGTGGATAAACGAGATGGGGGAAATCGGCAAATGTTTGATTCTCAGAAGGACGGTTGCAAACAACGGAAAATCACCGAACCATGAATGATCGTTTGCCGCTTTTGAAAACAAATTGCAGTCCCGAGATTGAGAAATCTACCTTCATTAATTTGACAATCTTTGAGTCCAAAGCTACGGTGAACACGGTATGTAATCTTGTGAACCAATGAGACTTCCGAGACATGATGAAGCTGAATCAAGAAGGCCGGCAATTGTGAGCTAGCCTCTTACAGAAAGTGAACAAACAGGGTGCGATTACTGCAGGGTAACTTAAAGCCTAAATACGGAAGCATAGAAAATGCTTCATGCGACAACTGTGACAAGTGTATCAGAAGTGAGGACTCCTTCTTTTGGAAAAGGATTGATGATTTTACCTATAATGTATACCATGCTGAAAAGACAGCAAGACTGTTATCCTATCTAATTAGCAAATGAATGTGAGCTCGACAGAGCTTAGTGGTTCAGCTCGGGATGACTGGATGGTTAAAACGCAAACCTACTGACCATAGTGACCGGGATTCGACTCCCACGTCTGCATATCGACTGATCCTGTCTAGGCTTGAGCAAACTGGCAGTATCTCGGCCTTCGTGCTTTCTTCAGGTACCGGAAGGGTGACAGCCGAATGGGTTGGTTGAAAAGCGTAAAATGTATCAAAAAAATGACCCATACCATTAAGGAATACCTCAAAGCGCAGCATTTGGTTTATTCTACGGAGCACCTTTAAGCTATCCAGAAAATCTACGGTTTCTCCTCCAAAATGTCGTGGAAAGAACTTGCTCAGCGGTTGCCCCTGAAGGCTTTTGCTGAGCAATTACATCCTGCATGAGGAACTCGTCGGTCGGTCGACATAATCGACCATAAACTCAGACGAACGCAGGGAAAAACCGGAGACTTTTAGACAAGACCTTTCGCTCGGTCTTGACGGTACTAAGCCGAGTAGTCGGGAGAAAATCGTGTGTACATCGGCTTATGACACAAAGTTTATCACGTATTTACTGATCAGATCACTTAGTCGAATGGAACAAAATGTGAAACGTTGCCTAACTGTGGCCAAGGCAGCTAAAGTCACACTCGCTGAATTCTGTGACCGTCTTATTACAGTGATCCCCGCAAACTTCAGAACGCCTGGGTTTCTGTGGCAAAGTCTGACACCTGATGGTGACTTGAGAGCAACTTAGAGGTTTGTGATGAGATTCCTGGCTATAGAGGGATGACGTCATCTCGACTCATGTTGAAAAAGTTGTCAGTTAAATTCGTAATGCACTACTCATAAGGTTGCTGAAAATTCTTCGACAGCCCACGACTGGTTTCGCCCTTTTGGGGCTCATCAGGTTGGCGCAGTCCCCGAGTTTCCGTCAATCTTATGTTCCACTTTTCAGTTAAAATTGTAAAGCTTATCAACTTGTGCAACGATGTAAATCCGTGCTCGGGGTGTTTTGTGGCCAATGTTCAAATGAAATAAACCGTCAGAGGGTAAGGATTTCTGTTCCTCTTTATTCTTAGAAAACTTTTTGACTTTGTGGCATAAAATGAACCTGAAGTTGCCTTTTGCCTTTCCCATCCACCTGGTAAGCTTGAAATAAAGAACGGCTACGGTTAACCACTTTTTCTAGGATGCAGTAGACAACAACAGGTCAATCAGCGTGTCTAGTACAATGCGCTTGGTAGAACAGGAATTCTTTTGTACGAACTTCGGAACAAGGAAAGCAGTGGTTGAAGCAAGGATCGCCAAAACCTAAAATATTCTGGATGGCGTATCCATTCTGTTGTTTCTGAACTTAGTTTCTGAGTTAGCAAAAACCATTGATACAGATCGACTCTTGAAAGTCTCAAGCCGACTTAGTGAGTAGTGGAACTGGCTTCGACACGCTTTGTTGGTCAGCTTTGCTTGTCAAGCTGACTGTCGGCGTCAGACGGCAAGACCTTGACTGAACTACCTCTAAGAGCAAACGCTTACCGACCACATCATGTCATCTCTTGGGGTTGTAACTTCGGCTGCTAATGGATTTCAGCTGGACAACAACTTGTTCACTTGTGTGTTTCCGATTTGTCCCAGCGTAAGGATACAGGGTAATCATATTGTCATTCGTTATGTTGGTTGTACTCAACGTGCTCTCATTTGGTCACGTACAATATGGAATGTCATCCCAGAATAGTACTTTGTGTGCTGAAGGCATCTGTCCTATGGGAAAGTGGCTTACGGTGGAAAAAATGACCTGTCAGTGTCCATCAGAAGAAAAAACTAAGCACGTGTTAAAAAAACACAAAGCTTGAGAATACGACATCCCAAAATGAACCCAGAACATTCCGTATCAAACGAGCGGTAAACATCAAATTAACTCAAGATACTCAGTACTATGAACAAGGTGTGTAATGCTTTCCGAGAGGTCTTTTTGCGCTAACCATCGAGAATCTATCCGTAATAATCAAACTGGTAAGACATTGGTATGTTGCGGTTTCAAAATACAGCATTCAAGTTACCTTCAATTTGTAACCTAATGGCGGATGAAACGCCTTCTCTAGTGGTGAGGTATGAGTGCGATATGATGGCTGTGCTTTCAGCCACGGGAATCGATATATATATATATATATTCTAGTAGAGAGGCTGTACATAGTTTGCTACGTGAATCTTAGTTGGCGAAAGAACGCGACTGGTAATTTGGAAGTTCTGACGAAAGGACAGTTCTAAGTTACAAATAATGTGTTGCCGAAACTACAATTGCAGCTTTCATATTAAAGTGTTGTAAAATGACGTCTTTATCGGTTTCTTGAATTACTGTGAGGCGCAAAGATTAGAAAAGTAATGATCCACCGTCAACTTATCGGTTGTTCTTGGTACGACTCGTTGACATATAATTCAACTGGCATGATACCGTTCCATTAGCATATCGCTGCGGAATTTGAGTAACGCTCACGATATCCGATCGTCCCCATTTACCGCGTGAACAGGCATTTATTCTTTACGTGCGTCCCGATTGTTACTGAAAACTCTCTGATAAATAGTATAAAACGTTTTACGCATCGTTGAGTTTATTCACTGGCGTACACGGTCTAGACAGGAGGATTTGACAATTGTTTCGTTATCACTATGCAAAATTAAGCCTGACTAACCAGTTAGGTTTTAAAATTTGATATAAAGAGATTTTTCCACCTTATGTAACGGAGATGTTTCTAGATGTTTCTAGAGAACCGTGATATTTGTGGCCAGTAAGACTCAGATGGCCTTACACGGATAGTCGTACTTCATTCCGACAGGTGAATTAACACTCGATGATATGTAGTAGTTATGTTATTTGAAGATATTCAATGGAACACGGAACCCCGTGTGTAAATTTTGGCTATATTGCTTTTTTCCACTGTTATCCGTTCCATCACTGCAGCACTTTCACAAATATCAGAACGGCTTAAAGTACTTGGTGTGTTTCACTAGACGCGGTGGTTTGCTCAATCAGTGATATTATGACTTGCGAACCACGTGCCTAATTCTGAGGCATTCAGACAGCTAAATCACATTAACCTGATGTCACTTTTTAAGCTAAAATGGAGACAGGTCGTATTTGAACAGACCATCTACGTAATTTCTTTTTTTCATTGTCAGAAATTCGTCTGACGCAGTATGAGCGGCAAATAGAATACTGGAATATACTGGAATTATAACCTGAGTTGTCTTGAGATGGCGCCAAATCTCTGTCCAGAGCCTCAGGTTTCCGGAAAATCTATCTCAACAGAGGCATATAAAATGATTGCACATACAGTGACTGAAACGTAGAAAAAATACTGACGGTGTGGTAGTTTAGTTTAGTTTGTTTTCTATGGAAACGAGGCTTTTATACACTACTGTGGATTTAGTCTGACCACAAGAGAATGTAGAAAATGTTTTGGGGCTGGACGTACAAGAAGGCTTGCTAAGAAAAGACCAGACCAGTTGGAATGCTAACGGAGAAGTTTTATATCGTCTCACTGAAACAGAAACCAGTCTGCCCTTACTAACAGAGCGAGAAATGACTGTTCCGGCTAACCCTCACTTATAATCAGCAAAGTGAGAGACACAGATCTTCATGCTGGATTTCAAGAAACACGTGAAAGGCTGTTTTTATCACAGTTTTATCACAAGGCCTCATTTTCCCACAGGTCACGTGCTCTGACCCACTGAACCACCAATAGGGGATTTTCGTGCGACGCACACAATCTCTCGTGCCTTCTAGTTAGTGGTTAGAGGCACAGCTGACAACATCCTGGTCTTCCAAGTATATATATATATATATATAATCCACATAATTTGGCTTTTTGGGTAAAAATAAATATCCCACCCATTCTGAGAGGACAAATAACATTCTGAGTATTCACAGGCAAATGTCCACTGTTTCTTTAGTCGCAAAGATAGAGTTCCCGCTTCCATGGATGTGGCATCTTTTTGAGTAAAAAAATATCCCACCCGTTCTGAGAGGACAAACGGCTTTCCGGGTATTCGCAGGTAAATGTCCACTGTTTCTTTAGTCGCAAACATAGAGTTCCCGCTTCCATGGATGTGGCATGGGCTATTTTGCTGAAACGTCAAGGGAAACTATTCTTTCTTATCTAGGTTAACAGTAATCGTCAATGGCATAGCACTTAATCACGACGATGAATTACACAGCGACCAGCAAATGTATCCATAATATTTGCGACCGCCTGCTTAGCAGCAACGCACAATTTCAGTGGTTGTGCCTGCTGCCTTCCGAATCGGCGTTGAAGTTGCGCTGAGATTGTTGAGGATTGAATGCCACGTTTTGAGCTGTTGAGTTACTACTGTATACTTTACTGGTAAATTATGGTTTACGTACGTCTACATATGACTCACTGGTGATGTTCCTATGAACACACGTGATCTGACCGATGGGTACAGCGAGCACTGACTTTCCCACCGGGATCTGAGCGTCTTCCTGTGACGTGTTCACTACACCGTTCCCCCGCGGATGTATGTTACACCACCGTATCACTATGGCGAGCAGCGAATTTGTTGTGACATTTGGGAAAAAGATTCTGTTTTTAAGCACCAATATTAAAAATATCGAAACTAAGTTGCTCCTCCAAGTGGGGAATTCGTAGGGTATGCTCACCAAAATAACATCACTGGCGACCTCATGGTTTTAAAATGTCTCGCCTGTTGGGATGTGATTTTTCGTAAATTTCTTGCTGGGTGAACGATAACGTGCAAGATTTACGTGGATGACTGGCATCCGAATAGGATCTGCCTGTCAACGGTGGTCAAACCACCGTATGCCTGCACGCAGTGGGTGAGCCACAGACGGGTTTTTGCGAGGCCAAATGTCGCGCGGAACGCAAGCGCTTGCGCTTAATGTTGACTAGGCGAGGGCATCTTGTAAGCCGTCATTCAACCAATATACTATGGCGCAACAGCTGGCACTGGCATCGGTTACCACTTAATATAGAGTTACCATGAACATTCAACATATCCTTTGGTTTTCATGGTAATACGACACTGCCCCCAGAATAGCGCAGGAGTGACCGATGAAACCATCGTCCAGGTGAAAATGTAAGACTCGACGGGAACCATCTAGCTAATTAACTAACGATGTCGTCACTGTCGAAAGACACTCATCAGAAAACACAAGAAACTCGACCCCTGCTCTGGTGGTTAGATTGTAAAACCAGTCAAACTCTGAACATGTCTGTATGGCCCCCGTGTTTCGTTCCCGTAAAATAGCGGAGGGTCTTCCAATCATGGTATCTACGTTCCAAACGCATTTCTCAAGGCGGAAAAATGCCTCCATAGACTTCTGATCTTGTGCGTTCTCCTCCTTGTCGAATGCCAGGATGCTGTCAAGACGGCACAAGTCCTTCCAGCAAGCTACCTCATAGCCATTCGGCGGAATGCTTGGTTTTTCATAATCTGCGTCATGCTTTCCGTTAAATGCAAGTATATAAAACCATGAAACCTTATCACTGAAAGCCTTTTAATGGTCATCGATTCCAGCGATTTCATTCACCTGCGGATTTTGTGTTTGTTCCTAAACGATTTACATGCACGCCTTAGTGACGATTTGGTGTACTGCGCCTCGTTGCAAAAACTTTACTCGTGCACATCGGTGTTTGTGCAATTTCTGTGCCGCTTCGGTTCAAACGCGCTATAAAATCGGCATTGTAGGAATTTTCAAACTTTCACTCAGATTTTTTATCGCCTGCTGAACAGTTTTCATAATTTGATGTGGGATAACCAGACCAACGGTACCATGAATGCAGTGAGAATGTCCTGAACGAACGATGTAAATACGAACTGAAGCATGTCACAGAATGTTTAACAAACTGACGCGCATCAGCAACCATCCGGAAATAAAAGAGAAATAATCTGTGCATTCATTCCGTCAGAAATTGCGCTTGCGGTCAACTCATAAAAAGAATTCCCCCAGATTCTTTTGGAGATATTTACTTTCACCTGATTGGACGCAAAATCACCGTGCGATGGAGGGGAAAGGTTGCACTGTACCCAACTGACATGTCTAGCCACATCTGTAACTCCTAAGGGCAAAGCCAAAGTCCAGCAGAGGTGCCCGACCTTAAGTTTTGTCTCGTGTGTTTATTTTCGAAAACAATATAAAGAACTGCCATCTACTGTGTCTAGTCTACATTTGTCTTCCACTTATACACACAAATTCAACATTTTTCCTTTGGCAACCGTGGAGTTAATGTTAGAGTTAGGTCTCTTCACTTCGGTCCTGTTAGTGGTGGCAATCAGTGCTGAAGAGCCAAAAGGGGCGAGATGGTCCGAGTGGTTAGAGCGTGAATTTACTGACTGAAAGGTCTGTGGTTCGAATCCAACCTCTGCCTCTCGACTTCCTCTGTCTAGGCTTGGGCAACCTGGCAGTATCCCAGTCCTCGTGCTTCATTTGGGTGGCATGGCAGCTAAGCACCGAAAGGGTGTTACAGCTGAACGTTTTTTTTAAGAGCGAAGAATCACTGTCCATCTGCTTCATCCTCATCGGGAATCATCAACGGTCCTTGACCTGTGACCTCTGATATTCCCTACATTTGTCCGCTCCCATGACACGTGACTCAGGGGCACTGGAGACATTCCGGGTTTTTTTACTTAGATAATCCCTTGCTTTTAAAGGAAGAGCGTCAGAATTTCCAGGTCACGTATCAGTCAAACGCTTGTCGTGCTGTCCAGGCCAAATGCCAGCACAAAATATCGCAGAATAAAAACATGATCAAAGAAATGTTTCATAAAAAATAGCAGCCACGGATCTTGCGCGGAGCGCCATTGCTATGACACGTTCAAAACAGTTGTCCACCGTAGAATCAGGAGATTGTTGTCCTCAGTAAATGGTTGGCAGAACTAAAACGATTTGGCGGTTTTGTCAGCCCCACATGAAATTGCGAGTCACGGATTTTTGAAACCTCCATTTCCGTTCGGATTGATTTTGTGCATCCCTAAACTGGAGTGGAAAGATGCCTATTAAAAGGTCTTTTTCAAATAGCCAAATCGTCGCTCAAACTTACTGAATTCAAAATATCATTTGCTAGTGAAAACAAAGTCGATGTTTCACCTTCCACCGGAAGACGCAGTTGTTTTGCTCAAGTGCTTATTTATTTATAAAGTTTACAAGTAGTTTGACGAGGCTTTCTTTCGGCAACTTGAACAGGAAGAAGAGGGACCTTTCAGGATCTATTTGTTTGCACACCTGGAATGAAATTATTGAAATCGGTGTAAACTTCGAGGATAGAACAGAAAACCTGAGTTTTATGAAACATTTCCGTGTTCCATATCCAATGCTGCCGTCATCCACGTCAAAGACGGATTGATTACCCACCATTCTGTCTCCAGTAATTTTTATCATAGCGATATGGTTAGTTGTTTTACGTACAACGCTCTTTGTCCTTTCCTAATGAACTAACGCCAGAACAGTTATTAAAAAAAAGCCCGCCTAACGTCAGTCCATCTATGAACGACTTTGAAACAAAACTACAACTTCCTCTCCATTACCGAGTCTATCCAAATTCACAGGAGAAAAAGGACCTTTATCTTGCGTCAGCGTGCACAGTCATTCAAGAGAAACTGTTGCGGACAGGTGTAACTTAATAGTAATAACCCTAGAAACATGATAAAGGGAATCTATTAGTCTTTGCTTGCACGAGCCACAAAAGCTTGTTTTTTTCACTATAAAGCACCCGCAGGAATTGATCCGATGGTTTTCGCCCGCGGACATTCTCGGTTAACTCCCGTCCTCGCCATCAGTGTGTGTCAGAAACACATCAAATGTAAGACTCTTCTTCAAACATTGCTCAACTAATTTGTCCTCGTGCAGATTCTTACAGGCCGAGAAGAGTTTTATGACCTCCACTGATGGTGAACAGCATTTATTGTTCTCAGGACGCTGAGTGGATCTTTCTCTCTCGCATTCATAATTGAGAGTTTGTTTAAATTAAATTAGTTTGATTTTAAATCCGCATGCTTTCGTTCCATAAAGACTCTTTCCAAGACCTATGTGTCAGCCCGCTACTTAAGTTCTCCACAGAGTCTTCAAAGGCGTATCACTCAACGAACGTAATTTCATGATCTAACCTTGCAGTTTCGACTGATCTGTGAACACCAAATAGGCTTCGATGGAAACTGTAAACAAGCCGTTCAAATCTACCGTCTATTGTAAACCAGCTGCTTCCCGTGAGTTGTGCCCCTAAAGCATACTTTTCGTCAGGTCCATACTGAACAGTGTCCAGCAAACCAAACCACCGGTTGGGTTGACCTTCAGAAAGCTTCGTAGATCGGAACTGGTCATCATCAATCATCATCATGGACAGCTTGACATCCGTGTTCAACACCGTACAATTCGTGGTTGTACGTGGGCTGGAATACAGCCAGCGCGCCTACACTTGGACAGGAAGACGATTGGGTATTTAATCAAAGCCTTTGACCGCAAGGCAGCGGTGTTTGGCTGGAAATACAAGTGCATTGCCATTTTTGCGGAACACTTCGCTACACATGTTCCAATCACCAACCTGGGTGACCAGGAGACTGTGTTCGTCACACCTCTAACCACTGACCAATCTGGTATGACAGACCCTGCGAGTGTCACGGGAAGACCCCCAAGTATAGCTCAATCGGTCGCTGAGGTGCGCAAACCGTCAAAACACAATAAGCTCCAGTCTCTTCGTAACAGATCGGAAATGAGGGTGACATTGACGTGATTACTCAATTCTGAATACCGCCGGCTGTCTGAAGCGAGCCCAATAGCCAGTCCAGCGTGAAACCAATGGCCCGAAGGTTTGGCGTTTATAAGTGGACCATCCGGAAGCAGAATGGCCTACTGTGCACCACGTGCATAAGCGGATTCCAGTGGTCAGGTCCTGCGGTGTTCTCTTTATACGTGAGTTGCCACAATTTTTAAAAGGCCCTCTTCTATTGACACACAAATGTTAACTCTGCTTGATTGGTGGTCTCTTACGATATACTTAATGAAAGTATTGGACTGAAACCATTGCAAAGAACATGGAAACCGGTTGCCTCTAAGTGACATTCCTTTATGGCGAGTAACAACAATCAGCCGATGTGATTGTTGTCCTGATCATCAACAACACCATGGTCGACGTCAATCACCATTATCAGGGGCATTGTACTGACAATTCACAACAGTGTAGTTAGCCGGTGCGGGTTACCTTTCTACACTGGTCAGATGATACTTAGTATGTCCACCTATCTCAAGTTAGTAAAAAGGTCAAAGACAGTTGAAAATCCCCCCTTACTCAGCAGAGCTTCCGCGATCCGCCACGCTTGGCGAATAGATCAACGGTTACGTTACGGCTACAAAAGCATCTGGCTATCAATCTTCCTGTACATTCCGGCTGCATTGGGTTTCGGTTATGTGGCAACCACCGACACACTGGTTCCTGGAAAATATTCGATTTTTTAAAAGTATACTTCGCATTCCAGCACTTGAGTTTCCAGATCGCATTAGTTACTCCGAGATAAGTCCACCCCAACCCTATCCTGGGGGCATCAGAACACATAGAGGGGTTTCTTTGTTTGGAAGTTATCACTTACCCACACCACTGCCATAAGATAATACACTGTAAGTCGCATGAGGGAGCTTCGGAATGTTGATAAAATCCTGATGAAACCCGAAAAAAAAGAAAATTGTTTAGATTCCTTTTTTCAGCTGATTAGTCCGTTCTCAATTCTATTTGCTTTAGCAGGTAACTAACAAATAGTTCGGCAGTCCTGAGACAGTTGATATCCGTCTTCTGTCGCCGTTGAGGAAAATGTGGCTAACTCCGTTGTTCGACGCTTGTCCACTGAGCCTGACAGTTTATTCACAAAAGTTTCATCGCCAATCGTGTTAATATCACAGAGCGTTTGGGAAGCGGAGCGTCGCAACGCGTTAGTGGTCATGCAGGCCTGAGCACGTCATCGACCGTTTGGATGATTGACAGTCGCTTGTCAGGTGCCAGTTGATTCACGAACCTTTGGTCCACCTCTTGTTCCTGGGAGAGACTGAAAAAACATTTTGGACCATTTTAAACGTGTCTATCTACACCGACGGGGTTGAACAATGCAAACTGGGACAATACGATAATCCTTGAACCCTTAAATCTTAGCTCACACTGGTGAAAATTTTTGTACTGGACTGTTCGGAGTTTGTTACATATAACATTTGGAAGCTTGGCCACTAGAAGTAACAAACCAGGTGTACAAAACCAGATGAGATGCGCATTTGTCAGTGAAGGCTAAGCAAAACGTCCCAAGTGGAAGGGATAAAGAAACCATCGAAAATTACACAATGTAGGATAAACTGTCAACTTCGATAGTTGCTCAAATCAGAGGATCAATACTGGAGGCGGGAAATGCCAGTAGCATCGAACCAGTAGAGCTTGAATTGAACGAGCGTGTATATGAAATGCGTTGGATTCCATATTGAGTGTAATTCCTAGCCGCGGTTAGGGGAGCGTCATCTTTAAAGTGTTTAATTTCGTCCAAAATGATAAAAATAGATGTTCCTTCTTTGAAAATGGTTAAAAAAAGTTTATATAGTGATGTTCATGTGGTGGGACGCTAATATGAACATGATGGTGAGTGTCCACTTGAAAGAGTCGAAAAAGTACACTGTTTTGGTTGTTAGTCAGTGAGGTTACGTTCGAGGGGTTCTGTGCGATGACGGTTACGTTTCCTTCTAACCCGATCTGGATTACTATATTTTACAAGCCTACACACGTGTCAAAATGAGTTTGCACGAGAATTCTTGTATCCTAGCACCTGGGCTTCTCGGCTGGTGTAAACTAGAACCATCAAAAATAAAATAGGGGTACAACACCCACTGTGTTCATGCCGCTTACTCCACAATCCTAAACTATCGCGCAGCATCTCACTACCTGTAAAATGCCCAAGACCACATCAAAGTACACGACCCACCACACGATGTCTATCCCTAACGATTGCTAAGCGCATAGCATTAACTGAGCTGTCTAACGAGTCAAATCACGTGACTTAGGCTACCGTGGCTCATCCGATCGATACAGATGGGTTAGGAAACCAGATCTCTTGTCACCAGAAGCAGCATTCGAAAGCGGCGACAATCTCATGATATAATAACTTTAGAATTTAAAATAACTGCGCTGGTGAGTCTCATAGCGAACTTTTGAAGTTGCAGAACGATAGTAACTTGAGGTAGTGCATTCCGGATGTTCAAAGTAAATTTGGTAAAATCTGAGGATATTGTGCCATCTTCAATTAAATGGCAAATTGCAAAGTTTAAGGAGTAAGAGCTGTTCCGTTCAGCTTCCGGAATTGGTATCTTGAGGATAAACTGCAATTAGGATAGTTCTACACCACAGCAGTTATTTGTCTCTTGAAAAGTTGCTTCTCCGTGTAAAGTATACCTTACCACAAAGTCAGAAAATGTTTTCTTCAGGGCTATCCGTGAACGGAATTTAAGGGGAGGGGGGCCTAAAAAACGATAAATCAAACTTTTGCAAGCAAATCGAAAAAGGCAGACAAAAACCGTTACTTTGAAGTTGGAATTTGTATGGTATGGTGAGATCTCATGTTCTGGTGTGACTTCACTACGAAGACGAGGTTGAAAAAAGTGACGTGGCGACCATCCAAATGAAAGCAAACACTTTAAAGTCACCAAAAATGCCAGTTACAACTAGCAAATGTAGGAAACAAGTTGAGGACCAGTGTATCGTCCATTAGTTTGACATTTGAAATTCTCCACGTTTTTTCTGTCCCTATTTGTAACCCCCGCTCCACTTTTGTGTTTGGTGTGTGTGTCTATGAACTGGCGTTTGTTTGTCCCTACCACCTCACTCATTTGGCCTTGAGGTCATCCAGTCATTTGTGGCCAACTTTATGCGCTTGTGACTGTCTCACCTGGGAGCCTGTTTGCTCATTTGGTTCGTACTTTTGTAGTCCAAGTGGACCGTTTGTTGTGGACGAATATCTGCTGTCGAGGTTTGTATAGTTGTTAAAGGATGTCTTACGTTAATAGTACAGTACTGAAACCCAGCTCCAAATTTGTTTTGCCTTCCCGGACGTTCTGGTATTACGCGTCACTCGGAGATACCGTTTGCCCCTTTGCAACCATTGTACGATAAGATGTCAACAGCACCAACGAGGTGCTCAATGGAGTACCGCCAGCTATTGCATACAACCAACTTGAGAGTGTGTAACTGGGTGGCTTGCGCACAGTACCCAATTCGGATCGGTAGAAACGCTCCATTTCTCACCGATACGCCTAGGTGTCCAGTGGTTCAAACAAAACTGATCGGTAAACCCGGTGCAGATCCCAGCCACTCACTTAAATTCGTATATATATATATATATATATATATATTGTATATCTATGTTTACAAAAACATTTGTTTATTCGCATTTTTACCATTATAGTTGGAACACTTTTTCACTTGTCCAGGCGCAATTATTTTCGTGATTCTGGACTGTAGTTTTGCCATTGTTAGAACTCATCCGCCGCTGATACATTTATGTGTTTCCGTGTAACATCTCGATACCCAGTAAGACAGTTTTTCGGCTAAACTAGCGCAAGTATTCCGACACCGGCTGCTTACATTGGTTGTGCACGGAAATTGTGTAGAAAACTTTATTGCAAAAGATGGAGGTCGGCAGTCAATTCCAGAAAAATGGTTGTTTGAAAAGTTTAAATATGTTCTCTCCTAATTACGTCAGTTTCCCTATTCTCCTTGTTGCAACAAGAACTCCCAGGCAAAAGGTAAAAAGCATTGCTTGCCAAGCAGCCGCATTAGAGAGATAAGCAGGCTCCACTGTCATTGTAATTGTGCTGTTGTACAACAAAGAATGAAAATGGAAATCAAATAATTTTCCATAAGAACCCAACAACTGAAGTCTTGGAAAGCTAAAGCGTAAACGTACCAAAATACAACTCGTTTGGGGAAGAAACCATGGGCCGAAAGGTGGTTTCGGCACCGAAGTGTGACCATTAGTTTAGAGTGATCAAAAGAAGCAGGGAATATGTTTTTGCGAAGCGTACATCTGGCGCCAAATCTGAAAGACAGTTGACGTAATTGTAACGAGAAAATGGAGGGACAAATGCTTTGTCGAGATGACAAAGTAAAGGAGCATGAAAAACGGTTAGCAAGAGCCGGAATGTTTGTGGTATGCATATAACTTTTGGTTCAAATTTCAGAGGCCAATGGAAACAGTCACTGCGTCACAAACGGTTATGGTTGGGGGATCAGTTGCGTGGCACGGAGACTGATGAACAATATATTCAAAAAATTCACAGACCATAAAGGACAACTTGGAAACTATCTCTAACCTATAAGGAAAGAAAAGCTCGTTGAGACGCACAATCCTTCGTCCCCCCAAAAAAACGCTTGGAGTTTCCCGCGTCCAGCAGAACCAACGACTTTCTGTGCCTTACGGGGTATAACTCTCGTTTCATCAGGTCAAATCAGCGCAGAAATCATGGTCTAGAAGGTATGAGATAGAAGAGGGTTACCTTGAAACCGTAATGTCGGTGGCTCAGATGATGGTTGTTTCCTCAAAATCCTACGACACAGATGTGAGCAGCAAATTTGAACTTCGAGATGACGAAAATAGGATAAGCGTGGGTCAAAATACTATTTAAAAAGAGAACTACAAGATCGTAGCGGTGACACAGACTGCTTCATCCGCCTATCTACGGAACAAAATCAAACATCAAAAACGGGAGATTCAGCTGGGTTCCAAGTGAGTCTCTCGCAAAACCAAATTGATTTGCAAATTAGTGTATTTCTCGAAAAACAGTCCAATTTGGGTTCAAGTAGAACATGAGGTTGACGGAAACTCGGGGACTGCGCCTACCTGATGAGCCCGAAGCGGAAGGGCGAAACCGGTCGTGGGCTGTCGAAGAATTTTCAGCAACCTTATGAGTAGTGCATTACGTATATAAAATCTAACTATTATTGTTTGACCGTGGTGAGTTAACGAGGTTGATGAAACAGCCTGCGTGATGGACTTTTAATGTTGTAAGTTGTGGAGCTTCGCGAGGTGGTCACAGGATTGTCACGTACAGCGGGATAACTTTCGACTTCCATTTGTGAAAAACATGAAAATACCATATAAGTAGGACTTAGAGGGAAATAAACTGCGGTTGACCCGATCCATCGTTTTTCATAAATGCTGTCGGTAGACACACTCGACAGGTGGTTAGCTCTGCAATCGATGTGTTCATGGTTTACCCTGTAAGTTGCAGCTTTTCAGGGGTCCTGTGAACCGTACTGATGTGTGGTGTATGTGACCATACTTAGCAAACAAGCTTCAAAAACACCTGTGTTTTGTTTACCTCACTGTTTTTTTTACAGTTAGGCCTTGACAGACTCGTTAAGAGGTAGACTGATTAAACATTACAAATACAGATGGAAGTCAAAAGCTTATTGCGCACAAAATATTGCGATAGTAAAACAGCCTTGAAAAAAGTGAGAACATCTCATTTGATAGCTCAGAGATAAAAGGTGAATGTATTATCACTTTGAACCTAATGGTTAGATTCAAGGAAGCCTCAAATCCAGGTTGTTACAACCTTACGCACCCGATTTTCTGAGGTTAGTACGTCTTCGTTTTTTCAGTGTATATTTCGGACCAATAAGTTTGCACAGACAGGATCCTGTTGTGGATGATCGCCATGCGTGTCCAGTGCTTCCTTCTGCGAGCGATTTCCGCCAAATAAAATCGACCGACCCATTCTTGAGACAAAGAGGTAAAAGACGCGCTGCGCTTGTGTGCCACAGTGGCCATTTCTTCCTCACGTCAACGTAGCTTGAGCATGTTCCAGCTGTTTGTTGAATGTAATTTTTCCGGATCAATCTTTTTTTTTACAAATATCCGTGAAATATACACATTTTTGTCCAGTCCGTAAGTAAAGGCCTTCAGTCAATCAGGGAAAAATTTGCCGGTTGAATCTTTACGTATTTCAATGAAGTTGATCTTACGGAACACTGCCATAACTAGGCAAACAAGACAACGTGAACACATGGAAGCAGACCGATTTCAGCTACATATTGCACCGCTTTCCTCATCAGAGGACATAACATTTTGCTTATCGATAGCGTTCCTGTTGTACTCTAGTTGTCAAACTAGTCTTTTGCCTACAGACCAGCTCCGATGCTAACCCACGTGGGTAAGTGCGCTTGGATGATAGCCGTGGGTTTTTGGAACCGACGTTTGGCAGTCACTTCCATGTTTGTTGTCATCCGGAGCTACGTGTTGACAAGGCACATTTTAGGGTGTGTGTGGTTGTGAGAGTGTGCGCGCGTGTTTATGCGCACACATTCCACACTGGGGTCACTCTCGCTTTCAAAGACAGCTGCCTAACCTCGAAAATTTTCTTGACAAAATTCTGGCACCAAATCCCCACTTCTCGCACACAAATGTTGCGCGTAATAGCGGGGTGCTGAAACCGTTTTGGTTCTTTTTTTCTAAAAAAAAGGCGGAATCCAGAAACTACATTTTATTGTCTGGAAGTCAATATCAGTCCAAAAATATACCGATTTTTGTCCACGGAGGTTCCTGCAGGACCACAATCGGTTCTCAGCATTGAAATCACGCAGACCCGAAGGCACACACGACGAAGAAGACGTATAAGACGCTGACAAACATACACACACACACACACTCACGTTGGGACAGCAGCTTAGTACACACCGAGCGTGCACGTTGATACGCACGCCACCTATTGTCGCATTGCCATGTTTACGTTGTATGTGCGTGTGTACGTCCGTCCCGGTGTGTGCTGCCGCTACTGCTGTTTGTTAAATCGTGGCCAGCCCATTAGGATTCACTCGTCTGCAGTAGGTGGTGGGCCCCAGATTTATGATATACAAAAGACAGCGTCGGTTCGTACCAGGTTTCCACTCCTCCTTCTGCTCTGTCTTTAGTGGTTGAATTTTTCCACGACAAGCTGAAAGGTTAATTTGCTTGTGCACATTTGGGATATTACAGCATTCCTCAATGTATACTCTACACTCATGTGAATTTTCTTCCACGACCATAAATTGGCTGTATACGTGAAAACCAAAATTAACCATGAATTGACAGTAGCCTAATCAGGAAGACACTGGAGGAAAGGGAGAATGTTGGTAAGTCAATGAAAATGGCGTTACTTTTCACAATTATCATTAAGTTTGACCATTTGAAAACTGCGGGCGGATTTGTCATACATGAGTTCTTGTAAAGTATTCAATTGAAATTGAAAAATTTTTATCTGTCGTGGGCCAGATGTTTCAATAGCCTTTTTGATAGTTTCTTGTAATACTGAAAAGAAATAACTGGGATTAAGGGTTGTTATGTTACGAAAAAGGTCTGCCGCCATATTCCAACTATTGAAGATAGGGAACAAATTTATTACCATGAAGAATGATCAGTTTTCGTAATATCTACGTCACCCAAGTGGGGAACAAAGTTTCTGATTGAAAGCCACTTATAGGACGTAAATCATTCGTAGCCCACATGATTCAAATATCAGGAAAAGCGGAAGTGACCATGAAAAATTTGACGCCTGGAAGATGCGTCTCTGAATAAGGAACACATCCAACCTGCTAATGGTCGCATTACTTTGTAGATGACACGGTTTTTGTCAACTGAAATCCTTTGTGACAGAGCAAACCTAAACGTTTCACGCAAGAACCCTTTGTTCGTATTTTTTGCAGAAAATTTCGCAACACGGTGAGCAATCAGTCACCTTCCTTTTGGAATAATACTATCAATAAATACTGGCGTTATTATTATTCAAGTTAGTTGACAAAATTTCAGGTATAATAGTCACCCTTTTCCAGTAAAATAACTGGCCAAGATGGTATCCCCGAAAACTTCCTTGAGAGCAGTGTGAATTCCCTAAACTGGCTTTGGTGTTTTATGTGACATCCCTGCTGAAATCTTAGACTCCACTCAGTTTCAGACGTAATACATTTCTCATAAGGTTGCAAAAAATGCTTCGGGAGATTCACGTGGGTTCCAGGTGAGTCTCCCATCAAGACCAAATTGGTATAGTACATAGTTCTGTAATTCTCACGTTACCATCATTTTAGGTTAAAAATGAATTTTTTGCACCATGTAGGAAAACACATTCGTTTTTTCACGTCCTCGTCAAAATGAGTAAAATGAACTAACTGTGTAGGGTTCATCCATAAGGCAGTACGTGATAATCCGCCTCCCGAAATCCCGAGGCGGGAGTAGCAGGTAGGGAGTAAAATTGACGACCGAATGCCTTGTATGGATGGAAAATAACTGTCATACTTGCGTGCTGTGGGCCTCTATGGTGCACAAATTAAACGGCTGTGGTTGTAAATAATATAATAATAATATAATAATAATTGTATTATATTGTAATTATATTATCATGTTATATTATAACTTAGCACCTAAAGTGTTTTTTTTCATTACAGTCCATTTAAGGGGTCAACAAAACTAGTACAGAGACTATTATTTTAGAACACACCATGCGACTTCTGTGGATTCCTAGTAGCTGGTCAGATAAAGTGTTTATTAATAGAAAACAAATTAATTTTTTAATAAACGCACAAAGTTGGAATGGGTAGCAGCCAGTGGTCACATTCATCTAGCATCCCTGACGAAGAAACATTTTCCAAAGAGAAATTATTTCTCAGCTTTTTTCAGTTAGACGGAGTGGGGTTCCTCTTGGTTTCTTTAGGGCTTTTAACTGTTTAGAAAACGTAACTCCCTTTCACAAAAGTAGTGAACAATCATGCCTTTTTGGCGAACACATGAACAAAAGAAATCAACCATATTTATGCGGTGGTTATTCCCAATGAAGACAACAAGTGCTCAGAGATCCGAAGTCGTGAACCTGTTCAGCAAATGAGTATACCTGTGGATACGGGCTTAGCTGGGGAGGTATTTCTCGAAAATCTGACATAAAATGTACTTTTAGACTAAGTGATTTAATTTAAATCGCCAGAGGTAGGTAAATGCCGCACAAGCTATTACGAATAGTACATCAAATTTGACTAAAATGCACGCTGGTTTGCGGAAATTTTGGTTGGGTCATTCGCCCAAAGTGGCTACGATGAAAAGTAGAACTGTAGGCTACGGGAGTTTGGAAATGCACTACTGTTTCTACGGAACAATTCGCCACATGTTCCAACCCCCAACCTGGAGGACCAGGAGACTGTGTTCGTCAGACCTCTAACCATTGACCAACCTGGTATGCGAGACTCTGTGAATGTCGCAGGGACACTCCCCAGTATAGCTCAATGGGTCGCTGAGGTGCGCGAACCGCCACACCACGGTAGGGTCCAGTCTCTTCGTGACGCCAAAACTAATGTACAACCCGTTGCAACATACTGAATTTGTAACAAACAAAAGCAGCTTGCCTACCGCAAAACTTACCTTTGTCGCCCAAGCAAGGGCAATCCATACGAAGGCCATAGTGCGAGAAGTTCTTGCAACCGTTCTCAGTAATCTGGTGGGTCAAACTGATAATCTCACGACGGAGATGCGCAGTAGTGTGTGGGGAGTAATATGCCGTTTAGTACAAAACAGGAAATTTAAATGCCGTTCGCCCTCATTGGTATGACCGACCGATTACAAGAGTTTTATAACGTAAGGGGAACCAGTTTTGCACAATGAGCGTATCATTCACTACACTCCTGTTATGGTTTTTATCGTCGTTTTCCACTCCGACGCTCTTAATTTTCGTCCAAATGTGATTTAACTGCGCCGTTACCACATCTTGGCTGACACATGTGTTCCATCTTGTAAACCAGCAGCCTTCCGAAGATGCGGTTCGAACTGCATTTTGTAGACTGAATCCAGGGTAACAGGGTACATTCCGCATTTACCCTGCTTTAAGGCATGTAGCTGAAATTCGCTCATCAATGTGTCTGCCAAATGCAGGCCTACCAGATGTAGTGTGGACAAAAATAATTACCGGCACATTTAAAACAAAACACCTGTGGAGATTCTCACCTTTACTTGGCTTACATTATTCTTGAAGCCAAGGTTGTTGAATTTTTCGTGAATTCTATATGTGTGCCTGGAGAATTTTTGAGAATGCTTCTCCAGTTTGCTGTCTGGAAAACACGGACCCACGTCAAGCTAACCCTTTCCACCTAAAGAATACAGGTCTGGTCTTTGTGCAATCTACTGAGTTTTGATCTATCGAGCATAGTCTGTGAGAATCTGAGTTTTACCCATAGTTGTGGTAAGTCACCCCCACAATCCTGAATTTCGTACTCAGAGGAAATCCATTCGGAATTAATTTTGAGCCGGCCCATACTCGCTCCACTTCTGACGACGATCTGACTTATTCGAAATGTTGAATTTTGGACCCTGGGTAGATTTTTTATTTCAAAACTACTGTACTTGCTACTTGTTCAACAAATCGCTCGAAGTTACGCACTCTTTTAAATGCACAAACTCCATCTGGAGCGCATCAGTTCCGGAAAAAATGTTGTGCAAGCGATTGTTACCGAGAATAGACACAGTCTTCATTTTCATAAAATGTCGCCGTACATTTTTAAAAAAAAACTCGGATTCTGTCGTCACCATTTTACCGTAGTTTGTCGCCAAAATACAGTGTAGTACACGATGTTTTAAGTTCTGTGTTTGCCAAAACAAGGTAGAATAAACCACTGGAGCTTTCTGTTGTGCAGTGTATAGCTGAGAGATTCCACAGAAATCAGGTTGAACATTGGAACACTTGACAAAGCAAAACATGCATCCTACACTAGAATAGTTTTTTCTGCCTCACCTGGTGCCTACCACACTTAATTGATATACTTTGACAATTTTCGGTCCAGTATGAGATTACCCCTTGCATGCTGTCAAGTCTCAGTATGACGCACATTCACAGGTGAACACCGTTTGGGCAAATTTTTTACTCCCCACGGTCAACCTTATCAAACAAAATTTCGATGAGACTTTCTCACAGAATTTTAACTTTGCTGATTTTAGGGGATTAAAGCGATAAAACGTAGGTATTCCTCCCAAACTATTAAATTGTTTCATACAACAAAACACGCTTGAGTTACGTGCTGTTTGTATGCCTCCCAAACAACAACAAATTTGTGCGGTGGGGAAGCTTTTTTCGGCTCTAAATTTTTCACATCCGCTTTTATTTAACCAGCCCCGGTTCAGCTTCAATTTATCATTGGGAATCTATGTTGCAAATCCATAGATGTAATCCTAATTGAAACAAATGAAACCGACCAACGATAAGTCTAAATTTTCAGTACTGTCGACTGCTCCAGGTAAACGACTTACTGACTTTGTACAGGTGAATTTCCACAGCATTTTTGTCAATTATATTGCCCTGAATATCCGTAACAGTGTTCACCGACTCATTGACATGCACTACTGAAAAGGGGTGGGTTCGGAGCAAAAATTCAATCTAAACGAGGGCGTGTTTTTGACGGCTAATCGACCGACTACTCAAACTGCACAAGCTTCACCAAAATACCTTGGATTTATGAAATGAAAGGCACACTTTAACTTCAAGACATTTTGACGCAGTACTTCTCTAAAAACTATAAGCGATGCTACTAAGTAAACTTTATTTTACTTTTATTCTAAAGTCGTTCTCAAAATCTAGACAGTAAACTCGGCTGGATTCAAAGGTCAGCACTGGATCGGTAGTACCCTAGAAACAAGGGAAGACTGTTGCTTCCCCAAACTCCTAAATACAGTAGTTGAAAAGTTTAAACTGCTTGATTCAATCTGACTTTTATGGTCAACCATGTTTTTTAGCGAAGTGGACGTAATTGATAATTCCTGGAGAGCTGCGTGCAACACAGCTAAATAACCGCCATTTTAGAGTTCTTTTTCGTGCATCTTTTTCAACCTTTTTATAGCTAAGTGAATATTCAGAATCGTTTTGAAACTGCACGCAGATAAGTCAGAACTGATTTGCAGCAACAAAACAGCAAACATTCAGTCACCTAAATGTCACGTGGCTTCTTACATCGAATCAAACTAATGAGGTTTAATCAAGGCAAGAGTCCTCGTGGATTGTACATCACACGCTTGTCTTTTAGTGAGAGGTCCCTTGGTTTTTCGCGCTTCCGATCCCGGTTTCTCAGCAATACCATTGTGAAAATTTTCCCGGCTATCACGGAAGAAAAAAGTTATCATTTGGAATATGCAGCAAGAAATGAGGGGACACATGACGAACATCGCTAATTGCTGCACAAGCGAGGGCTGATTCATAGTATCACAGTTTGGACCATCACAACTGAGAGGAGAATCTGAAGAAATCAATCACGAGGAAGGCGTCAACATGTGAACATGTGATATGAATTTGATGACTGAAAGATGAGAGGCCTAGTTACATTGCTAATTAGCCGTTCGTTGCCAGCTTTCAGCTGCCGCCCGCGAGGTGGCAAGTTCGAGGCCCCACGGCATGCATTACTGTTCTATAGTCCTGAAGTATGCTGTTACTCGAAGTCTGAATAAACGCAGAATACAAACATCTAGACCGCTGTAACCAAGGGTTGCTCTTCGGTTATTTATTGAAAAATTTATTGAGATTGGACCATATGGTATTCGCGTTACATGTGAAGGATTACCGATCACAGTTTACAGAACTAATTTCAAACTATGGTTTGAACAGCACGACAATTTGAAAAAGGATGCTGGACTCCAGACTTTCGCGTTGAAAAGGCACACTCTACCAGTGACACTGAAAAAATTCGGCGCATGCGACTGTGTGCGCTGTTGAACTTTACTGACAAACAGAACCGGCTAAATTTAGTTTCTTCTGTCGGAATTTTGCAACAGACCTGCTGATAGTGCTCTTCTTGGCGGGCGAGTTCTCACTTGTGAAAGTTTGTGCATACAGCGATAAATATACTATAAGCATATATATATATATAGTGTGAGTGCCTGTGCACTTCCAGCAAGTACCACAGATTGTTGTCTTGTATGAAAAAAGAGTTGTTATTCGGAATTGTCGTCCCACTCAAGAGTTCAATAAAACATAAAACATATGAACTCCAGCTCAAATCGACACTGTCGAAGTCGACAACGGCGTTATTTCACTCCATCACTGGACTACAGTCTTCTCAGGAATTCCAGAGCAACAAATGAATGAACAGTCAACAATGGAGTGCGTCCGCGCAGAACTAGTAACTGAAACGTTTAAGATGCACTTTAATGTACTTGGCTTTCTCTCTAAACTTCCCGGAATACAGGGTAGTTGCGCCTTTTTAGAAAGATGCTGAGGTCGTAGTCGCAGATTTTGACCATAACTATGGTAAAAAGATACTTGTAAAATAACCAGGAGACAGTGTCTCATAGCTGAAGGCTAGGTATACCTGATTTCCCCTTGAACACTGACACACAGAGAAATTCATTTCATAGTGGTATTTACCGAATGTTTCCTTGAACGCTGACAAGTAAATAAATTCACTTTGTGATGGTATTTATTGGAGGGAAACGTATACACAGAGAAGAGTAGTCTGCGTGCATTTGGAAATCAGTAATTTTTGCCTAGTTTACTGTGTAACCGTTTTGATTGCAATGGAAGTTGCTGTAGCATCCTGTAAAATCGGTTTTTCGAGAGAGAAAGCGTTACTTCTATGGTCAACTGATGATTACGCAAAGCCGGTAAATTCAAAGTTTGATCAACCGGAGATCTGAGAAAAAGAGCGCTGGTGGCATTTTCTACCAGTTAGTTATTTTTTAAGTTTTTGAAATCGCACGACCAAACGAGAAGCCAAATGCTACTCGAGAGCAGGTACTTTAAGTCTGTGCGCATTATTCCGTATGCCTTCTCAAAGTCCAGCACGTGGATGTAAAAGTCGTTCTCAGCATCTGCACCTTCAAGAGTGACAAAATTCCCGGATAGAAACATCGTGGGAGCATACAGCGTGGCAAGAATTAAGCGCAAATACTACTGGGTGTGTCACATAGGGCTTGGATATCAGGAATTACATACTAGTCAATCTATACACATGAAGAAAACAGCACAAGAGAACACTTAAAACGAGTATGAACCTGTTTTCGTGCTTTTGAATGCGTCTATTTACGTTTATTATCCATATCAACTTGTTGACGCACTTAGTGATTTTTGAAATCAAACTTAGTTTTGTCGTTAACTGAACATGTTCGTGACAAAATTAGACCGTGTTCAGTCGATTTTTTTCAATCTCACTGTAATTCGGAGCTTACCATTTGCACTGGGTTCATCGGCGATTGATTTCTTCACAAGGTCCGAATCATTGATGCCCCGTAGCATGACGTGACACCCGAATGGGGTTCCATAAAATTTGAGTCCCCTGCCTGTGACGTTCAACTAGGTTCAACCTAGGTATCAATGTTAAAACAATGAGCTTCATCTACGCAGGGTATTGTGAATGCTTTTTTACGCTACTGAAGAGAATGTCAGCAGCTCGGGTTGCATGGACACTCGTCGACTCGTTCATTGAACTTCGCAGTTTAATTGTACAGCAACCTCCTGTGATGAAAATGAATCGCTTTCTTTTACGAACCAAACAACAGCTAACTCTTTACAGATATATATATACATGACCCATACGTTTTTTGCTAGACTATATTTGTTCACAGTATAAATAACATAGACGAACGAATTTAGAATTATATGTGCCATTTTATAAAGGTCAAGCTTCAGTAAACCACACTCCTCCAAAACAACCTCCACGTGCTGGTCACAGAAGTGAAAACGTTGACTCTCACCTAACAACCACACTTCTGCAGCAGCGTTGCACATCTGAATTCGACAGCCTCACGAATTTCCTAATTATCTCTTGACAACCTTTTCCATGACACTTTTCACTCTCCAAATGTTGTCAGTCACTTGTGGAGTATGCCCTTTTCATTCGTTTCATGTCAGTAGAAGTATGTGGGAAAGAGAATTCCCCGGATATCGATCAGCTTTGGTAAGGAAAGGCCCCGGCAATGACCAGCGTTATTCAGCCCGAACTGAGCGTTCTACAAGATTATCTAAACGATTTGCTGGGTAGATCTTTGGAGTAAGGTTTCCAGTTACAGATATAGACTGTGAAAATTTTGTTAAACTTGGCCGAACACACTACTTATAAGGTCACTGAAAACTCTTAAACAGCCCACTACAGTTTTTACCCTTCTGGGCTCATCTGATTGCTGTGGTAACAGCCCACTACAGGTTTCACCCTTCTGGGCTCATCTGATTGCTGTGGTTGGTCTCGGGATTCCACCGGTTTTTTGTTCTACTTGAGCAACACTTGTACAAAAGCACTCAGATTAATTGGTGCTAACTAGTGACTCGATAGAATTTCTCGTCTAGGATGTTCTTTATTAGACTCGCCTACAAAGTTTACGCCTCTCGTGCATCCCAAATATCTTGCCTGTGAATACCTCTTAAATCGAGTAAGGTTTCGCACCAGCCAGGAGTTGATAAAAAGCCACAGAAAATCATTCAGCTAACCATATCTATAGCTTATTCGCCCACAAAAAGCATCTCTAAAGTAACAGGTCTCCTCTGTTTTTCCTAGCTGAGTTACACTGTAAACAAATGTCCATATTGAAATAAAAATGATAAGGCTATGGTGGAACAAAACTTAGTGAGCTGAGTTGAAAACGTCCTTATTGATCTCGCTAGGGTGATCGTACCAAAAACTTACGTGGAATTGTAAATAGATGACTCAGTGGGCAACACTGTATAGTATGGAGGCCTCTCCCGAGTCATCTTGCAACTGTTCCATCCTTCTTTAAAATCAGAAGCGGGACGCACCGCACGAAGCTCAGGGAGTTTCGAACCCGCAACCTTCCCGGCCAGTGGTAGAAAACCTAACCGTCGGCCATTGTGAGTAACTCGCACTTAGACAGGCAACAGGGCCGCTCATCCTTTAGTCACGTGATCACGTATTGACTAGCTCACGGAGTGACGACTGCTCAGTTACTTAAAAGATGTTCGTGACCTATAAGAAATAAATGTGGATGCCCTTCAGGCAATGGGCTTAAAAACCAGAAAGGTCGACTTGTGAAGAGAGCTGTTCTGATCCTACTGTCGGTAAACTTCAGCAAAAATTTTCCAAATGCATAAGCCTTATATCGGATGATTGGTGTAGCAGTGCGATACAGTGTAGACCAAACTGGGCGCACAAATGTGGCGCCACAATTTGCATACCCTTTTTCATGGTTTTCAAGATGAAGCGATCTCAGAATTCTTCGATGAATGTTTTATCTAACCGCCCAAAAATGGCTAATTTTTTTTACTCAGTTTACCTCCATTTCAACGAACCTTTAGCTTGACTTTCCTCCAGTTTGGCTCAAGGTTGATTTGCCGGAAGGTCAGCCTGGCGAAATCTAGATGTTGTCTCACTTTATAGAATAGCTTTGTTCAATGCAATTTGGCCCAAACTATCCAAATGTCAGGGCAATCGTCCCTCGTTCAGGCAACATACAACATTATTGAAGGTTTCCGTATTGAGGAAGGTTCTTCACCTTGCGTGCTAGGTAACGCAGTGCAGGAGCAAGACGGGCTTAGCACACATCTGTTTATCACCCCAAGGTGTTGATGCACCATGGTCTCAAGTCACCTACAGAACATATTTTTACATATTGATGATTTTAACATTTGGTGCAAGGACCACTTTGTTGTTAGCTGTTCGTGTATGTCCACCACGATTAATAACAAAAGTTTCTTTGTATTCTTACCAACTAGCTGAGACTTGGAAGGTTGTAGAACAAAATACCCCCATAATGAATGGTTCCAACGTTTGTGCCTTTTTGACACCCTCAGTAATCTGTCTCCGGAAGCTGGGATTTTCTACCATTCGAATCGTGATAACGATGCCGAACTCTAGAGTTAGTGGCGGGGAGTCCACCTGCGGACTGAGCCGATCAATGAAACAGAATGATGAGGGTCGAGCAGCCTGAAAACTTCTTTGTATGAACGTTTACATGCATAATTCGTTCTTCCCTGCGTTGTGCTCTTTCCATGTCAACAATAATCATCGGAAAACGCACAGCTCATGTATTCCAACAAACACGTACAAATGCGTAGGTAGAATGAATCCGTGCGCAACAAACGTGACTGCGTGTTTATTTTGCTCACAGCATTTTATCACCAAGCTCTCATCCGATATTTTGTTATGTGTTTCCCGGCTCCTCGGTATTCCGGCGGTGTCGAGTATTCTTTTGGAATGTGCGGCCAAAGCATAAAGGTATCAGCTACCTAGAATTTGGACGCCTTATTGTGAAAGAAGTCTACTAGTTACATATGCTCAAATTCGTTAACCAAGTGAAGGCCGGCTGTTTGCGGTTGATTTGTTTACTCGACTGTGCGGCTAAATTACGTAATTTGCACCACCAATTGAGGGGAACTCGTCAGTGTATTGGTTAGCGAGGCGGTGCGGTGCATCAGTAAGATTTCAATTGGCGATTGTTTACATACGTTCCACCAGCCAAGCTTGACCTTTTACTGTGACTGTTTACGTCCATAGTGTCTGTCTGACTGTATGACGTTCGCGGGGTTGTTGAACCTACCTAATTCGCCTCCAATCCTATCGATCTGCCTGTGTTTTTTTTCACACTTCGAACTGTGTTTGACGTGTCTCACAAGGGAGTTTGGATTTATCGCCTTGTTAGGAGAATATCCCTTTGCTTATCGTATTTGCATTGAGGTCCCCTTCAAACAGTCGTGTATGGAGATCAGATTAAATTAAATGAATCCGCACCTAAGAATGTCACACCCCCACGAATTTTGTCATATGTCTCGTACCTACTACGATTTGCAAACGTTCTGTAATTTATGATGACAAGGATGTCAGCTTCCACCTTCTTCATTTGTTCCGACAACTCTTTCCACAGTTGATTCGGTTGATCTATTACAGTACATTGCCTGTTTCACGTCTGTCAGCGCGTCTAATCTTTAAAGGTTTCACAAGAGCCTGTGATTAAATCCACCGCCTTCTTCTCCTAGAAAAGTAGCGATGACTTGTTCTGTAGTTTATAAGCGTCTTAAGAACAAAACAACGACGAGTTCTTACCTTCATGAAAGTAGGTATAAAGGTGGCAACCAACCAAGACCACTGCGGAGTCATGATACAATTATGCTGACACGACGGGAATTAGATCCCTGAAGGATGGCCCTGTCGTCGGTGCCACAATGTGGATAGGTTATATTCTAAATGAAGACCCCTTCAATAAATTTACTTCGTGGTGAAAAAACGCAAAACCATCTAATCACAGGACTTGGCTTGCGGCAGACAGAACGTCTTTGCGGCAAACGTACCCGACGGACAAAGTTTAATGTGAAACTGGAATGTGACGATATTTGTCGGCATGTCAATGCTATATTTATTCACCGAGGTAGGCAAAAGACCTCATGTGCGATCAATAGGATATGATTTTTTCTGTGCGCCCGTCCGGATAACAGCAGAATGTTTATTTTCCTGTCAACGGACAGGTCCATCTTTGGGCAGAATTGTGCACAGTCGGATCTACGGAAGTCATTAACAGGACTGCAAACCGTACCGTCTTGTTTGATCTTTAATAGCTTTCCACTTGCCACACGTAAAGATGGACTAACTAAAGGGACATTTAGCAAAACCTCCCAAAGAGAGAATTCAACTCTACGCGCTGTTCTCGCGGCTTACTCCGTCCAGCAACGAACCTTTCAGTAAAAACCTAATTCAGTATATATTTTTAGAAAACCACACACTGAAAAACGCCAACCAAAAAAAAGTATTGCAACCTGAGAAGACTGAGGATTGAAATTGTTTGTGAACTAAATGTGATACCATTGCAATTGACTAAAACACACCGGAAAACTTGTTTCAAAATGCTTATTTCCGGTTGCGTGATTGTGTGTGCTTTAGGCTCATTTCGAAATCTGAGGTTTTACCGGATGTATCAAGCATGTTTTAAATCTACGTACAACGCAAATCGGACAAATAAGCTTCTGTCAAATCTCGTTCCTGTTCATTGATAGAATTTTTGCGTAGTGTTTGGGCCCGCCGTCATGCACTCCCATCAGTATGGTTCCATTTTCCGCTTCCGATGGCTGCAGGTGCCCGTTTATTCAGGCGACATTCAATGAGATATTAATCGGAACAAATAGTTCCGTTCACCAACCGAACAAAATTTCACAAAATATTTTAGCTGTATGCCTCGTGTACCGGGTCACCAGTATACAGTGAACACAATCCTGTCAGCCCAGTTCTTTTCCAAGCAGTCAAACAAAGAGCGATTCCACCCCTCTCTGTTACCCATTGAGCATTGGACATTTAACTAACCAGAATGCGCACTGTCCATGTGCATCGCTCTTCCAGCATTGAATGGTGATTTTTAGGCAACGAGCAGGCGAACCTTAAAATATATCAGCATTTCGCAGTTACGTAACGGTCGTGAAAATGATTCTAAGGTCGCAATTGATCAACATTTCCGTTAAATAAACATGAAACTCCATTAAATGATCAACGTTTCTTCAGCTCTCCTTGTCAAACCGCGTTTGCACTCAGAGATAGGGGATATGAAATTTTTATTACTTTCTACATTTATCAAAATAAGGTTGTACACCCTGCAACACATTAGGTCTGATAAAAGGAAACGTAAAATGAAAGAACTCGGTTGGCAGTAAAGCGGAGTGGATTACCTCCTAATGTTGCTTTAAAAAGGCCAGAACGTGTGTGAGAAAATAACAGCAGCACAAAGGATTTTTTTAAAAATACCTCCCCATGAGTTCTCTAATTTATCAAGTTTTGTGAATTTTTCACTGCATTAGAAAAATACATTCATCTGCAAACCAACTTGGTTTGGTGCGGGAGACCCACCTGGAACTCTCGTTAATGATGTTTGTTTGCTTGAATGATTTCGCTGTAGTATTTGGTTAGTGAAAAGCCGTGTGTTTCAAAGATCTGTCGCGCAGGCTTGAATCAAGATGCCACGTTTCAAATTATGACCGATTTGACTAGCCTGGTGCACTAGACATCAAGAGTCGAGTAGAATCGTTCCCCGGGACTACCACGGGAAAAATCATTCACTTAATGTAATATGTTGTAGCAATATTTAGACTTTGGACAACGTTGGATAGGCAGGGTCGCCGGGTTACTCCTGCCCGGTCACACAGCGTTAATTGTCAAGTGTTAACTTTTTTCTGGTAGTCACTATCTGCGTAAATAATTGAAATTCGTTCTTATTTCTTGGTTCTTTATCTAAGATGTTTTATTCTATACACCTACTAGCTTTGTATTGGGGTCCAACAATATTTTGAATGGTTTTAAAGGTAACTTAATCATGTCGTCTTTAAGTCCCCAGTGTTTGTGACCGTTTGAAGCAACTGGAAACTTTCAAAAGTTTTCTAAGTTGAGTACAACGACTTTCTCTCAAACCAAAACGAATCATAGTAAAAGCCCGTTGTTCAGTTCTCAGCATACAATTTTAACCCGCTATGCGCTAAGATTTGGCCGTTCTAAGTGTGTTTCCTTCAGAATACTAGGATTGCCACGATTGCAACCACTTTCTGCCTTCCTAAAACCCTCCGTTCTATATAAAGTATTTCCGATTTTTGTGCGTTTTCTTGCATTTTCAACAGAGGGTTCATCTTGTCAGTGAAGCTAATCTGTGCTGAAGAGCCCGGAATTATTGTTCCTTTCTCATTGAGAATCATCAGCAGTGCACATCTCACGGGACGCATGGAGTTTCAAACCCGCGACTTTTCGGCCAGCGGTTGAGAACTTAACCCTTTGGCCACAAGTGGCCAATGAGCGGCGTGATTAGCCCTCACTTAGAGAGGATAGAGCATTGTTCAATAACGGGAATCACACCACGTGGCCCGGCAATGTTCGACTCACTGAGTGAACACTTCGGTGAAGGGTGTTACACACATTCAGTGAAATTATTCTTCTCCGAGCGACTTATTGATTCATAAATCTTCCTGAATTCTTGCCCCGTCTCTAGACAACGTAATTAAAATAGTTAGAAGCATAAGATAAAGCTGCTTTGGTTAAAGGGTAACCGACCGTTCTTTGTCTGCTTCAATCTCTTGAAGATAGTAGGTAAATTTTGCTGTCGAAATATATCATAGAGTTGCGTCAATTTGTCCAAACGTAATTAACCGAATGAAAATTAATCTGGGCGCCCTCCCCTAATTTTCATGCAGTAACAGTTGTCAGAAGACTGTCTGAAGTGCTCTCTTCAGACGCGTGTAAACAGTATTAGATATCTGAAAGGGCAAATGCTCTAAAAAGTCATTTTTCAACATTTCTATAAGCGAATATCAAAATCCGTAGCCCTGTAATCAAAGCAAACTAGTAAGTCTGAGTTGGCTAAAAAAATATTGCATTGAGCGTGCTCTAAACGTTACTCGTTTATACTTTTGGTCCTCTGTGGAAGGCCACAGAACAACTCCATCAATAACCGGCGTGCAACACTTACGAGATTCCTGGTTTCTATTTAAAACTGTAATTAAATTTCAACCTTATTCGAGTGGACGGTTAACAATTCCTCATTGAGCTCATGACAATTATCTCAGATACAGGTGATTTCGAGGTTTATCTTGAAAAATTTGAACATCGATCCATTTACAGTGTAAAATAAATTTGTTGAATAAACAGAGTTTGCAAACTAGGCAAAGTGCAAAAAGGAATTTTCAGTAATCCCAATCTATTTGGGGAATGTAAACCAGATTGGTGAACTAATTTGTACTTCAATAGAACCCTTGTACGTATTCTACTCTCAGCCTTGAAAAATTACGTCGTATTCGGAGGTGTTAGCGAAGCTTGCTCTTGACCACACAACTTCACATGTGCATTTGTGAATGTTCCCCCGTTTGGGAGACACCGAAAAATATTGGTATACGAGAACAAGAACTAGGTCCCATGGTGAGTAGAAACTTTGCACTCTATTTTATTCCGCATCAATGAGCATCCCATCGGAACCCTCCCCCCCAGTAGAAACAATGACACATTTTTCGAGAAATACACTCATTTGCAAATCAGTTTGGTTTTTGCGAGAGACTCACCTGGAACCCAGCTGAATCTCCCGTTTGTGGTGTTTTCAGGCAACTGAATGTGCTGCACCAGGCCGCCTCATGTTCCAGTTGCTACGATATTCGAGATATCGCGATACATGTATATACGTAATGCACTACTCGTGGGCTGTCGAAGAATTTTCAGCAACATTATGAGTAGTGCATTACGTAATGACACATTTGTTCTTCCTAATGAATTCATTGTGTGGGACCGCTTAAAGGAACCGTTTTTTTGAAGATGGCAATTTCCAGTAAGTCTGCCTGGTTGTTCAAGGAAAAACGGATATTATTTGTTCCGTGCCGCCTCCAGACTAGTGCATAAATGTGATGAAACTTTATACTGAAATCCCTTAAAAGGAAAGGTCCAGGAGGAGTTTTCCCACTTCAAGGTCACCACTGACTGCTAGAGTCTTCTGAAGGTTAGCTCACGTTCATCGGTGATCCGCATTCTTTGATAAATTTGGGCCTTACTTTCATAGATGCACAACGCTATTGGTGTCAGAATTGAATAAAAGCACTCAAGCTCAGTTCTAAACAGGGTTACGCGTACTCTGAAGAAACGTGCTATCCAGGCTGCAGATGGTCTCATCGACAAAGAGCGTAAAAGCACAGACAGCGTGAATCTTCTGGTATTTTGTGAGTTAGTCGCGATGGAGTTCATGGACCGATAAGATGTCTGCAAAGCTTGTCACTTTGAACGGAAAACAGGTTAGTTGGGAACTACTCTCACCCGTCTTTTGTTAACAAAGTGAGGGAAACTCACGTGAGAATCTGTTGAAAGCCTAATCACTCGGTATGAATTGCGAGACTGAAGGAGGCGGATACTGTATTCTGTCAAGCTGCTAAGCTGTTTTACTACGGATCAGTTTCTTGCGCCCAAACTAAATGGTGCTCACACACGAAAAACAAGATGAAGCGTTAAGATCTCACCAGAGACTCGCGGAACGTGCGTTGTTCATGATTTCCATAAAATGCCATAAAATGCCCCATTTTGTTCCAATCATCGGATAGGACATTAAAAGTGAAAACATCAAGGTAGTTTCACAAAGAACTTGATGTGCTTAAGCAACGACCGAAAATACTCTCTGTGTAGGCGTTGGTACTAAAGATGACCAACATTAGGAGAAGCTCCTTGCAGTAACAGACAGAAACATTGTTACTTTCACTCAATAGCGCAGCAGTAATTTTGTAAACCCCGAAGAACTAACTCCATTTTTTAGTTTTAAGGAAGCAGCTGGTCGTTTTTGTGTCAGTCCTGTAGAAGAGGGCCAAGGAAATGTGTTCTCTTCTGGCATTTACATACATACCCCCCCCAAACGATTTCCGTTTAAATTCCGTTCTCAGAAAAACGTAGTAAAATGGCTTTAACTCTAATCGGCCTCTATTGCAGAGAGAGAGAGAATGCACTGGATTATTCGTACGAATTAGCACTCTGTTGCTCCTCATCATTTAAAAAAGTTCTAAACTTCGTTCAGTGAACAATAGAGTGTCACCACGATCTTCCTGAATCTTGTTGTCCTCCGGGGTTAGGTTCCTAAAAGTGATTCATTTTGAACAGACAAAAATGCATTAGTTCAGCCTTCAACCTACTACTACCCTGTGCACTACCCTGTGCATTCTGGCCGATGATAAATGGTTGCCGGTTGGCGTGAATTTTTTACTGTAAACATGCCAGTGACACTTGAAACCCCATCTATTGGTCGTAAATCGTTGACTTCTTCATTAGTGCTGTGTTGTTGTTGTTCTTTTTCTAAAATGAACTCTCGTTTCTTACCCTAAGGTGTCACGCGCGTCCAAATGTAACCGAGTTTTGGTTCCTCCCCCGACATTCTTTTGAGTTGAATGAACAATAGTTCCCGTTAGAGGAAACGTAGAAATTGTTTTGACCATTTTTAGTTGTTGGGAGAATGAAAAGACCCCGTTTACTTCGGCTACTTCGCAGTAGCCGCGTCTGGAAAAGAAAAGTGAATGTGATGGGTCGATTTTGGGAAACCGCATAAGTCAATTGAACGAATGTCAATTACCAAAATGTACAGGGATTCCAGGCTTTGTCTCGCAATGTTTTATGAGAAATTTACTTACTGAATGGCTCGTTAAATATTGTCAAGTTTTACAACATATCTACATGGCTACTGATCATTTTAAAGAACTTCTGCAGTACCTTCAAGCGGCAATTCTGTGTCAGTGATGAAACGAAAATATCTAGGGCAGGTCAGAAGACTTCCACCATCTTATAAATATCTGAAGGAACTGTATTTGAATAATCGGAAGTCCTAGCTAGCTTCACCGTTGAGCTGAGGAGCTGTTATATACCTGTTTCCATTAACTAGGTTTCCTCAGTAACGCTGCCTTCCTCAGGAATTTCTGTCCCCCCCCTCGCCCATCGTTTATAAGGTCTGTATATTCATCATTTTTCTCGTTTGTTTGGGAGTGTTTAACGATACAGGATTTAGGAACACCAACTTCTCCGGTCCACAAGTATTGATAACCAGTCGCACACGGTCTCAATCGTTACCCGTTGCACGCAGGTGATGCGGTGAACTGACCGCTGCTATGTTGAGTCATATAACGCATGTAGCGCAGTCCGGTGGGATGATTTCAGGCCTGATGACAGAGTTTATCGGCGGGCCCGGGCAATGACTGTGTTCACGGAGGAAGCTCATTTCACATGTCTGCATATACACAAAAATCAGAGCTAGATTTCGTTTTGCAACGCATTTGCACGTTGACTCTCTTTGATATCTCCTCCAAGGTTAAGTGAATTTACAAGATGCAGCTTGATCGGAGAAATCGATTTTGTGCACGGACGATCTAAAATTGTAGATACTGTAAAGTTACGGAACAGGGGGGGGGAGCTACTTTGGTGTCTGAATCCGGAAGAGAACGGTGATTGATGGCCTCGATGCCCGTTCTGGAGAGTGTAATATTTCGACGGCTTTCTGGTTACGCTTGTGAGCAACAAGCGGACACTTTAATTGAGACCATAATAGTCATGGATTCTTTAGGGTTATCAAATCACAACATGCTAATCTCTGTTACAGTCATTATGGACAACCTCACTTCCGGTAGATCTGTTTGCCCATCAGCTCGTTTGCGACCAGATTGACAAAAGAGAAGCGTACAGAAACACACTGATTGCCAGCTCCATTAAAGCAAACGATTTGCGCTTGCCAGACGTTACATTTAGGTGGAATTCGGCTCTAATTTCGGGGCGGGAAAATCTAACGGATTTGGACCCCACACGCAGCCAGTAACGGCATTCGATTAGTAAGCGACTCGTGTCGATATACTCGACTGTGTCTGTTTGCCAATGAGTGACAGTAACGTTTGCTTCCCTGTTCTACTGTATGATAGGTGGACCGGAAAAATGCTTATGAATGTCGGAAATAGGTTGAATTTTGTCCAGTCGTACTGCGAATTTGCTCTGATCTTTTCAGAAAATCAGAAAAAAAATTCACTTCCAAACGCGAGTTTCAGTTTAGTGGTATGGTCGAAATTTTTCACTCAGTAATTGTACGTCATCAATTCATTCTTGGTTATTTCAGAAGCTTAGGCTGCGTTCAGTAGTCGTTTTGCTTTGTTTCACATTCTTTCAACGAGTATCATTCACATAGCTGCTTGAATTCTGGGTTATCCAACTCAACCTTTAACGCTTCCAACTTTTTTGCTGTTTTCCACGATATCGGATTAATGAAAACTGGCCAAATGAGGTATATTTCATTCCCAGCATTTACACCCGCCACACACACAACGAGGTCACACTTTTACGGGCTATCTTGCAAAACAGACGGCTGAATCTGGCCTAGAGCTTTAAAGTAATGCCTCGTAGTATCAGCGAGATTTGCACATGTCTTGAAGAAAATTAACGCACGTAGAACGCATGAATATGAACAAAATACCTATCCCGCAAAACCCCCCAAAAATGCAACCAAAAAGCCGCCCATTGGGTTTCAAGCGTGTTTCACGCTACCTGACTGGGAAGTCCTGACTGGCGTGTCAACCGATCGTCACAACCAGGACAGTTACTGGGTCGTCGTTCGATGGGTCGGGCACACCAATCACAACGCTCAAAAGTGAACAAGTTCGCCTGTTCAGACGTGGAAATTCAGACGCGTCCAACGTGCGTTGGTGGAGTAGTGGTAACACGCTCGCTCGCCTCGCATTTCAGATGTCCGGGGTTCGAATCCCGACACGGCCACTGGATATGCACTGCTGATTAGCTCTAATAAGAGCCGGTGGAGGTTTCATTATACAATTGCAGTCTACCCATGTTGAGAGGCGTAGTACGGATGTATCACCCTTGTTGCGGGTCATCAACTGTGCACATCTCACTGACCTTCGTGGGGATTTGAGTCCAGGACTAACCCCTCGGCTACTGCTGGTGCCTGGCTAGCACTACTGGGTGAAGAGCGGTTAATCAGCAGTGCTAATAACTTGCACTCAGACAGGGTCTAGCGCCATCCGACCTGTAATCGCGCGATTCGCACTACGTGATCGTAAACTGACTGGTTCCTCAAGTGATGACCGTTTCCATACTACACAGTCTCTAAAAGGCTCGCAATATGAAAACAATCAAAAGTATCTGAGTCGTAAATTACTAAACAAAAGGCCTGTCTAACTTAGCCGACTGAAAACCATGCTGTTTCACTTCGTAGCTCGTATAAGCGTTATATATTTTTCGTTTGTTTTGGTTACTTCTTACTAAGGATCAACTATGCAGACGTTTGGACGGAAAACCCTCATTTTGAGGTCTCATACATATGAAGTCGGCTCTAAAAGGAAACGTTTATTCCATAAACCAATGTTAACAGGTACACATTCACGGGTTCACGGCTTCGTAGCACTCACGGTGAAGTTACATTTGGCCTACCGCCTGTGTGACAAGTACAGAAAATAACTGACTGAAAGATACCTAGTCCGACGGCCTGGGCTTTTCGTCAAACACAGAAGTGAGCATTCACACGGGTTGCTAAAAGAACAAACGCGCTTAAAACTAACCAAGCATTTTGCGGCGTGCAATGTATTTAAAAATTCTTCATGGTTATCACCGCGATTCAAAATAGCGAGGCTTTAGTGGATAAACGATCATGTGGCATGAGTTGTCTCGACCAACCAGAAAGATGGGTATTCTGAAGTTTAGAGCATCAACAGTGTCAACTTATCAACCCGTTTCATTTAGTTCAGACCAGAAATGTCTCTTTGAAGCACTCTGTTATTCTCGACTAGTCAGAATTCCCAAACGCCATAAGACTGTGTGATATGAAACAACCATGTAAAACTAAACCATTGTCATAAAATGTGTGCTGAAATAAAACCAAAAGTTTCTTACTAGCTTTTGTGTTAAATCTAGTGACATGTCGAAAACACTTTTTGATTGGCGTACAAGAGTAGGGCAAATCCCCTCATATCACGTCTGGTCCCGAAAAGTGACACACAACTGAGGTAGAACTTGTGCCTTCTATTTTCAACGCCTTGGTTGGAATCAGAAAGGTATCGAAAAGACATTCTAATGCTTTTTAGATCTTCACATTCTTTTGGCGTATTTTCCAACCAGGGTGACTGTCACGCGTTTGAATGTCACATACCGCATATTTCTAGCAATGTACGTTCCACATCCTCCACGTTTTGCTCCTTCCTATGTTAAAAAAAGGTTTAACGGCACCAGTTTGCTTGCACTTTAGCGCATCACAGAAAAAGACTCGCTCTGAAGCACAACTATTTTGCGACAAGCTACTTACCTCATTACCTGATTTTTCCGACTGGAAACCAGGAGTTTTTGTGCCAGGATGTGACGCCATCGGGTTTTGATGCTTAGCATGTGGTGGAGACTAGCTCATCCCCTCAGCACAGCGTCAGTCTTGTAGCTACTGGGGTACTGTCGCATTTGGATAAACTGAAATACACGGAACACAGGTGGGTGAGTAAGCTAAATGGTGAAACCCATAGTAATTGTATATGTATATCTGCTACTAATGTGTCGAAGAGAGGGTAAGATATATATTTTCTGTCCATAACCTGGTTCATCGGTCTAGTGCACATACAATGACGAAAAATTCTCAACAACCTCTCCTGAATAAGAGCATTCCAACCGACAGAATCTAAAAAGACCTAGAAAAAAGCGCTTACAGATAAAAGTGTGACTTTTGGGTGGAAAGACGTATAACGTATTTGTATGTGTAAATATAAGCTGTTCGACCCGAACGGCAGTTCATCAAGGTGGATAAAAATACTGTTCAGTAACAGTTTCCCCTTAGATTCTAGAAATATTTTATCAAGGAGGGGGCGACCAGTGAATCTGGACTGAAACTCCATAGTAGGCGCGCATTTGAAAGACCGTATTTTGCCAGAAATTCAACACCCATTGCATCTGCGGTCGAGTTTGTTTTGTCATCTCTCTAGAACTTGAGTTCAATTCAAACATAAGATTGACGGAAAACCAGGGCCACGTGATGTGCTCCAAAAACCGACAGTGGGTCGTCAGGCAGTTCTCACCCGCGGTGCCGTCTCGATGAATGACAGCATGATAGTTTCAAGACTGGAGTAGGTGCTGAGACGGTTCGTTATGAACAGGCATATGCAGACAGTTTGTTCTCAAACTAGATTAGAAAATGCCGTATAAAACAACCACTGTTACATTTGTCGTTGATAGTGAATAGGCAAGCAGCCCAACGAGTCGTCTGTTTGAAATGCCCGCCGGTTTTTTCCAAAATACTCACGGAGGAACTTCTGATTCCCGATGAAGGTGCTTCCTACCCTATGGGGTAACATAGACAATGTGTACTTCCGAAAGGTTAACTCTTGCAATACGGGAAGCGGATCTCCCGTTGACATTATCAATGTCCGTTGAAATGATGGAAGACTCCCGATCTCAAAGTCCACATTTCAGCATTGTGAAATACTTCCAACTAAAATTTCCTGTGCCAAAAGAAAGGAATCATGTCTTTGGGGGGCTGGAACTCCTGGTCTTTCTCTGAGTTTCGGGTCAGTAATACCATTTGTCATGTGTCTTTCAGGTGTGCGGTTATAGGTAAGTTAGAAACGTTGTTGGATTAAAGGTGCCTATTGACAATGCCGTGAGAGATGGTTCTATTTGGGCACTATAAAACAAGCATTGCCCCTTTTGCGTCATTTTATATTCTAAGAGTTTTTGTAAATAGTATCGCGTCGGACCATTCAACAACAGGACATTTATGAACATCGGATAGGCGTAAAAAAAGAAGAATATTGACAAGTTGCTTTAACGTTGATTTAAGGAAGCTTATGGTAAAAAGTGAATCTTCGTTCAGCATTGGAGGCAAGCCTTTCAGCCATCGAGTTTAGGTAGACGGGTTGTTGAAAGTGATCAACATAAAGTACGTAAAGTAAAGCAATGTAAAACAGCAAAAAAATCATAAAGGGAAAGCCACCACCACACTAGCACTCAGGCATCAATGGTACTTTATCACAATGTCCGGCTTGAAGTTGGAATTAATCTGGGGAGAGTGAAGCTTCACCAAACCATCCCTTTCTATGCTACGAGATGCAGTTATCGATCCTTTTTGAGATCACTTGCAAGAGCATGTTTAAACTGTTAAACGAAATGGCCAGGTATCACCTTGTTTGTCGAGTTCGTTAGGTTGAGAACGTCGCCCCTGAGCCTTAGAATCGCAGCTACCATCGAGGCGAAAGGAAATAAACGTGACTTGGAACCACTCAAAATTTTTAGGTGTAAAGCCGAAACTGGATAACTGTTATTTACGGACAATTACAACCAACAGATAGATACCGATCAGGCTAATAAACAATAAAATTTGTTCGTTTACCTAACTTTATTTAAGGCGCATATCTTCGTTTTGGGAGAAATAAGAGATGCCCGTGAGCGGTGATCATCTTCCAGGAGGCTACTCTATGACTGTTCCAGTGGTGAACTACCCAAACAGCTTGTAAACCAAGCTGTGATATCAGACCATGTCTGACACGTCAACGCCACCTACGAACTCAACGTTGAATTAGCTAGAATAAACCTGTTAGTACGTGACAACGCTCGCCAATCTGGTCTTTGGATAACTTTGCTAGGTAGCAAACAGGTAGCAGACACACCCTGCCTTCTCCTCATAGGGGTCACCTACGGTAGTCTTGAATTAGGACTAGATGGACAACCGAATTTAGAATACCCTGAAGTTTTGGCTGTTGCAACCTTCCCCACAATTATAAATTAGACTTTTTTGAACAGTGCTCAATCGCTGATTGCGTAATCTGTGCACGACGTCCTTTTCCAAATATGCCATTGTGGTACTCGTCATTCAAGTATATGCGTAAAAATTTGAACTCAGCCGATTGACAGATAGTCTGAAGAATACTTCACTATTTGACCGGATAAACTTCGACTCATTTCAGAATCCAACTGGGTTGGTGCTTTTGAACCGGAAAATGTCTGGCTGCCGATAACCCAAGTGATATTTACATCACCAGGATGATGGACGTTAGATGCTTGATCAGAACAAACTAGAATACCCGGGAATATATGTCCGCGGTGAATGTTCTTTCCGCTTCCATGGTCTGAATCAACAGCAAACCTTTGAGTGTTGCGTAAACGCTGTAAATGACAAAAAAGTGTAATTTGGTATGCATTTTATGAATAGGTCGCAACACTGAATGTCGAAAGGTGCTTAGTGGTATCTTCATACGGAGGAATCAAATTTATCATTGTCAGAGCGACTCATTGCACCCCGAGTTTCTTCTTTGGGCCATTTTCAACAGCATACTGCGAGAAACTTGTTCTCCGAACAGATGCAAAAACCCCTGGTTGAGAATAATCTCAAATACATTGCCAAAATCTTTGAAAAATTCCTGCTATATCATTTATCCAAGGTTGAATTCAATCTGTACTTGAGCAGAAGGTCTTTTTCTTTTCAAGAATACGCCATCGGAGGCGCGTAAGCCCTTGAAACAATACAGCTGGCACAAGAAAGTAACCATTTTTTTCTTGTGTGACATACTCCGATCCTTTGAACCTATTCCAAAAAAATTTCGTTAAAAGAAATTCTTAGTACGAAAACCGTATTACAGGCAAACCTTTCGTTCTGGGCACATTGTAAGTCAGATAAACTCCGTGATATTTTGCCACTTAAGAAAGGGCGAAAATAGACTTTTGAGTCAAGGAAATACAGCCTAGACTGGTTACAACTTGATCACAAAGTTTGCTGCGAGCACACATTACTCAAAGTGCCTCGGGTCGAATTCACTTGTATATGAGGTGTTTTCGATAGAATTCCCAGGCTTTCCGTTCGGGAAACAACCAAAGCGTTCAGCACAGCCTCGCTTTTAGACTGTCGGTGTTTGGTCACTCGCTTTTTCACCTGATTTTGACAAACGCCACCCTTTTAAAACGTTCGCTGTACTCCATATTTAACCATCTCTTATCCAAACTGGGGACTCGTTTACCCTCATAAGTAGGAATCAAATTTCTTCCACAAAGTCATAAGGTCATCACTGTTTTAGAAACCAACTACTCCAAACCAAAAACGTTACTAAAATATCAAATCTTGCAGTTGTAATCTTCAAACATCATCTGCAATACGTTTACTTGGAAAATCCAGCGTCCTAGAAAGTGCTGATACGTTTATTGGTGTTTTAGACCTGTTTTTGAAATGAGCCATGCAGAGGTGACATTTGTTTCCGTCCAGATTGAGTCGCGTAGACCCGACTGTTCACTGGATCCTTCCTGGCAACTTTCTGTCAGTTAAGAACGATGATTCAAGAAGCGGTCAACCGCAGACCAAACATACATAGCTGGAAAGATCACAAAATTTAGCCTGGGTGGTAATCCTTTGAAAAACAAGTTAACTACACCCAAAATGTTAGTCACTAGTGACATTAAAATGTTATCCAAAATACCATTGAAAGGTACAGTTTTGATTTGAGCAATAACTGTTTATCACAGGCAGATATTATGTCAATTAGGTTGCTACCCACCTACTAGATTACGTTTACCAAAGCAGATCTATTTACTACATCAGGCATTCCCTAACTAATTATTCGATGACCCAGAGATTATATCTGTTCGATGATGATTACGAATCACAGGCTTGTTCGAGGTGGATGTTAACCGTTACAATACATTATCATACAAGTTGATCATAGGTCTGGAAATAGTCGAGACGATATATTGATTTTTCTATGACCGAATGGATTTGCTTATTCGGAGAGATGGAGGATATCACATGGATGCGTTAGGACAAGTGTTTGCGCAAGATCACGGATGAAGGTACAATCGATGTTGTCACCTGCCTATTTTGTTTGTTCATCAACGGTGAAAAAAAGGGTCACTTTCTGTTCTAGGAAAATGTACCGTGAACCAACAAGAAACAGACAAACATGGATTGCGTCACCGTTTTGAGTCCAGACGCTGTGCAAACTGCTCAGTGACAAAGTTTCTCAACACACTTGAGGCAGGGTGAGAGTTTAATGCTTCACTGATTAGATAAAATCAACCGAATCATCACACCCTTGAGTAAGGGGTGGCCATGAACAACAAGGTTGTAACGACGGGCTTAATATGGATGACAGTTAGCTGTAGCTTATCAAACATGTAATGTTCCCCTTCTCTCTGTCGAACCGCATGAATGAACACAAACTACAGATGTGCCACAGACAATACTTTCTGAGCTTCAGTAGAGGTCTCAGCCCACCAGCATACTACAGCTTATTGTAGAGAAATGGTTTTTAACTAAGAGAAGGAAGACCTCCAACCAAATTTCACTATTAGTTTCGATCGTTTCGAGCAAAACTTTAACGTATTTTCTCGTTTCATTATTTTTTGTTGTTATATATTCATTGTATTTATTTATTTATTTATTTTACTTATTTATTTATTTTCATGTTCCTCATCAGCAGTCTATTATACCTGCCAACTGCGTACACCCGGAAGTAATCCGCATCCCATATTAATCATTACTCCCAAATAATTAAGCTAAAAATTAAATTAACCATTAGGGTTACTATTTTCGAAGAAGCCCACTGTTGGGTGGCTTGATAATAGCTGGTTTGAAACAGACCATCGTTCGTGAAATTCGAACAACTTAAAAATATTGTATTATATTTTTGAATCAATATAAGACGCGAATGGCAGCGCCCGAATGACGGTATCCGAGTCGTGTGATTCAAACAACGAAGTTATTTCCTCGAAAGCAATACTAGCTTAATTATCAGCGATAAAGTTATTAGATTCTTTTCTAAACACTTAATAGTTACTAAAGATGGAAAGAGGGTGCTGATCAGTAGTTGCTCACCGCGGTAGATCAAATTCAGTTTAATTTCTTGATTCATCAGTCTTTACAGTCACTGAATTCCTTAGAACATTGCAGTTAAAATGAAATCATTCCTTATTTATTGATTAAAAATTCCATGTCAATTTCTAAGAGTAGAACCGCTAAAATTTTCTCGGGACGTGGTGTACCTCGCTTACTCTTCTGTAAGTCTGTTCTTCCCGAGGTTCGTTGCTCGTACTTTCTCAACTTTGTACAAACTCAGATTTTCGCGTGCACTCCAAGATTCAGCTCAGTCGGTTGGGTGGATTTTACGTTGCTTGAGGCAGTTTCACTGTTATACCGCGCGGTTCCTACATGATGCAGTGGGGGAGGAGGGATAGGAAAGGCAACAACTCAAAGATTGATTGCGTCTCAGTTACGATGGCTCGGCCGTTGCATCGCCATCTAGTGCTGGTCGGCTGTTAGACCGGTTCGCTTGCCTACCAGCGTGGTCCAATACAGCGAGTGCTCGGAGTTGAACTTGTGAGATCAGGCGCGGTAAATTTGTTTTATCTGAGGAAGTCTGCAGATGCCGATATGTCAGATGCTTACTGTCAGCTGTCTTGCCACTGAACTGGATATCCTGACACCCTCCATGCCAAAGCGAATCAAGCATGTGCTCACATTCCATTAGGAGGCGGCAAAATAAATGGAAACCGGTTGTCTTGACTGGACTACTTGACTGAGGCTTAGTGCATACCCAAGAACGTTTCCCCCATTTTCCCGAGTCGAGTAAAAATGATACTGATAGGGTAGAATTACCGCAGTACACTCATCTTCCAATTACCTTGCTTTTAACGGGATTCCTAACTGATCCCAGGCTGAATCCCTTGTTTATACCTGGTTTACCCGAAGTAAATGCCCTTAGAATTTTTGCTTGCCCAAAATGCCTGGTGTTGGGTTTGTGACAGAGTTTGAATCCGCGTTTTATTCAGCTTGTCAAGAATTTTACAGGGTTGCTCACACATTCCATTTGAACTCTTCGCGCAAGTAAGTCTTTTCTCATTGAGCATTCGCCCAATAAATGAAGCCCGTCTATGCTGAAATGCTTAGAAGCCCTGGACGAAAACTAAGTTAGATATTTTCAAACCTCACCACACTACTAGCACTTTGTCAGTAGCTCAGAAGAGGAACAGAGTTCGTCTGATGAGTGAAACTTCCATCTAAGGAGTCGTCACCGTCCGACTAGGTGATGTGGATCCCTTGACTCATGGGTGAGTGGCTCTACATCCTGTCTAAGTAAGAGCTAACCACAGTGCCGATCAACTATCGTTGTCTGAACTTCAGTGCTCACGCTAATGATCAGGGGATCGAGAGTTCGGGACTTCCTGGAACTTTGTGAGGTGCGCACTGCTGATGATTCTCAACAGGCATGAAGCAGCTGTACGGTGCTTGATGGCTTTTCAGGGCGAAATTTTCATTAAAATTGGCAAATCCCGTCACTCTATCAATAGATTACTTTTTTCTAGATATCACGTAGTGTTCAATCAGGTTAACCTCGTCTGAAGGGGGTGACTGATATAATTTCTCTCGAAGTTCCACTGTTAATTCGGAACTTAGGAGAAGCCCGCGACTTATGTAACCAACAATGGGAGTCACTGCTTCACAGTCAATGAGTTACGAAATTCCCGGACAAACAAGCAGCGATTTGCTTGCGTTTAAAGGATATATTCCTATGTCAAGTTTCTGGATGCATAGGAACAACTAAAGCCAGACAACACCACATTCAAAAACACTGTTAAATTGGGCAAGAAATTTCAAAAAGCTCCTCAAAAACTCTTCACAAACAACCAAGGCAGCACATCTATCGTTTTTATCAAAATAAAAGATGACTTAAACGGTGCTCCACACGTTTGGTTTAATTAAGCTGTCTTGTTTAGTTTCATTTCTGAGGTGTTCCTCAAGAAACACCCTCCAACGTATGATCAAACCAAACAAACGAAACTTCTAACTTTCACCTGATTTCCTTCCGAAGCCCTTCAAAAAACTAGAAGGGATTGTCCGATTCCTTTGGAAAGCTAACTTTAGCAAAATGATTGCACTACTCTGACAAATATATTACTCATATGGCGTATATTTCCTCTGCAAAACTGAACAACCCAGTGCAAAAAAGCCCAGCTATTATCGTGAAAGAAATAAACAAGGTGTGACAAAGAATGATAAAATTACCTAGAGCAACAAGCGGATTACTTTTTATCGATTCCACCATCGTACGGTCGTCTGATTTACGAGTCATCTGTCTAGATTTAGTTAATTATCAATGCAAATTCACACGTCAAAGGAGACCAATCTGTCAAAGACAATGTGTCCGCTGCAAACCCCTCCTTATAAAAAGCAATTTGAAGCAGAAATAGATAGAAGCAGAGTGGAATTCTTTACGGGGACATCAAGAAATTTTCCATATTACTCGAAACGTCTTGATTAGACGCACATTTGACGTTGTCTTGGGTTTATAATAACGTATCAGATTTAAGCTTTGTTTGTGCGAACAATCATCTACAGCGGATGTATACCTCCAGGCAAATACATTTTCAGCCACCGATGTATACCGCCAGCAGTTGTGAATTAATTCGGGCCTGCAAAGAAATTCGGTTGAGTGCAATAATCTGATGAAGAATAAAACGACAAACACCAACAATCGTTCAGGTGTGACGCATTCTCCGACCATAGCCGCCACGCTAGCCAAAGGAAGTGTGAGGGCTGGAGCACTAACAAGTTGCTCAAACCTAGACAAGACCAGTCGAGATGCGGGGGTTGGGTTCGAACCACGAACCTTCCAGTCGGTAAGTTCGGGCTATCTCAAGTTCAGTGGGAGGAAGAATATGCATCCTTCCAACAAGAAAACTGAGTAAAACACGCATCAGATATATGCTGGGCGCTCATGCAGAAAACAACACAAAAGTAATCACTGCAGAACCCAAACCGTAGTGTGCAACCGTTTGCTGCCATATTCCATTCTTGTGACAAGTGTGGATTTTTGCGGAGCAAGATGGCTCGATGGTTAGACCGCGGATTTACTGACCGGAAGGTCCGTGATTCGAACCCGACCTCGACTTCCCCTGCCTAGGCTTGGCCAACTTGGCAGTATCCCAGCCCTCGTGCTTTCTTCTGGTGGCATGGCAGTTAGGCACTGAAAGGGTGCTACAGCCGAACGATTTTTTGTGACAAGTTATGCATGTTATGGATGATGTCTGACGGTAGGAAACCGTGGTGGATCGATTAGCGCAGGTCATCAAGCTGAAATCGTTTGCCGATTTTGCCGCACAGCCTACCGAAAAATGTTTCCGCATCTTTTTAGCTGTTTTAAGCCAGTGTGCTGTTCACAAGCTCAGTTTGTTGTTTTCCTTTACCCAACACAGATAACAAAATGTCTCCGAAAACTCTCTTTAAAAACTCTTAAAAAACGGCAAGGTCCTTCTTGGTCCCATCAGTTGGGTGTAAGGAAATCGGGAGTGACTGATTTGCTTGCTTAATTTAAAAAAATCCGGTTCGTCAAGCAATTATGACAAATTATATTTTGCGGCAGCAGATTCGCCGTAGAGAAATAGACCACGCTGAACTCAGCCGTATGAACCTAGTCAGGTGTGTCGGAATTTCACCATCAGTATAGCATGTCGTATCTCTAAACATCACTAGCGTTGCCAAGAATATTGTCTAAATTCGTCACACTGTGCCAGTAATTCAAATGACCTTATTTTGAGGCCTCAGACTTCTTCATTCAGAGGCGGAGCTGGTAAATGACGTTGAAAAGAAAGATGGTGATCTCACCACCCCTAAAATAGATGAGACATGCATTTGCAGGGAATATTGTAAGCCCAAGATGCACAGATTGCAATCCGTTCGTTCAGTGAGCTGAACATGTGGCTGCAAATGTTTTATCATCACTCAAGATGTTCTCATCAGTGTTCTGTGAGCGGACTTGCCTTGTAGTTGCGCGCGCATGGGCCGATATAGTCTACTCACCTAGGTCGACCTTGACTGATCATTTGTCAGTTGGATAAGCACTCCTATTGGCTGTTAGATAACACTTGGTCAACCTCGGTCATCCTACCAACAGATAAAGAACTGTTGTTCACCTTGAAGGGATCGCTTAAGTCAAGCCTTAAGAATACCCGGAAATCCACCAATCAGAAAGTAGGTGACCCAACAAGCCAATAGGAATGTCCACCAATGATCGGCCTGGATGCACAGACTCTACACCATTCTATGCACGCGCTTCCAAAATTGACGGACTTCCAGTCACAAATCACTGATGATGTCACCTTTACTGTTGGCTGAAACGCCCACAACCAACAGCCACACACGATATAATCTGGATACATCAAAGAGCACAAGATCATACTAATTCACCTGGTGCAGACATGCGTTCCATCACATTCTTTCTGAGGCAGGATAAACGCATGGCACAGTTTTAGCCTAGGGCTTTTTTCCCAAAGACATGAATTTCTCACTGTAAAATACGGGACTGCGAACGCAGAATTGTACTAGCCTTTCCCTAAGAGAAAATAATGCGTTCAGGTTGCTGACATTTCAGGACAAGTTCCAGTGAGATTTCATCTTTCTATCGTTCGTTAAAATTAGAGATAATTTTCTAGTTCCCTGTAATAGGAGTACTTGCGGTCTGATGGTTACTCAACAGGGAGAAAACAGGGTGCAGTATACAGCGACCGATGGTTAAATTTACTAGGCATTTTCAGGTCACTGCCTGCCTGAAAAACTTTAAATTCGAAGTATCATTCAAAACTTGCCGGAAAAACGGAAAAACATCATGAAGGGCTGGACCATGTCCATATATAACAAGACTTCAGGCGTGGACTACTTGTGAAAGTTTCCAAATTTGTTCAAAAATTTAGGAGTTTCACTCATCTCCGAAGGAATGTCGTTCGCTTGACCTCTCTCCAAGAGAGACGTCTTAGCTACATCGGATGAACGTCGTTGAAGTTAAAACTGTCTGATTAATAAATTAAGACGTCTCAGCTACACCGGATGAACGTCATTGAAGTTAAAACTGTCTGATTAATAAATTTATCTAAATGAAACTGGCGTTGCTGTAAAACTTAACTGAAGATTTCGACAAACACACTTGCACGCATATCAATTTGGTTTTGACGACAGACTCACCTGGAACCCAGCTGAATCACTGTTGTATGATGTTTTTAAGCAACTGAATGTGCTGCACCAGGCCGCCTCATGTTCCAGTTGACGCGATATTCGAGATATTGCAATACATGTATAGACGTAATGCACTACTCATAAGGTTGCTTATAGCCCACGACCGGTTTCGCCCTGTCTGGGGCCCATAAGTTAGGCTTAGAACCTCAGTTTCCGTCAACCTTATGTTCTACTTGAACTCAAAGTGGACATATTCTGACAAATACACTCATCCGCAAATCAATTTGGTTTTGACGGGAGACTCACCTGTTACTGAAGATGTTCGGCGGTGATTTGTAGTAAAATGCTTCAGTGAGCACAACGCCAAACCTGTTCACAAAAAGAAATGTAGGCCAAAAACTGGACCTGAAATCAGTTAATCTTGTGAACACTTGTAAGCGGTGGTGGAAGACTAAACTAGTGGGGTGTAAGTGTGGTGCATAGTTACATAGACAATCACTGTGATAGTGAAATGCATTAGCATGCTTGGACAGAGTAGATAATGATTACCATTCGTGTGCCGAAGTTGATCTATATAGACAGGTGAACAGAAGCCCTTTGAGTATGTATGCGGAAGCTAAAACGTGGGTGGGTTTTGTAGACTATGGCGGCATTGTCTAAATAATGAATATCTCAGACAAACGTCGCCTTACTCCCAAGCTGACCACCCTGCTAGTTATCATTCAAGGACACGTTTAGTTGCAAAACTTATAGGCCAACTAAGAACTTCGACTATTGCACTCATTTGCATATCAGTTTGGTTTTTTGACGGAAGAATCACCTGGAAGCCAGCTAAACCTCTAGTTTACGATTTTTTCTTCAACTCAATATTTTGCATTAGGTCGCCTCATGTTCTACTTGTTACAATATTTGAAATATAAAAGTATATTGTACAGACGTCTCAAGTAAAACATGAGGCGGCCTGGTGTAGCACATTCCGTTGAAGAAGAACATCGTAAGCGAGGGATTCAGGTAGGTTCCAGAAGAGTTTCTCTTCAAAACCAACTTGGTAAGCAAATGGGAGGAAATTTGGTTTTAAGTAAAACGTAAGGTTGACGAAAACTCGGGAACTACGCCTACCTGATGAGCCCCAAGAAGGGCAAAACCAGCCGTGGGCTGTGAAAGAGTTTTCAGCAACCTTTTGAGTGGTGTTTTATGTCCATCCGACTAAGGACTTGTTTAATCGTGATCTTTACAAGTTCCACATGGTGACTACGGTTGATAGACTTAGCAAAATTTTGTACTGGTAAAACAGAACGACAACAACTGGTGACAGTGTCTTTTACTGAGAAGTCACTCTAAGAGCCAGTCAACGCGTGACCACGTGATGCGGTTCCCGTGATCAAAGAATGGGTTGCAGTATGTTCTGTCCAAATGAGAACCAATCATATAGCTTTTCAGCCGCTCGAGACCCAAAGGTGACTCATCACCCAGTGGCTGCAAGGTCACGGTTCTCTGAGTTTCGTTGCTGATGGCGCCCAACAAGGATAAAACAGCTTTACAGTGTTTCTTGACATTTTAGCATAGACTGGCTTCATTACCACGATAAAATCTAAACTGAAGAACTGCCAACTCCCCTCAAGTTACCATCACTTAAGTAGTAATACCTGGACACTCAAAATTTACTCGCAACTTGATCATTCACCTATCTCTGGTCCCCTAATTCTAAGAACTGACACGAGATAAAACGCACTTGATCACTTTCGAAAATTGAATACCTTTGTTGAAATGTCATGGCAGGTATCTAAGGGTTTGACAAAATAGATGAGGTAAAATCCGGCCATCTTGGAACCTTCAAACGCAAGTTCTTTGTCGTAAATTGTGTTCAGGTTTGTTTACAACGAAACAAAAATGAAGGATTATCTCACTAGTGGATCAGATCATCTAAGCTATTTTCTGAATTCCTGATGAGAGAGAAGTCTACCAAAATGCTGGAAAGTAACGATGAATTAACTGCCAGGAAACCTTTGTAGTATGGAGAATTTAGATCCAAATGGTTGAAAGAACAGCAGCCTGAACTTGATTTGTCTCATACATGTGGATCGTTTTGAACTCTATGAAGCAGTGTCCAAATGATCAACAAATCTTGTTACTTTGCATTCCGTAGCGTATGCATACATATTTTAACACGGGCAACGAAGCAACGGAGGAACTCACATGTTACAAAACGGTGTCATTAGCGATGATTCTTCCCTGGGAGGGTGAACTTTCAAACCCTTCTCAGCCAATCTCCATTAGAAACGTTGTTTCAACTTGATTGATAGAATACTGTAGTGACAGCATCAGCTCACTCCCACACACATCATGGAACAACTAATCATAACAAACAAGGTGATATCGTGACGGCAATATACAGGATAACCTGTCAGGTAATAAGTCATGATACGTAAAATTACTTAGGAGAAGATGAGATGAGCGAGGCTCGATCTGTTCCGATTCAGATCAAAAGATCTGGTAAGGGAATTTCAGGACAAAACCCGTCAACAAAAATTGCCTGGAAGCAATTAAGTATTAATCACAAGGTGACTCAGATCGGAAGGTATGCACAAATTAGTTTTGAGTAGAGAATGACACGTTGTTAATTTGGTGTAGTTGACAGCCAATGACAGTACAACCAGAGATGAATGATTCTGATTTGACTGTGATATTGTTTTTCTATTAACAAGCAAAACCAACTTCATGTTTTGCAATATTAGTCAAACACAACGTGTCCCAAAATAGGCTGTAAATAAAGTGCATTACTGAGTAGCATTCACACAACTCATACAATATTTACAGTGACGCAACAAGACAAAATTAGTTAGCGCCTATGGTAGGTATATTGACAATTATGGTTACAAAGATCCTATAATCCTAATAGCATACCTCGGATTCTATAACCCATGTTGCTTCCGGTTTTTGGTTAAACGGACTGATGCACAATGGCCGCATCAAGAAATTTCCCCATCCGAAAACGTTTGTCATACATTGGCTCCAATTCGCCTCGTTTGCCCAAATCGCGCATGTTACAAGATATGCGAGGTGGGCTCAGGGTTGCTTGCTAAGGCACCTGCAAACTCCAACTGTACCATAGCATATCTGCCCTACGTTGATTGTTCATTGGCTCAAATCCTCATATATGGGCATTGCGTGTTCTGTGAGCCAAGTACTATCTAGGTCTTTATGCCAATTCGCCGTACAGTAGAATCCCTCTACAACTCATTGTGTCATACATTGGCTCCAATTCCCAAATCGTGCAAATCGATGGCTGTTGCTCGTTCACGGATCGATATAAGTAAGTAAGCCTATTGGTGGATTTCCATAATCCGTTCAACCAATAACTGCACCATAAAATCTCTGTCGGTTATTGATTCAGCATTAGTTCAAATCCTCGTACATAGGCATTGCGTGTTCTGTAAGCTGAGCACTGTCCAGGTCTCTATACCCCCGTCAGATACAATCCCTAGTCTAGTCATTGTGTCATATATTGGGTCCCATTCGACTCCTATGATCATGTCGCGCAAATAAATGTCTGCTGCTCACTCAGGTAACGAGATATGCTTCATTCTGGCTGAATCCACATTGTCGACCGGAATCCAATGTGCAGATGGACTTTTTGATATAATTAGGAAAGTTTGAATGTTCAAAATCCCCATACAACCAGCCACACTTTTCGTCATGTTTCGGGAGCATCAGAACCTGAGAAAATGAATTTCTAACTTATACAGCAATTTGGTTGAAGGTATCATTTTGAGCTGGTATGGATGATCAAACTGATGGCGACGAGGATTTCACGAAGGTTTCTGAGGCTGATGGCATACTGCTATTATTCCGCATGCAGAACTTCTTGGATTTCGATCGCAAACTCATTCAATAAAGTTTCTACTGTCTTTTTGTGAGTATAATGCGGTGGCTTCATCATGCACATGAACTCAAAAACAAATTAGCAACCCAAATGTTGTGCAAGTTGGAAGCTGAATTTCTCAGATTCCGAGAATACGCATGCTAGCCGTGTTTTAAACAGTATCAAACCGGCAGCAGGATGCGTGCGGGTCTTGGTCAACCGCGGCATACTACTCAAACAGAAAAGCAGAAAACTTCACTGAGTGTGCTTTTGTAACAGAAACTCAAGGATCTTTGCACACTAATTGCTACAGGGGCTTCCTTTATTCCTGGATACCCAACAACTAAGTAGTTCATGTGAGCTCACAATTTGGATGGAATTCATTGCGTCTTCGTCAATGAGGCGGCATCCGAAAATCAGAGTCCAAAGAGTGCGAAAATGTTACTGCTCACGTGGATGGTAACTGGCTTGCAGACATGGCGGTAACATTTTGGAGACACCATCAGTTCGCGGCTGACTGGATATTTCCTCTTCCACAGCTGTGCATTTGTTTGCCTTCTCAAGACCATTTAATATATCTAAGCTGATTGGCTGATTGATCGTCAAATTAGGCGTAATTTGATTGGTCCGCCCCTAGTTTGCGTTGCTCTGCAGTTTTTGTTCCTCTTTTTCGTTTGATTGATGTCCAGCATCCGTTTCTGGGAGATTTTCCTTTTGATTCTGACTGGCTTGTTTATGATATGTTGCTTGTTTTCATATGTCTAGGTGGCTTACCTGCACAACGAATCTACATCTTGCCTAATTTTTTGCGATCTGTGTGTAGTGACTTATCTTTCAGTTTTGAGCAAGTTTTCTGCAAGTTCCTGTGGGTTCGGAGTTTGGTATCTTCTTGTTTTCGGGTCGGTTTAAATGTGCAGCGTTGATTTTCTGTCATCGATGTAAGATGCCGCAGTGAAGGGGTGTTTCTCTTTTCTGGACTTCCATCAGTCCTGAGCTCCGTTCGAATTTTCTAGCTACAAATTTGCATTCGTTAATTCCGGCATATTGTTCCACACAGGGATTCTCACAATCCTTGAATTTATTCTTGTAGCTGGCGGTGATCTTTCCCAATGTATCCGGTTTTTCGGTTCTGATGATGCTTTTTGTAGGTCTGCTGTCAATAACATATCGACTGTGTAAATTACGTTTTCAGTCCATTCACAAATGTCCTTGCTCAGTACCGACGAATTTTTTCGTCTTGTCTTTGATCCGTTTAGGTTTTCGAGCTGCATTTTATCAGAGATCCCCTGGGTAACGTTACCTAGAAAATTTTTACCCTTTATACCATGTCTTCATTGCGTTCCGCGTATGCGGTCTTGAGGTGTAGCTCTGTTTGCGGCTCTCTTAGAATTCTTTGAAATCACTTGCCTTTGGTTACTCATTCACCTGACGAAACAAAGTGTTCCTGTAGGGTTTCTGCATACATATCGAGATTTTTCTCTAAAGCATCTCGAAAAATGAAAGAAGGCTGTTTGGTGGCAAACGAACCGCGGAAGAATTTTCACGACCAAGTCGTGTCTTCGTCTCCATTAACTATGGAACATCCCATTTTGTATTGATTTATTCTTTCTGCAGGGCCATTAGGTGCTGATTATGTTTCGAGAGGCCATCTTTCTGATATCGTTCTGTCGTTTAGCCCATGTGTCCATGCACTGATTATCTGTCCCAGTGGTAAATCTCAATGCGCTGTGGTGCACAAACCAAGGTGCACTTTTATAGATGGATGCACGAATCAGGAGGACAGAGCGAGAACAGTTCTAGTGCGATTCATATTACAAGTGCACTTCCGCAAAAAACAAATTATTTGTTTTCGGTCTGTAATCAACCACCCAGGGTGCACACTAAGACGTGGCTGAGTTTGTTCGTAGAAAAAATATTTTAACACCTCCGAAATTTTATCAATTTCCGCACAATTCAGTGTCCATTGTTGCCGAATGTTTAAATCCCAAGAATATCTTTGCCTGACCAAGCTCACTTGAATGTGCTGGGTTGTGATTGCTGTCGTACGCAACCAAGGGTGACGGTCAATTATCATGCGTGCTACATAACAACACCAAATGTTTTCATGTACAACTAGAGTAATCTACAATCACCATATGATCATCAACCAACTTGAACAATTTTACAATCACGCACACCTGAGTGGAATGTTGAACTTGAGTGTATTCTCGTTTACTAGTCCCACCTAAATAAAAATCGCCTTATAAACTCATCTACACGGCAATTTGGTTTTTACGGGGGACTCAGCTGAAACCCAGCTGAGTCTGCCGTCCATGATGTTCTTGTTCAACTGAATGTGCTGTTTTCTGTTTCAGTCGGCAGACGTTTCAGACGGTGTAGGCGTAACACACTACTCAAAAGGTTGTAGGCTGTGGAAGAGTTACTCAGTAATCTTATGAGAAGTCTGGTACGTCTATGCAAAAACCGCCTAGGTCACCCCTGTGAGATTTCACAAGTAGTTGGCAATTGTGAAAATCTTGGCGATCGTATTCCTACATTTTTAAAAGTTCATCCGTTGTTGTAAACAATTTTGAAGATTGAAATTGGCCTGTTCTATAAATGGTTTGCTCTGGCGTTTTTTATTCCAACCTCTAGCAAAAGCGGACATGATATTGTAACTTTATGGTTGTTAATTCACTAAAAACTTCAGTATGACAAAAAAGTTAGTAACTCGTCTGTATTGCACTGTTACCATTCCGTAATTCGATAAATTTATGACCATTCAAGAGTTTTTCATTTCACAGTGCACACAACCTCATTTTTGGTGGACATTTTGTCATGTATATCCATTCTCTGTAACCACGTACACTTTACAATTTTTTTCTTATACGTTTTTGCAAGCTTTTATGTGGGGGTGAAAAGGATGACCATATTTTTAGTAGTCTACCCTCTGAAAGCAGCCTCATGCTTTCGCCAGGGGAAAATGATCCGTTTCTGGATTTCAAAAGGGCTTTTCAAAACAACGAGTGTTTGCTGCGGTTTAAAATGAGGACGCGATGCTCGGAGAAGAAAACAACTTTGACTTTCCCTCAGATCTTAAAATAGGATCATGACTTACTTTCAGTTATTCGATTTGTGTTTTTTTTCGGGTAGCGCCAGAACATGTTGGTAAAGTGTGGCACACATTAGACGGTGCCAAGTAAAAATTCGAACAGGGTTGCTCTTATGGTTTTCTTCAGTGTCGCCTGCCCAAGATTATGCTTACAGCTAATATCCCAACTTGTTCGCAGGTTTCTGCTTCAATCACGCAAACTTATCTCAGAAAGACACTAGGTCTTCGCACAAGTATACGGTTGTTGTCAGTCGCTTGAACCACGATTTTCCTGTCCACGATGTAGTAAAGTTTGCAATTTTTAAAAAAATTCTTTAGAGCAAACTCGCGTATGCGCGATTCCTTCTCAGTTAACAGGAATTCTGGGTAAAACGTCGCTGCTTTAGAGCATTTGCTTGCATTTTTTCATGTCACCCTCTGTTACGTAAAAGATCTTTGAAGATCCCATTAATTGCTGACAGAGTTTGTCTCATACTCTATACTCATTTACTGTCGTCTTCTCTGTACACTGACTGCAAATGTCTGGCTTTTCGTCTATCACTTACACGAGAGAAGCAGTATACCAGGACTTACAGGACTAAAAGCTACGATTTGTGCAATAATACAGTACGTGACACATTTCGCCAAAGATTTCATCCTCCAAACTGTGCTGAAACGCCAGAGCACTTTGCAATTATCTTACCATTGTTGGAGATCACCAGTAGCGCGCATCTCACAAATCTCTAGCGTAATCGACAACCTAAAAAACTGATTGACGATCAGTGACTGTTGAGCAGTGTGTTTATCTCGCAAATATCTTTCCGTCACGAGTGTCTGACTGACTGACTGACTGGCTGACTGACTGACTGACTGGCTGACTGACTGACTGACTGACCAACTAACTAACTAACTAACTGACTGACTGACTGGTGGATTGACTGACCAACTGAATGACTCACTCACTCACTCACTCACTCTCACTCTCACTCACTACTATAAATCACAAATAGGCGAGCGAACACAAAGTCATCTGGGGAGGTGTCGGAAGGCTTTCGGTATAAAGCGCAGACAGACGAGGTAAAGCTGAACCGTGAGAAGCAAGCGTCCTGGGGTGCGGGGAAGGATTACTGGTGTGTATCGAAGATCGCAAATATTCGGCCGGTCAGCCATCTAAGGAAGCAGAACAGTCGAGATTGGAAATGGTTGTGTTGCCATGGTAACAGACAATGAAGGAAAATCAATAACTAGATTTCCGAATGCAGAACAGCGTTTTTCCGTAAATGTACAACAATGCGAACAATAAGAGGCAGAACCTCAGGTACACGGGCTTAGCAAACAATCCTGAGCAAGTGAACTGTGGGAGGTTGAATTTGCCTTCCGTTTCAAATCAGTGATTTGTTTGGCAAAGGTGTCGTACCGATTAAAAGACTTTTAGTCATGAGGTCAACAACCTCAATCCAGCAACTGGTGAGTCGAGTCATAATTGTTGGATTTCATGAAGAACAAGAGCTATCGTTCAGCCGATGCTTTCACGACCCAGCGGCAACCTTCTGTTGTCTTCCGTGTAATCACCAGGCTCCAGTTTGCTATTTATCAGGCCAGCAGTTTCCTAAACGATCTGTTTGTTCACCCACGGTTGGACTTTTATCACTGAATTTATTGGTGCTGTATGTTATTCGTTTCCTGTTAGATTCTTCGCCATGTAGTTTTACACAAAAAACATTTGGAAACGAAGCAACTGTTAGGCGAATCATATTTCTGGAATGTTCGGATGCGGAGAATAGAGTTGCTTCCCACAGTTTATTGGAAGGCGCTGTGGTTAGTGAATTGGATGTTGATTTCCTATTACTGGGTCGATCAGATCCATCCATCCCCCGAATATGCTTACGTGTTCAACGGAAATTTTGTTCACCGTAATTGAACATCCTGTGCTAGCTACTTAGTTTTCAACAGTCACACGTGAAAGTATGAACAACGCGTGACGATCCTAATTCAGTTTCGAAATTCACTGTGTTACAGCAAACAGATACACACCGAAACCTGATCAAGCTCAGATGTTTTACAAAGTTGACAAATTTATTGTTCTATCTATCGAAGTGTCACGCTTGTTTTGGACCGAGAAGGTAATCTCAGCGGTAGAATGCTTCACAGTCCCGAAATCAATCAGCGTTGGACTGAACTGTATTAACAATGGTGAATAATCCCTCTGGATTTGACTGAAATGAGGGCAGAATTTTCACCCCCCAGAAAAAAATCCAAACGAAAATTCGTTTTGAGTTCGGCAAAGCGGAACCCGGATGATTCATTTTTGGGTGAAGGAAATGTGACCGCGAATGTGCTCCCGCGAATTGAACACATGGGAGAACGAGATTGTATGTGTCAAGAACCGATAATCCCTGTCAGGAAAGAGTTGAAATACTCGCGGAATTTAGTTGAACGACTAGGTAAATGGTAGTTTGTCAAAATCTCCCTCAAAGGCTAAACTTGAACGAATGAGATGAAAGATATTCCTGTCAGTTTAGAATGCTTTTGTGTATGAAGTTCACCATAGATTCGGTTGGTTAGCAACACGTTTCAATCAGTTGTACTGAGAAAGAACTTGATGCAACTGCTCAGCCATTTTTGCCAGTAGCTCAATGCAAACTTTACTAGTTTGGCTTTTGACTTGATTTTTTAAAGTCGCACAGTTCAAAAGTTATACTCAGATACGCAATTGGTGGTAATCAACGCCTGGATGAAATCAGGTGCGGAGCACCGTTTTGCTGGAAATGCGGTTGTCGTAAAAAAAGACCGGTTGAACTGTCACCAATACAGAAGAGACTCTTCTAGGAGAAAGGTCTAGCAAAAATACACCTGAATGCTTGAAAATTGTTTGTCTAAGATGCGCAAATTCTAACAACCTTGTTGTAGCCTCAACTTAGACTAATGCGTGGCCTATTTATGTTTCTGTGTGCGTGTGAGTGCCTATGTTCATTTGACGAGGTATCTTCTGACGACAGTCATGTTCGTGTTTGAGACCTCCCCCCTTGTGTTTTTTGGGTTACCACGTCAAACCCGGCAATGTTGCGTACGAAAAATCTGTTATCAGTGCCCCCACGTCGCATCTAATTGGATGCTGTGAGACAGTATAGAGAGCCGTCGACCTACTTGGTCAGCTGGTTCGTGTCACATGACTCAGCGTTCGTACGAAATGTTTTTGACAGCACAGCACAGGGTTTCGCGACCGCCTCGGCCGTAGTTTAGTCACACCGTTGGATCGATACTGGCAGCCTATTGGGTACATGGTAAGTGGCGTGAAACGATTCATTCGGAATCACTACTATCCACTCCTCGCTTCCTATCTCATTCTAAACATTAGGTATGTATGACCTGATGACGAGATCCCGAATACATTAACGTTCGTCACTGTGTTCTTGTTCAAACCATGGGAACATTTAGGCAAAGTTGCATACATCAGTTTCCCGGCAGGTTGTTGTTTTTCGTTCCAAACTAGCTAGACAGTCCAGAGACCCACCAGGAGTTGAAAATCTGGTGACAAAAAATAATGGGAACACTGTTTTTTTCCTTTTTTCGCCCGCCAAAACGGACAGTACAGCTCCATTGGATGGAACTGTGTACCACACTTTGTACCGGCAGCATTTTTCAAACATTGTAGATTCGGATATACGTAATGCACTATTCCTAAGGCTGTTGAAAATTCTTCGACAGCGTATGACCGGTTTCGACTTTCTTGGGACTCCCCAGGTAGGCGCAGTCCCCGAGTTTCCGTCAACCTTATGTTCTAGTTGAAACCAAATTGCACGAAGTTAGCGAAATACACTCATTTGCAAACAAATTTGGTTCTGCAAGAGACCCACCTGGAACCGAGTTGAATCTCTCGTTTGTGATGTTTCCAGGCAACTGAATGTGCTGCACCAGGCCGCCTCATGTTCCAGTTGCTACGATATTCGAGATATCGCGATACATGAATATTGTGTCACATGAAACATCAAGGGAGCTTCGTAAAGCATATTCAGGTAGAAAATATCGTAAACGAGTGGTTCAGCCGGGACTCGGTTGAGCTCCCAGGTGAAATCAACTCGGTGTGAAAAAGATTGCATTTCGCGACTTCCTGGCATGACCATTTTCCACTGGTTTTACCAGACGCAAAAGAATTCAGCAACCTTATGAGTAGTGCATCACGAATATATATTTATCGCGATATCTCGAATATCGTAGCAACTGGAACATGAGGCGGCCTGGTGCAGCACATTCAGTTGCCTGGAAACATCACAAACGAGAGATTCAGCTGGGTTCCAGATGAGTCTCTCGCAAAACCAAATTTGTTTGTAAGTGAGTGTATTTCGCTAATTGTGGATGCATTTTTTGCTCTAGCAGTATAGTTCCCACGCGTCCCCTTTTGCTCAAATAAAAACTCTGCCCACAACAGTCCGTATCACAGGTTTCAATTTATCTTCTCTGCCTTAGGTTGGATGTAAACAGGGGTCTGAGTGTTGCATCCACTTTAACCGGGAGTTGAATGAAAAGATAAGAAAATTTGGCGAATATTCAAATTCTCTTCTATACGCAATATTCAAATGTATGGTATTGTTAATATTACCATATAATACGTCCACTGATAATGTTGCTGAATACTTTCTTCGCCACCACGGTTTATTTCGCCCTTCTTGGGACAAGAAGATACCCACCTAATGAATCCTGAGGGGAACGGAACCGGCCGTTGACTTTCGGGTTTTCAGTAAACTTGTGAGTAGTTTTTTTCAGCAAGATGTACTGCAATATCTCGAATATGGTAATATGGTACCAAATGAAACCCCAGCAGTTCCGTATGTAGCACAGTCAGTTGAGAGATGTCATAAACCAGAGTTTCAAGTGCGATTCAATGGAGTCTCCAGTGAACATCAAGTTAATTGGTAAACGAATGTAGTTCGTCAAGAACATGTTTTTTTTTAGTCTAGCGTTCGAGAATGCTAAGACTTGCATTCAGAAAACGCCCATTTAAACGGTCAGTTGGAGCGACATTCCGATTGGCTCTTGCACCAGTATATTACTGAGTAAAAACGAACCAAAGTGGATGTACACATTGAGAGTTCTCAGAATGGCGGTCATACGAGCGCTGTACATCCGTGTCATTTTACTAGTCATGCCTGGATTAAGCACTCCTAAGATCAGATGAGGGTCTCGCCGCCTTGTGTTCAGGATCAACACGTCGGCTTATTTCAATCCATCCTGACGGGCCTGTAGGTGAACTTAACTGAATTCGCCAGACCCCCCCCCCAATTTCGTCTTTTTTTGAACCTGGTTATTTGAGGGAGGTGGATAGATTTCTTTCATTTCATCGAAATTCCACGATTCGGTCTATGGGAAAGCAGGCGCACCCGTGACCAAAACGTCTCCTTGAAGGAAGGCTTCGAAAGGAGGCTTCGTTTCACTGAAATCATACGGCTTTGTCCACCCATTCCGACGTGCTTAAGAAAACTTAGCTGTGGACTCATTCATATTCCAAGAGGTGAGATGATTGGAACATTTCTAACAAAGCATGAACAAAAGTAACACCTTGCGACAGTTCCAAAAAGATTGTACTGCTATTTTCGGAGGTTTAGTTTTACAGCATCAGCTTTCTCAGTCGGTAGACTAACGTCTTCCGGTTCCCTGCCTGACTGTTATCGTAATTACTTCCGCTTGAAAAAATGGAGACCTAGGACTATCAATTTGCTGTCATCAATTTCTTAAACCAATCACAGCCAATTCCGTAGGTTCACGTGACAAGCACACGTGTTTGGCATCTGAACAGTTTTACTAGTTGGATCAGCTACTTTAAAAAATATATTGCCTTGTTCGACCAAAAGGCAACGCGAGATTTCCTGTAAAAGGATCATGTGCTTTATCGCATATTTTTCCAGTTGGTTTACTGTCGTATGTCCATGGCCTTTTCACACACTGTGGATGTGTCTTGACCAGCTGTTCCCCGATTTTAACATTTTGGAAACAGTTGAGTTTTCACGCACAACTGTCACATTATCCTGAATTTTCGGTGACAAAAAATGATTGTATTTAACGCCCCTGAACCATTTATATCACTTTGTCTGAGAAATCCCCATTTATCAATTAAAAGTAACATGATAACGAAAGTGAACTTTTTTTCGATATCTCCTCATCTGCATGCTGAAACATGTAATTGGCATGAACGAAGTCGATCGACACAGCCAGCCAATCAAAAACTGATTACGGCCACACTGAAATTCAGGACATTGGGGTAACTAGATGAAGCCAGTGAGTAATAATCCGGTCTGACGAGGAGAGGGACTGAAGCAAAACTGCTTAAGTTGCATCACTGACCCAAGTATAATACGGAAGCTGTACGTTGAGCACACGCTCTGACTGCTGCTTCATTGTGCTTCATTCACTGCTTCATTGTCCGACCAGTGTAGCCATCTCCACGGGATCTGGTAACTCTACAGACACAAAGCAAGTTGATCCGATGATGAGGGAGTTTGACTGGCTGCTGAATGGTTGACCACATTCGAGCGCGTGACACTGATTGTTTCGATAAATTCCTTTCGTGATCTTTTCACCAGCTCATCGTTCATGAGATTGTCTTTGAACAAAAGACATGTATATGTGGCTAGGATTTCGCCTGACCCGTAGTTTCTTTGGAAAGTCTCAGCCTGACGTTTCGCTAGAGATTCCCCTGGATGACTGTTTTCGAAACGTCTTTTTAAAAATTACTTATTCCCCATCAGAATAAGGCTTCATGTAGCCGAACTTCTCGGTAGGCTCGTTTCTAACTTCGTGTTCTCCTCGAAAGAACATTGTAAAACGCAATCTTGATGCCGTTTGTCCAGTAGAGCCGTTACTTACAAACAGTTGGACGTCTATGATCACAAGGAAGAGATACTTCTCATTGAACAGTTTTCTTAATGCCTTCTGAATGCCGTGAACCCGAGTCTGGATAGCCGCTTGATAGCCTGATGCGCTTAGCCAAACCAGAAAGCCAATGAACATGCGAATCAGCTGATCTATTGAACACTGACGCACAGGCGTGTCGTGTGCAGCCCAAAACGGGCTGTTTATAAAGCTCACGTAGAAAGTTCTAGGCGGGCCAAAAATGATATTAATGATAGAATTCAGCTGTCAAGGACGATTGAAGGACAACCAATTAAATCTGTCCCAAAGAAAACGGTCATTCCATTTTTAGTTGTGTGGTCCAGTTCAGAGCTGGTTCTCCTAATAGTGGGGGGAAACACCAGCAGGGTTTACGGAAATTAAGATAATCCTATCCACATAACCCAGTAGCAGAATGTGCAGTTAACTATATATCTCAACTGCAGTTGACTCACTGGCGGACACACTTGCTATCTGCTATCTCGTACTTATCGAATGCTATCTGTCCCTATGTGACAAGCACCTCGGAAAGCCATAATTCTGTTCAGTGTGACACTCAACCGTTCAGGATAACAGTCAGAACCAAAAGACTGCCGCTAGTGTATTCCGTAACATCCAGTAGGACCTTCCAATCTGCAGGCAACAATCTGGCACGCCACAGTACTTGCATTGTATAGCCAAACGAAAAAAAGTCTTGAAAACTTCAAAGATGGTCCTACAAAACCGTCTACAACAAACCATTTGAGTTTGGAATAATATATGCCACGCTAATTGATTGATTGCACTGATTGATTGATTGATTGATTGATTGATTGATTGATTGATTGATTGATTGATTGATTGATTGATTGATTGATTGATTGATTGATTGATTGATTGATTGATTGATTGATTGATTGATTGATTGATTGATTGATTGATTGGGTGATTGAATTGGTGTTCCGTATCAGGTCTGGCTTTGCATTCTATCTGTAACTGTGCTCAAGTTGATCTTATCGATGTACTACTTATCCAGTAGTACTATGGCAAGGGTACAATTGAGCTTGATATGATAAGCAAATTAAACACAAAGTCTGAACAGCACCGCGTTTATAAATTATTGGTATAAAGGAGCATCATTCCTCGATACAGTGGTAAATTGTGAGATGTATACTACTGATAAAGCATGCGAGTAGTGTATGGTCAAATGTCAAAGTTTCGTCCCCGTATCTAATGAAAGATTAGTATGGAAAGTATGAAGCCGCTTTTTGGTGCTTATTCGTTACTGTATGATATTCAAGGAACGTCCATGAAAGTTCAAGAGGAATGTTCACATTTTCAAACAATCTGTGCAAATGAGGTTTTCACTTTCGCGTCTAATGGCGTGTATCCACTTAGTTTGTGTCGATTAATGAATATCGCTCTGAAAGGCTTTCTTCCAGTAGCGGTAGTTACCATATTCTTTGAGAACAAATAAACAGAATATGGGCATCCGTATACTGAACGGGAAATGGAGCAAAAGACAAACCCGTTCTGTTTCAATGAGCAATAATATACTGAGTTCCGAGGGTCAAAATGAGGTTTCGTTTGGATATCTGGGGGAAGCGCAAATGTTCTCTTAAATGCATGAAACCCGGAGCAAGCAGCCAGCTGCAATAAAGGTGGAAATAGACAAAAACAGTGGCAACTTTCGTACCTGTGTAGTTATGGGGGCTAGATTTCTGATACTACTACTGTTCAGCTGTAACACCCTTTCGGTGCCTAGCTGCCATGCCACTCGAGGGAAACACGAGGGCTGGGATACTGCCAGCTTGCCCAAGCCTAGACAGGGGAAGCCGAGAGGCGGAGGTCGGGTTCGAACCACGAACATTTTGGTCAGTAAATTCGCGCTCTAATCAGTTGAGCCATCTCGCGAGCAAACAAACCATCTGGTAAATCGGAGGCCCTCAAGCCCAGCTAAAATGAAATGAGGAAATCAGGCCACATATATTACTTACTAAGTTTGAGTAACGTTTATTATACCCGCTACTTTTTCCCTTTTTTGCAGATCTCTCGATGAACGTTCCGATCAATACCCACAGATACGCAGCATCTGACTGAGTTGCCATGGCGAAGCAACCGAAAAGGCCTCCAGACACTTCATACAGCCTTCTAAATCCAAACCACTTCAATCTGTCCGCCCTTCTTCGTTCTGGTCAGTTTTATTTGGATGACTCGGGACTACTCGTGGCTCCAAACGGCACTCGATATCGCATTCCATCTGGGCCACCCGAAGGCCGCAAACCTCTCCGACCTGATCGACCAGAGGACCTAGGGGTCAAACCAAAGCCCAGTCCTCTTTCTGATAGCATTCATCAACCTTTCTCTTTGGAGCAACAAGATTCCGATCGACTGAGTCTGACACATATTGAGCAGCCATTCCAGCCCAAAATTATTACGAATGCTACGCCAGCCAAAACACTCATCAATAAACCGGATAAACTTGGTTTGTATTCGCACACAGAAACAACAACCTTTACGTCCCCGGTTGCCATCACGGTTGACTGGGACGTTGTCCTACTCACTTTAATATTGTGTTCCATTTCAATGGCTTGCAATCTTGGCCTAGTCCTACTGCTATCCCGCAAAATGTGTCATATCAGGAGGCAATCGTCTAAAATTGGTGTTTCAGTCGATCCGGATGGCAAAACATTTGACAACGGATTTGCCCACCGTAACAGTCTCGTCAGTTTTGATTTGCAACAAAAAGTCAATCGTGAGGACAAGACACAGGCAGGAAATTTATGTTCCTACGCAGCTAGTGAATCTTGCAAGGATCCGATTCGAAAACCATACTTCATCGATCCTCGGCTGGAGTCTGACAGATTACGTCATCGTCAGCGAATCCGCCGAAGACATAAAAGATATACAAATCGACACAGTCGGCTTCCAGCAAATTATGTGAGCCACATTCGTGGAAGACCTAACCCGGTAGAGCTACTAGCTATGAACCGATTGTCAGGAAACCTGTACGACAGGACCGAGCAGGGTTCAAGTTCTGGGAGCAGCTGGAAAGTTGTCGTCAGTGACGGCATGATAAGTGAAACAACCGGCGACGAAGGGGAAACAACGGAGGATTCTGGAAATAATTCCGATGCATTGGTCCATCTCCGGCGCAGTTATTGGAAGCGTGGTTACCGTACCATGGGACCAAATACAGTGTATCCCACCAGATCATGCCGTCCAGAGGCCAAGTTGGATAGTATACAGCGTCAGATGGAATCTGAGCAGCTTCCACCTCCGAGCCTAAATTATCGTCTCGATACTATCCGGTCCACAGGAAATCTATCACCAAACAGCGAGGATAGCATCTCCACACTTTCCAACCCCAAAATACAACACAATATGTACTCCCACCTATGTGCAAACACCATATATGTGTCGCACACATTGGGTATACACTACGCTTTGTTGGGTGTCTTGCTATCAGTTGTCCAACTCATCACAGTGTGTTCAGCACTGAGTCGACGAATGACCCACTCGACCGATCAACCTGGCGGCTATCTATCTGAAATAACATGTGTGCTCGCCACTTCACTTGCGGCTGACACTGTGCTTTGTGCTAGGCAGTATCTCATCGCGGCCATACTTGCAGTGTTCTGGACCACGTTTGCTTTGTCCCTGTTAAACCGACTCCAACAAGCCAATGGTATGAAGATGTTTATTTCCTCATTGTGTACGTCTACTTCACTAAACAAAACCAACTATACAGATGATAAGCTAGGAACAAAAGGCGACCTATACGGGACTACAGTTCAGGGTCAGCAACAGCAACGATATGCCTATCTGGCCCTGGTACATTCATTGCCTTGGGCAGTGGCCGCGGGCACAGCTCTGGTTATCACATTTGCTCTCTTTACAAACAACAAAACCAATGGCCAGTCTACAAGTAACACGGAGATGTTTCTTAAATTGAACATATTTTTTCGAGGTCTTGAATCACTTCTAGTCTGTCAAGTGAACCATGAACAACGGTCGACACAAGCGGACTCAGAGAGCACAACAACCATGCTGGTTCAACAAACAACGAACTATGTGAACCAAGAACAGGAGCTGGTGGAATCTTGGGTCCCATTGTTTTTGTTAATTCTATTGCCAATTTTGGTGCATATTCTCATTTGTTTGATATACTCAATCTTTTTACGTGTTGCGGCTAGACGACGTGTAGACAACAAACAGGCCCTACCACTGCCGTCTATGCTGAATGGATCCGCCTGTAGTTCCCTGTGTGCAGTATTTCTCCTCATTTTCACTGAGTTTGTTAGCTGCGCCATTCCTGTGATTTGTTCCATCATATTTGCACATCCGCTAGCCCGCGGAAAAGATTCGTCCATCTATGTGAATCGATTGATTTTGCTGCACTTGCTGATCGATCCATGGCTCATTGCTTGTATGATGCGCTCTTTCAATGGGAGATTGGTTGTCTGTGCAAACTCGACCGAGGGGACACATCCCCCCAAACATTCACTGTCACAATACTCTGATGTGGGTGGAGGACTCTCCTTCAGTACTGACAACACCCGCCCTATTGCTTTAGGCCCGAACACGAACCCAGAGGATCACCAAAAGAATCTTCTATCAACAGAGGTCAGGAAAGTCTCCGATGGATTTGAAAATTCACCCCTGAGACTGATGGACTGCTTGCCTATGATGAGTCAAAGCTTGCAGTTACAAAACAGCGATAAGGGAGTGTGCAAGCTAACGCCACCTCGACCTGTGCTAATGTCTTGCTTGCCCAATGCGAGCCTACTTGTGTCCGCTGTCCCCAGGATGGAAGCGCGTCCGGCCGGTGAGGATGCAACCAACCCTGAGTACTTTTTACCCATCCACACGTCTTCACTACCCTACTCTACGGATATGTCTCAACTCAGAGTACCAAGCTCAAGTTTGCCACCTCAGACATTTGAAACACATCTATCCATTTGCCAGCCATCGCTGGACGTCACCGCTCAGAACTTCACAATCCGAAATGTTTGCACACAACGACAGAATTTGCAAGAAATTTTCCCACAGCTCTGTCAGCATCACCAACAACTATTGGATCAACATTACAAGTTACGACCACAACAACAGCCAGTGACAACAGTTTGTCACTTGAACAAAAACTTTGGTAACGTACCCCGGATGATGCAAACGAGTATGCAATTTTTAGATTCATTCAAAATGAATCCAATTTCAAAAACACCAGAAGCGGACAACTTAGCGCCGGAGTGTGTCACAAATCATTCACAGCAGCTGTCACCTGCTGACAATTCGACCACAACCGACGACTCACTACAACATCAGTTCTCAACCATACATCGTCAGTATTCCGGTAAAAGTGTCGGGTTTGTCTCCTCTCTTTTTTTGTTCAGTTTTGTTATCAATGTTATCATGGAGTGTACATGTCGACGGACCGTGACCCCAGTTAATCGAATCACGTATGAAGAGAAATTAAAGGAACTGGGTTATGCGGGCCACATCGTTTCGTTAGTCGACCACTACCTGCCCGTGCAAAGTATTTTAACCAAAATATCGGAGATGATCAAGTGTTTCAGCATGCATTTCACATCTTTAGAGGGCAAAACTTTCCTAACTGATTTCCAATCTCCTTGTGCTTCTCTGAAGTCTTTGAATAAAGTGCTTCAGTTTTTTGGCAGATGCATAGGCCATGAGGATACCATAACAGATGAAGTCAATGCGCGGATAATCATGGCATGATCTACGTTCCCCAAATTGTATCAGTTGTGGCATGACGGCTTCAAACAACCCAACATCCATGACCCTTGAAACTACTGATGCTCAGCTCGATGGTAAACCAATTGGTCTGGGTGTAATAGCAACACCACTGGGTGGGGAAGTGAAATGTAACGGTGATCCATCGTCTAGCCCATTATCAGCTTAGAATAACTGTACAGAGAAAGCACTTTTATATGAAAAAAATTATGGGGTCTATGTAAATTGGCCAAGTGAACTTGGCCGATTTGTCCACTTGTACAGTATTCGAGAATGGAGGTTGTTGTTTCACATTTATGCTTTTCATCAAACAAAATATGCCGAAAGTTAAAAAGTTGTTTTTGTCAAGTCACTTATCCATCGAGTTGGTTTGATTTGATGAAAGGGACATACGTCATTTTTAACATCTCAAGCCTGCATGGAGAGTTCAAAAACAAAGCTAGTCCCCAGACAGAACCATTCTGTTCGAATTTTCTTCAAAACTGAAAATCCACTGAGAAATAATCGTTCAGCTGTGGCATCCGCCCAGTGTCACACGAAGGAAGCACGAGGGCTGAAATACTTTCAGGTGTACCAAGCCTAGACAGGAGCAGTCGCGTTACCCGTGTTCACTTCGATTCCTAGACCTTCCGGCCAGTAAGTTCGAACCCTAACCACTGAATGAACTCGTACCCACTAAGACAAGAATGGCTGCTAGAAAACAGTGTTCGTTCGGTGTAAACGAACACTTACACTTAGTTATTTGTAGAAACTCCACAGTTCCGACCAAGTACGAACAAGTTCCAGGTATAGACATGAAAATTTTGGTTTCAAAGATAGGACTGACTGAAAATTTCCCTACGACCAATAGTTCAGCATCGACAATACTACTGGAAAGCAACAACATTCATTCTTTTGAAAAATCGTCTCTGCAAATGAATAAATCCGAATTGGTGCCGAGTGTTACGTAAGTCTCGAATGAAGTCTAAGCAAAAGTGTTCTACAGTGTTCAAGCTTTCAGCCAGAGTAGACACTAGTCGATCATTGCCATGGTTCTCTAGGACACATGAGTACGTATTCTATTCGAATCCAGAATTCTCTTCTTCTTTAGAGTGTGAATAGGCAGGGAAACAACGTCATACGTCAAAGTTGAATCGACGAACCTTATAAATTCCGCTACTACGTGAAACTTGTTAAAATTGTCCTCCATATTTCTCTCTTTGGCTGGCTGAAAATTCCTCAGAGGCGGGTCTAAAAAACCTGGATATCTACTGGATCATTCATTGTTCGAGGCGTCGAGCAGATCAGTCCCACAGTCACTTGTGAACAAGTTTTCTCGTTCAGGTATGCTAAAGCAGGAACCTGCAGCATGAGCTGGAGAGTAGTGATAAAACACCAGCCTCGAGTGTTAGACGTCCGAGGAGGTGGCAATTGTGCTTCAAACACTTGGTCACCAATCTGGGGAACATCTTCACCGGGTACCGATGGCCGATCCAAATTCGTTTTCCGGGAAACATTAAGGTATCATTCCTCCAGATACAAACGATTGGACGGTAAATATGCTTAGCCTCTCCCATGGTGCAATCGTACTGTGATGACAAAAATACGTTTCTTTCTTACGCTTCATTTCTTCAACTTTTATCAAGAATGTGCTTTATGTAGGCCTTTTTGATACTTTGAAAGCTTCCGGTCAGACTTTAAGTATTGTAAGAGTAGCTCATGTGCGTGCACGTTCAGGCGATCTTTGACATTACTCAGATCGGATTTGATTTGATGCTGAGAAAGATATCAATTTAACGTATCTGGTTCTGTTCTGTTCTCGCCCTGCGCTCATCCCCGAATGACGTAGACGGCCACACTTTTCACTGAGGGCTTCAAGCTTTGGATGATCAGATCATTCTCTCTTCCAAAGTGTCGGGAGTGTGAGACACGTGATCTGTCGTAATAAAGAAATAATCTAGACCTGGCCACCTGTATCGCTTCTTCAGAGTGTTTTCCCTTGGTAGGTGTTAATGTTTATCACAGCAATAGGTAGACTAGTTGGCTGTCGAACCCCGTTCGAGCCAGTTGGCCCGTAACAGAGAACCAAAACGTACAATTAAGTTCCCTTGAATGATTGCTGCACCAAGAGTTTATCCACCTGCAGGGCTGGCTGACGGACTGTTAACCCATTCACGTGACTATCCCGTCTGCTCATAGACCTGAAATCACTAGGACATTTAAAAAGTGCGCATCGTTTTCTGGACAGCCCTAATCTTCATAATGGTTGACATGTGTCCTGCGGTTCCTCCCCCCTTCAGGGATGTTTTGTTCAACTCTTCAAAGCTTGAACATTTGACGTTCACTGTTTCCTGTTGCGGTTCAGCTATTTCATATTTTGTTCATGTTCACACAAAACCTTTAGAGTTTTGCTCATATTCACATCACTCTCGTTCGAACAGTCGTCCTCCTCTACTGGCGTAATTATTCTAGTGAGTCCACCTCAAAGGGGGAATCACTGGACTCGAGTTTCGCTCTTAATACAACGGTGCATATCAAATGGCCGTGCCGGGGTTTGATCCCCGGACAACTGGCATGCGAGTTGAACTTGTTACCACTACTCCATCAGCGCACTTTGGACGCATTTGAATGTTTACGTCTGAACAGGTGAACGCGTTCAGGCTTAAGCATTGTGATCGGTGTGCCCCACTCATCGAACGATGACTCAGTAATTGTCTTGATTGTGACGATCGATTGACCCGCCAGTCAAGACTTCCCAGTCAGGTAGCGTGACACACGCTTGAAACCCACTGGGCGACTTTCTGGTTGCATTTGGGGTTTTGCGGGATAGGTATTTTGTTCATGTTCACACCACTCATATTTATTGTGCACTAAATTCCGCTGTATGTGCCTTTCTGCTGCAATTCGTTAGTTTGTATTATTGCTGGTGAAACTGCTGATAAATTCAACACAAATTAGGAGGTAATCAATCATGGTTTAAATATAACTTCGTGAAATTCAGTCACACTGAGGTTGGAAATGAGAAATACAAGAAAATTTGTATTTACTTGGAACATGAGGTGATCAAACCTGCCACCAGCCACCATGATAATTGTCATGGCAAGAAACTTCGGATTAGCACTTAGTGTTTACCTGGGAAGCGTTCCAACCAAAGGTGAACAAGAAAGAAGTGGGAAAAGACTACAACAAACCATGATCAATAACTGTTAGACGCTGCTTGACACCATATGACACCTGAAATCTACGTTTTCTAATGGCTTAGATTACCAATCTTGTTTGAAATTTCTTCAAAACAGTCTCCTCTATAACTTTACTAGTGTTTTAACTTCAGATAAATCGGAAAGTCTCCAACTTGTTTGGTTAAGCAGTGGGCAAAAACAACAGTGGAGCAGTTTTCATAAAGGAGATTACTCACAAGGTTGCTGAAAACTCTTCCGCAGCCGACGACTGGTTGCGCCCGTCTTGAGGCTCATCAGGTGGACGCAATCCCCGAATTTCCGTCAACCTTATGTTCTGTTTGAACCCGAACTGCACGAAATTCGCGAAATACACTCATTTGCATGTCAGTTTGGTTTTGACGGGAGACTCACCTGGAACCCAGCTGAATCCGTTTTTCATGATGATTTCAAGTAAATGGAAGTAGTTCGCTAATTTCGTTCACTTTGGGTTCAAGTAGAGCATAAGACTGGCGGAACTCGGGGACTGCGTCAACCTGATTAGCCCAGAGGGGGGGACCGGTCGTGGGCTGTCCAAGAGTTTTCAACAACCTTGTGAGTGGTTTTTCTTTTACATCGTACCAACCGAAACATGAGGCGGTCTTTGTGCAGTGCATTCAGCTAGAGAATATCATAACTGAGAGGTTCAGTTGCGCCTGCGTGAAAACCCAGTTGATATGCAAGTGAGTGTTCTATCGAAAACGATGAAACTTATTTCAATGACAATTACCAGCATTCTCCGTTCGACATTAGGAGGCTTTCAACAGGTTCTCCTCAACTGAGACTAGGTTTGCTTGTGGAAGGAAAGTTTTTCGGCAGGACAAAATTTACTTCGAGAAATACACTCATTTGCAAAATATACTTGATTAGACGCGTATAAATTATGTCCAAAGTCAATTTATCCAACCGAGGTGAAAACGCACAATAGCTCGCAATTATTTCACTCCGCTAGCAAATCTGGTCAGAAATCATCCGGAATGACTTTTCTTTGGTGACGGTGCTCTTGAAAATCAGTCTGGAAAAGAACTGAGGGTGACAAACGGGTTGATTTGAGATTTGAGTGACAGGTTACAATCCGATAGGATTTTAGACAAATAAACATGGAAACCAACAAAAAAATACCTACGGTTCATTCCCCCACATCGTCCGGATACTGACAAACAGGAGTAGACCAGACGATGGGAAACAGGTCCGTGCAAGTGCGTCGCATGCATTTTACGCACCATTTGTGGCAGTCATGGGATACCCAATGGGATAAACAGTCTCTGCTTTCATTAAACCTGAATAGTCAGGACAGCCGCCCACTTAGTTTCACAACTTTCAAAGATGAGTGAACAAACATTCGCAGAATAGTACCCTTGTGTCCGAAGTGTTTATACATCTATTGCTGTCAGGTATTTATTGAATCGAACAGACGTGAATGGCTGATAAATACTCCAAAAATAAGGTCCGCAGATGGTTTTTTTCATAAAAGAAAACTGCTCACAAGGTTGCTGAAAACTCTTCGGAAGCTCGCGACCGGTTTTGCTCCCATCTGGGCTCATAAGGTAGGCGCAGTCCTTAAGGTTCCGTCAACCTTATGTTCTACTTGAATCCAAACAGGACAGATGTCGACAAATACACTCACTTGCATATCAATTTGTTTTTCACGGGAGATTCAGCTGAATCCAGCTTGGCTACAAGTAGAACATAAGGTTGAGGGACTGCGCTACATGCGGCGCGCTAACTAAACTCCCGTCTTCTGCCTGGGCAACCGCCAAGTATGATTGTACGGCAAGGCGCTTCACTCAGCAACGTCCCTTCTCAATTCCTTTCCATCCGGCATGCATACACTTTATACAGCGTAGGGCTTGGACTCGGCTACAGGGTTGGGCGTCCTTTGTTGGACTGGATTATAAAGAACAGCCGTCTCTGCAAAGCCCGGTTATCCAGCTTAATGGAGCTGAGAAGCACTCATTAGAAAAACTGGCACCGATTTTTAATGTCAGCCTATGCCCCGACACACTTTATTTCCGAACATGGGAAGGAGACGCGTACCGAGGGTTGTCCCGACTGATGCATCAGCCAAGAGGATGGAATGAATGCTCAAATCGGTCGTCTATCATCGTCAGTCATCAGTCAGCCCTCTGGAAGAACAACTGTCTGGTCGAATCGGAGTCGTAAGGAAAACGAACGGCGACTCCCTGTTTCTGCACTAACCCTCGCTGTTTCTGGCTAGCACGGATTTTCAACCCAAAAGCTCGGAACTGGTGGCCGCCAAGTGCAAATCATTGTAGCCATCGGCCGATGGAAAGCAATGGATAAAATCTGCCTTTTTCTTTGGGGCGTGCAGCTTGACCTGAATGAGCCATGGTGCCAGTCTGCCTGATACTTAGCTTCTCTTCAGTTCACCGAGATGTAATGAGGGTGGTGTCAAACCATCACCTTATCGGGTGAGCTAAAACAAAACTGGTAAAGACCATTTAGTTGTCAAGCTCAAGGCCTTTAGATCTGTCTATCCAACTTGCTTCATACGAGCTGATTATCCGTCATGAAGTGACTTGACCTTACCATAATTTGACGGTTTGTGTGCTTCCATGACCCATTTGGCCATACTGAGGGTGTCTGTGCGGGACTCGCAGAGTCCACCGTAACCGGTTGGTCAATGGTTGGATATCTGACCGGCACAGACTTCCAATTTGGGGGATGGAACATGTGAAGTGATGTGTTCTTTAAAATATTTAATCCATTCGCCATTTCCGCCAAACACCGATGCGTTGCGGTAAGGCTTTTTAGCTGAAGGCTCTGGTCGAGGACCTTAATCGTTCTCTTGCCTAGGTTTTGGCGCCATGGCGGTGTCCCAACCTATGTGCAACCATGACACCCACTTTCATGCCACATTGGCCGGCACATGGACTCGTAAGCTGGAAGTTGATCGTTGTGTGTTTGCCCTGTTCGCTTACAACCCAAACGGCTGTAAATCTGACACCATCGAAGGCAGGTTTTATGACTCCCCGAATGCCTTGTTGTGGCAAGCTGTGAGTTCGGAAATCGCTGGAGACCTGAGTACACAAGCGAACAGACTCGATTAGGCGGTCGACATCGATTGGACTCGACACGTGTGGGCAACGGAGAACGATTGCTTCAGCTATATGCTGACCTTGAGCTGTTTTTGTGCAGTGATCACTTGCGAAATAGCCGAAATCGTCTGTCCACATGGCATCCTTCAACAGCGTGCCAACCACGGACCCAAGTTTATCACATCGCCATGAGTTACGGTTGGCACGGATCAATAACTGACAGCCGCTCGTTTTGGATTCCGAACATGCGTTCGTCCGGAGTCGCCTCTTCCTCCGTTTTCAATGGTCGCGTAAGATGCAGAAAAATCGCTTGGCAACTGAAAACAATCGCGGATCCGGATGTCAGACGAATTTGTCACAACCGTCCGCTTAACTTTCTTCTAAATGCTCCATCGTCGAATGTGAATTCGTGCCGGAACGAGATTGTCACATCTTTGCATGGTGCCGGTTTTTTTACCTGTTGCACGGTGCAAACGTCTTCACCTGTTCGGAACACCATTTGACCCGAATAATTATCAGAAGTCAAGTGAAACTGAGCAAGTGCACCGACAGTAAAGCCCTGGTGAACAAAGAGGGCTGAGGGAATGGAAGAGGCGCAGAAAGCCGGGAATGCCCGAAGGTTATTTCATTTGACCCGTGCGACCGGTCCGCACAAACGCCTGTGAGCGAAACCACTAAGGATCAAACTGGCGCTACCACCTTCAGTAAAGAAGGACGCCTCGAACAACAGTTATCGTCGCCACCAGCTGTCGTTCATTCTGATCCTGCAGCCGAATTAGAAACCTGGACGGTAAACGCAGAACTCCCTAAGGCCTCGTAGGTTTAAAATTCTCTCCCCCTTAAGCACACCGAGGTCCTGGTCCAGATTATCTCCCACCCACATTGTTCAAACATGAGTAAACTACTCAGTCATAGCTTGTCTTATCTATTTTTCATCATTTGGGAAAAGGAGATTGTCCCAACAACTGGAGAGAATCAGTGATAGCCTTTTTTTCAAAAAAAGGGGCTAGCTGTGAGTGCGGTAGTCACAGGGTGATCAGGTTGACCCCGGTCGTAACGAAACACTTGGCCTCACTTGTGCTTCATCGCCTTATGGTAGCTCATGAAAAAAATGACCCGAGAGCAGCAAGTGAGATTCCGGCCTGATATGGGTTGTGTTGGCCAAATGTTCATCCTCCGTCATGGGGGAGTAGAATAACGCCATACGTACAAGAGATTCATAATTTTAGTATTCCTGGATTTCCAAGGTACAATGAACTCAGTGGACTTGTCTGTCCTTCCAAGCACTTACTCATCAAGGACTACCCAGGAAATTTGTGAAGATAATAGTCTTCGTATATAATATGTAGCATAATAAAAAATTATAAAAATATAATATGCATAACAATATAATAATATACATGATAATACATGACAATAATATACTAATATACATGACCTAATATTCTCAGAGTTTCGGGTGTGTGAGAGCATACGGAGAGCTCTCCAAAAGCTCCCGGACACGAGGCGGTGTCCGTCATAGGTACCCACTCTCTCCATTCATTTTTAATTTCATAATCGATGAAATAATAAGACGAACGCTGGAAGGTCTTCAAAACAACGGTGTTCAAGTTGCCGCTGAAGAAAACCCTGTTGGTCTGGAGTATGCAGACGATATCGTTCTCGTCTTCAAAGAGGAGGAAAAGCCGCAGATTGTTTTTGGATAAACTGACCAAAGTCATCCCATCGTTTAGTATGCACTTTGCACCCACAACGTGTAAGGTCATGCTCGTGGACATGCAGTCACCGAACACGCCACTTACAATCCAGGGAGAGGCACTGGAAGTTGTGGAGCGTTTTGCGTATCTTGGAAGTTGCATTAGTTCTGGTTGTAGTGTGACAGATGAGGTAAATGCACGAATCTGCAGGGATCAGGCCACGTTTGCTAATTTAAAACACCTATGACGAAACCGGTCGTGGACTGTCGAAGAGGTTTCAGCAACCTTGTGAGTAGTTTGTTGCTTCTATACATGTATCGCGATATCTCGAGTATCGTACCAACTGAAAAATGAGGTGGTCTGGTGCAGCACATTCAGTTGCCTGGAGCCATCACGAACGACAGATTCAGATGGGTTCCAGGTGACTCTCAGCAAAACTAAATTGGTTTGCAAATGAATGTATTTATCTAATTTCGTGCAATTTGGATTCAAGTGGAATGTAAGGTTGAAGGAAAATCAAGGATTAAATCTGATGAGCCCCAAGACAGACGAAACCGGTCATGGGCTGTCGAAGAATTGTCAACAAAAACCTTATGTGTAGTGTATTACATCGAGGAAAGCCTATAAGTATGCTGCTGTGAAGCGGGAAGGGTTGGCTGACTCATATGGTGCTAAATCTCTCTCAGCCACCGAAGAGCGAGAAAACTAAGGCCGACTGGGGCTCCGTGTATGGACAGGTGACAAATGCTGACTTGGCGTGCATCATGTGAGTCACACCAACCAAGCACTTTATATTGGACAAGATCATCTGCTGACTCTTGGTGTGGGACAGCCAACACAAATGTGTGTGCACACGAACCGTTCACACAAGTTATGCGCTCAGCAGACCACTACAGATATAGCTCGTACTCAGCAGATGCTGACACTCAACAAGTTCACTTGGCTAAGCCCTGTACTTGAACAGCTCCCTTCGCACAGGGATGTGGAAGGTGAAGACAAGCCAGGGTAAGTCAAACCATGACTTGCCAATGAAGAATTTATATTATTGCCAACAAAAAATCCGACTGCGTTGTTCATTGACCTTCGTGTGAATGGGGACTCCGAAATCGGACAAATCAAGGACATAAGGCAGTCACGAGCTTAAGGGCACGTATACATCTAAGCCATTGCCTTGAATGCCTAGATTTCCTTCCCATTCCTCAGCTGTGAAATGCATAGCTCAACACGTGAATTCAGGTGCCACAGGTATCAGCTACTGATCTAAATAAGTAGCAATTACACGAGGACATCATAGGTCACTGGCGAGCAAAGCTTTGGCAGCTAGAACTTCTGTATCACGGGTACACGTTCGATGGCTCAAGATGGTGGTGACTATGATAATACTGAAGTTGATTTTTTGGCTCACTTGGACGTCAAACCCTATGAAATTCAAACAGCGATTCTTGTATTCCCCTAGCACCCTGTGTAACTCCAGGTGATCTGTACTTTCGGTCCAAAGGGCGGTCACTAATTATGGGTGAACACGATGAGAACAGTACATCCCCGACTTGAAATTCATTCATTCATTCATCCATCATTAGGAATGTGAGATTCGATCACACAAAGGCAGTCCGGGTACTCTGTAGCTGTCACTGTACAAAACTCAAATGGCAATGTGTTTATTGGTTGTTGATCGGGTGACTGTTGGTCTGTTCGCCGAGATCAGCTTTTCGCCTGCATATCTTACATCCAAAAATGAGAATGCATCGTCTGTTCATGACGAAATTCCCTTTGGAATAGGATGACTTTTATACAAATAAGCACTGTCAAACATATTACCAGGGCATTCGCCCTATCTTCTCTCGGTATGCGGACATGTTTGAATTGAAAAAAGAACAAGTCCAACCAATTTAAACTATTGCATTTGTGTGTGGGGAAGAAAACAGAAGACTTTGGGCCGTTTTTTTCTGCTAAAATGACAAGGCGGGCCGCCTCACAGTTCCTTTAGTTAACACGCCTAAAGGAACCGATTTCGGCCTGAATAATTTAACATGCTCCGCTATTCTTCTCAGGGCAAGGTTATCTGAATTGCCGCAATATGGCTTCTTTCATCTATTAGCTTATTGCTACAGTATTATCAGTTTGTATTCGTTCGTTCGATACCTGCTTAGTCATAAACTCATTGTTCCTTTCTTGATGGAACGTACTACTCATAGAATACTCACCCGAATTCCAAGTGAATTCCTCGCTTAAGATATTGTTCAACTGAGTGTGTCGTTAATTTCGTGTTCTACTTGAACCTAACTTATACAAACGTTGTCTCCTCATGTTTCATTTTGGACGATATTCGAGATATCATCTAACAATATCTGGACGGAACATACTACTCCTAAGGTTGCTGAAAACCTCCTGCCACCTCACAGCCGGTTCCGTCCATTTTGGTCCTCATCAAGCGCACTCAGTCCCCGCTTTCCCGTTGAACATGTGCCCTACGTGAATACAGTATGATTTACTCTTGTGATCAATAATCACTGAAGACAGTCACACATCTATTCACTGTTCGTATGAAAACACTGTCGTAATCTTTATTCTACTCTCACCTTTCATCAGTTCCCGAATGACCACCTTAATTCTGGGGCATTGTTTACCTGAAAAAACACCATCACATTGCTTTACTTCCTAATACGTGTATCGCGAGACTCTCAGTTTTTCGTAGAACCAGTCAGCCATCTAATTGATCGAATAACTATTCAACACTTGATCACGTGACCTAAACTGTGCCATCATTGGATGGTGGTGCTTCATTCTGTCTTAATGAACGTTGCTCACATTGATAATCTGTGAATGTTGTGGACTACAGAGAAGATTGCAGGTTCGAGTTTGTCCATTGGTTAATGAAACGCGCACTGTTGAAAATTATTGCTGAACAAATTTACACAGCTTGTCAGATTTTTAGCCCAAACTCACTACATTTAATATGTACAATTTCCTTTAAATCTGGAATCCACCTGAGTTGCACATTAGCTTCTCTATCGTTTTCCCTCTCCAAAATAAAGACTGGTTTCTTGCATAGCAACGAAAATATAAACGTAAAGTTTCAGCAGTTGATTTTTCTTCATCCGCCGATTTTGAGACGAACTACGGAGGTCAGAGCCTAGGCTTTCAGCAGTCCACTGATGAAAGACCTCAGTAAAAGTGCTCGTAGTAGAGGTAAGCTCGCCTTTCTCTAATATTACGGACCAAAACACCGAGTTAGAAACCTGAGCAAACATTCGAAAGAGTACAGCTTCCACCTGTGATATTTTAAGGAAGTCTGCTCGCTCTTTTGCAACCTATCAACCAGAATATCCGAATCCCAGACAATTCTGAGACGATGGAATAATGCTGCCTCATACCTCATCACAAAAATGGTGTTAATGTGCTTGAGGGTTACGGTTTGTTTCGAGTTGATGACAGAGGGTTGGTGCCACCACCCGATATTAAATTCAGACTGAAGCTGCGATTATCGAGCTCCTTAAATGGTTCCACTTCCGGATCTTTCCCAGAGAAGCCCCGCCACTAATGCAAAAAGTGCATGTGCGAAAAGTTAAGCCCCGCCACTTTTGGCCAGCTCCAATTTAATGTACGCACACAACCTTGACCTATCTTTGATGAAAACAATTCCTTATCCGCATCTATGCTCATTTTGCGCAAACATTTTCTCCGTTCGGACGCAAAACTTTAAATGAACTTTCTGACGCTTTCAACTCTCGTTCATGACAAGGAGACGGCAATGCGTCTTTTGCAAAGCCACGGAGTGATCCATCAGCAACGTTTATGCAACAATGGCCACCAAATGACACTTTCAGCTGTTTCTGACAGGTGGAGGTGTAATGCCCGACAGTGTCGGCAAGAAATCAGTCTTCGAAAAAGAACTTGGCTGGAGCGGTCTAGGATGGAGTTTAGGACAGTAATTCTATCCATTTATTGCTGGTCCAAAAATTTGGCGGCTTTTGAAGACTCCGACAGTTATCGGCGGCCCAGTCTACACGTCGAGAAGGATGAAACGCTAATAATCTCGCCGTAAAAACCACGCAGGGCGAGTCCTTCCCCAGCAGTGTATTTTCGGAGGGATCCGCCGGGAAACTAAAGAGATGTTCATGTATGCAGTATCAGATCAAACTGTGGCCACTTTGATGGACACAATCCAGGCCTGCATCGCTCCCGGCTCAATCATCATATCCGATATGGCCGATACCAAGGAATCGAAACGATGATTGACATGAATTATACTCATGAAACGGTCAATCATACCGAAAAATCTGTGGATCCAACGACTGGAGCTCACACACAAATCATCAAATCTCTTTGGTACGTCTACAAGATGCAGAATAAACGCCAATGCGGCACACACCGATCTTTAGTGGACAGCTACTTGTGTGAGTTCGTTTGGAGGCAAAGGTACCGAAAAACGGACCTTTTCATGCTCACTGGAAAAGATCCCCACTTTCTCCGAAGGAATTACCTGTTTGAACAATACTGTTTGGATTGCAGAAATCGACCTGAATAGACTAGCCTGCCAATGGAGATTTCATTCTGTGGGTGAAGCAAACCTCTACTGCAAAACCTAGTTGTTTCATCCGTGTGAACAGTCATCAGCACTGAGTATCTCAAGTTTTTTTCAGATTGACTTCACTTACAGCATAGAAAGCTTATAATTCGACTTTTCGATTGCCGTGAACACCCTTTTTCAAGGATTTTTACAGTCAATTGAAGGCGGGCCAAGTGCAGTATGATTTCGGTCCTCTAACATGTATTCTGAGTGGTGCGTTGCTGAGATCAGTTGGCGGTCACAAAGCATGTGTGTGGGCTTACTTTGGCTCTGTAGTGTGCACACACGATTGTGTTTGTACTCTAACTGGAACGTGCCTACATTTGTTGTTGTGCTGGCTGCGATGCGACCTTGTGGAGATCCCTGCCTCACATCTAGCTGCTATACCTACTAAAGTGGCAGTAATTCGAAGCCAGATAGACGGGTTCCTGGTCCCATCACTACAGTTGATGCTGTTCGGTTGGATGGTCATCTCTAGACCCTCAGCAAACGGTCATTCCATGTGTGACTAGAATCTTGACTGCAGTATACGTGTGCCATTGAAGTTGATTTGATTTGGATTGGATTGATTTGGACTTCGTGGACGAAAACGTGCATGTCGTTTGTGCTCTGTGAATCGCACATGGAGTTGCCTGACTGTCTGGTCTATATATTTGGCCAAACATTTTGCACAGGGAATCTGGCAGATTCAGTTTTGTGGTGTTTCGATTCGCTCAGTCCTTACATAGTGCTGTTGTAACGTTTTATTAGTTCCGATGAATGTTTTAGTGTCATAATCCCAAAGTATCTTTCGACTGGCGTCTGAAATGTCATTTCTACAGGGTATTCCCACGGTGATCAACGGGGTTTCCCTCCCTGTCTCACCGTTTACGTTAGCATTCTTCCCGTTTCTTGCTGCGTTATCCTACTGAGTCGTTTCAGTTCATTTGTTCGTATGGAATCATCCGAGCATAGTTTCTTCGAATGGTTCATCAACGATCCAACAAATGTTCGTTTGACTTAGTGTGGATGCGAAGACTCGTAATGCAAATGCCTGTCTGAATGTGTGGGTGGATCCCCACTGAGAATCCATGACCAGTGTTAACAGATAGCTCGCAGTCCAAGAAACTTGTAGTTCTTTGTATATACGTAATGCACTACTCATAAGGTTGCTGAAAATTCTTGGACAGCCCACGACCGGTTTCGCCCTTCTTGGGGCTCATCAGGTAGGCGCAGTCCCCGAGTTTCCGTCAACCTTATGTTCTAGTTGTAGTTCTTTGTTCGTTTTCAGTTGCCATCATGAATTTCACACTACTCTGTTCAAGCAGTTTACGAAAGCTTATTGTCCTATGGCTGATAGGATGGCAAATATGTCGTCAACGTATCTCAGCCAGATGCTTATTAGATGGGCAAAGTTACTTGAGGCCATAGTTTCAGACAAAACGGCCTGGTGATATCTTCTCCTGAAAGCTTCCACCTTCTGTTGAAGTCTGTGGAACTTTGCTTTCCGTCTGAGCATGTACTTTGTCTCCACTGTTCTCGCAATCAGAGCCCTGATGTCGGCCAAAAGATCGGGTGGCAAAAGGGAATCTAAGCAATTGTCCATAAACCACATCCGAAAACGCAGTTATTCCACAGTCATGGAGCGTGAGTGGATACACTGATGCAAGAATATCTGGGAGTACAGGGGAATTTACAATCAGGCGGTTTCATTGGAAATAATCAATTCAAATAAACATGTATGAAGCCTGTCGAACAGGAGCTTATTTCACTGAGAAGCAATTACGAGACAGGGACATGAATTTCAGGTGTACCGGAAAACCGTCAGCTCCCAGTGAAGTGGTGATCCCGGCTGTAGTGCCCGCACTCTCGAAGCCTTCTCAACGGCCAATCCGAAGCAACGTGTCACGTGAGGCGATAGGCGCGCTGGACTCGCTGAAGAAAGACCGTTCCATCCACGACAAGGTCGATGTAACGGCTGCCCTTGTTGTAAGGTAATTAAATTGACTGTCAGAAGGTGACAAGTATTAACAGATGTCTGTTTTCACTAGAATGATGATGAATACAATTATTAGGTGGACTTTGATAAATATAGATACAATGCGAAAAGTGAAAGTGCGGACGCAGGACGTGTCTCCAACACGTGTTCCGCAGTTAGCCGTGGATACTTGTGGAGCACGGTTGACTCCCTGCGCACGCGCGCGAGCATGTGTGTTGGGCCAAGTTGTATGTCTATTCGTGTGCAGTGTGAAGAGAGGGGCTGTCCCTTCGTGTTTGATACTTGCACGAACATGAACGCAACGTGACCTGATGTGTTGAAGTTTGTAAGCCTGGCGGGTGACGCAAGTGGTAGCCGAGTCAACAAAAATGGATGGGAAGTTGTAGTGTACGTGTTGTCGGCTCAGGTTGCAAGTGGGACAGGATTTGTCACGTGGTTTGAATGTTTGTGACGCGTGTTCTAGTGAGTGACCGCTACACATCCCAGCTCGGTCAATCGCAGTGGTATTCACTTGCTCCAAAATCTGCTGGACCAGGAAGGTTCCATTTAGACACTTTTCGACAGGATCCGGGCCGATTTGGGCCCGGAACAGCCAACTCGCAATATGAACAACCTGTAAGTAGGTCAGGGGAAGATTAACATTTAACCTTTGAGAGAAGCTTCCATCTGGAAAGCCATCACTCAAGGAGCCAATCAACACGTGTGCCACAATGTACAATGCATAGCTTCACTTACAAGATGAAATCTCAACTGAAAATTCTCACATCTCCTGATATTACTAACATCAGTAGGCTGTTTCTTTCTAATCTCGCTTGGGTTGAAAAGTATTGTTCACTTCCACACCAGGCTGGATGCACAAACTGACCATGTGTTTTGAAATACCACTGGTGTCTCCGCTATACACCGGCGTGTCCCACAAGCTGTTCGTATAAATGCATTCAAAGCCCTTACTCTATAAATCTGCTAGAAATAAGATAATAACCATTCAACCGTACGACCCATTCGGTGCCTAACTTTGGGTGCCACCAAAAGGAAGCACGGCGGCTAAGATATTGTCAGCCCGCCTGGACAGGAGCAGTCAAGATACTGGGGTTAGGCTCGAACCACTGACCTTCTGGTCAGTAAGGTCACACCCTACTCCCTGAGCTATCTTGAGCTTCAGACCGTTGTAAAACCACCCAATCAGCGGTAGAGGTGTAGGATAGCTAAGACGTTAACATTCGTACACTAAGAACAGTACATTCTTCAGCAGACTACCTAATACTCCGTAACCCTGGTCCATCACTACACTGTGATTAAAACCTGAGACTTATATCTCGGCCAATATTGTCCTGTGAAACAGCCTAAATTAAGCCTAACACATTCCTTGGTTGATCTAGAAGAAGGGGGTGGCAGAATTTAGGACTAAGCGCAGCTAGGAACTTAACGTACTAAGCGGTCCGGTGAATGCAGAAATCGAATTTCATGGAATGCTGAGAGGAATTGAACAGCACCGTCTTCATCGGCACAAATCTCGTTCAGACAGTACTAATCTGGAAAAGTTCAATCATGAATAAAACAACCCGGTATTCCCCTCTTGAATGCTTGTGTAAGACACACAAGCAAGAATGGCTCCGGTTGAAACTTCAACAACGATTACTGCGCAGAAAATGACGCTTCATCTGAAATTAACCAGATCTAGTTGTTCCCAACCCATATCAAGATCATTGCTAAATTGCAAGGAGGTTTCCCCAGCATGCCTGTTACAGCTCTATTCGATGTGTTTCACCTGCAGAGAGATTTCTTATTCCTGTAGGGCAGCCAAGAATAGGACTACGACAGCTCGCCTCAAAAGCTCTCTTATGAAGCTGAACATCACAGTCGTCCGGATTACCATTTCTCCTTCGCAATCCTCCATCACGACGATTTCCACGATAAGCTCTAGAGAGCTCCGCGATTGTCTGATAGGTCTTGGTAACTGAGACGCTATAACCGGGACTTCAACCGACGGCAGCCGCCATATCCTTGGGAGGTTCGGCTTGAGGGAACCCTGAGAAAACACTGATCGATCGATAAAATTTGCCGACCTCAGTCGACTTGTGGTATCCAACGCAGAATCCAAGTTGACATTCTTACTTGGTATTCCAGATAGGGTCACAAAATATTCTATTAGAAGCCCGATGGGCCTTATCTATGGAAGACTTTAGGTCTTCTTATATCGCAGAAACCGAGGTTAAACTTAGTTTCAACGATGCCCCTTATGCTTAGGGTCTAAAATCTATCTTATCACCTGGCACAAACTGGAGCCTATGGAACGAATCCTAATTTCTTCGAAGACCCCGAAATATGCCTTTAGCTCTGTGTTGCAATCGCCAGCCAACCTACCGCCATTTGTCACTAGTCAGAGTTAAACACAGCCCGGTCAGTGTATCCTAACTCCTCGCTAACGAGGAGGCGGCCTCTTCCAACCTCGAATTTACATCTCAAGACTGGATCACCAAAAGGACTATCCAACCCTGGGCACTGCTACCCAGGTGAGCAAAGTCAAAGGTTCTAGTTTCTGCAGCTTCAGACGCCAAGGTGCCCGCTCCTCCTGAGATTGTGTGGATTCCTGGTCAGAAGTAGCTTCTAGCATGGAGGCAGCCACAAGCGTTGGCGTCAAAAAGCCCTAGCACACGGTTCGCGGACTCTGGCTGCCCTGATGATATCGTCATTCTAAATAAAGGGCTGGGAGAAATGCAGCCACTAGGCTTCGCCGGTTGGACAGGCACAAACCATAAGTAAACGAAATTCTTCAACACAAGCCCCCTTATTGTGAAGCGTGAGCCGATAAATCAGGCCGATTGCTTCTAATGTTTTGTCTTCGTCAACCCCCCACTGAAATTTTCATACATGTGAAGAAATAGAGCAAGGATAGTGTTCATGCAGCTTCAAAACTTTCTATAGAAACGTTTGGAAACCAGCCTTCGAACGAAGCGGTGTGTGTACATTCTAACATGTGCCTGTGAGAATTGGCCACTCCAGACCTTTGGCCTTTGAAGGCTTGAGGTAGTTAACCACAGGTGCTCAACGTTGGTTGTACCAACTAATTGCATTAGTGACCATTGTTATACTATTCTACGCCACCCTAAATTGATCCTGTCACTGAGACTGTAGTAACGGGAACACGTGCTTCGCACACGGGACTCTGAACTGTCCGAAATCTGCTCCCTGTCGCCACTGCCGTGCCCAGAACGACGCTATGGCACCGCAGTGTATAAGGCCGACGTTGAACTAGCTGGTTTACAGGTGGCCTACAAGGTCGAATCGTAGAAAAGAGGCTGGATAACGCTGTGCTCGAAACTTACTGCCGATCATGCTGCACGGGAAACAGCATTCTGGAATATTCTTGAAGACGACTCATTTGTATCCAGGAGAAATTCGCCGTAAAGCAGGTAAATAGGAACTGGACCTTGAATTATCGTCAGATGGACAGCACATCTGTACTTTTGAGGTTGACTGAAAGTACAACCTTATCAAGACTAAATTTAGAAAACCAAGCTCCTCGATGAATGTAGTCATATGTCTGCTAAATTAAATTTCTTGGGCACTCGAAAAATACGCGAAAAACGTGCATTTACTATTCCTGGACTGTGTGATTTCCTTTTCAATATCAGGTGCTCCCAACGGACACAACCAACAACGTCTGATCAATACACTGATTTGCAAATCGATTTAGTTTTCACAAGAGACCCAACTGAATCTCTCGTTTATGATATTCTTCAACTGAATGTGGTGCACACAGACCTCCTCATATTTCAGATGGCACGATATTCGAGAGATCGCAGTATACTTTCCTAAAGGAAACTACTCATAAGTTTGTTGCAAATTCTTGGACAGCCCACGACTGATTTCGCCCTTCTTGGGGCTCATCAGGTAGGCGCTGTTCTCGAGTTTCCGTCAATCCTATGTTCTACTTGGACCCAAAATGGACAGATCTCGACAAATACTATCGAAAGGTTTTCAGCAACCTTGTGAGTAGTTTCCTTCATGAAAGCGTCTGATCAAGTTTACGCATGACAGTTGTACATGATCGGTTAGCTGAAATACGAGTCGCACTAACCAAGACAATCGTTTTACGAAGCGCCATTTGTTCCTTCTTGTACTTGCATGTCCGCGACCACATTGTTCTTTCTTTACCCACGTGTAAGTATGCTGCTGAGGTCGCAGTTGGTTGAGCGTTATCAGGATTTCAGCGAAAGCTTGAGATGGCACAGGGTTGATGACATTTACTTTCAAGGCCGCATTTGCGTGCAATACCTCAGAATTGCCAGTAGCCTATACCGGTGAAAGGACAAAACCCTCCGCTGCGAAGTCGTTTGTTAGCAAACACGAACTAAGCAGTTTCAAGCTATTGGACAGGAAAGTAGACTTCTCATATACACGCTGCTTTTAAAAACAATAATCTCACGCGTCTTCTTGAACCTTTATGGATATTCATCGACTATTACACAATTACAAAAGGACACTGGAAAGCAGTTCCACAAGTTCTGCAATCAACTTTACCTTCCATCAGACGTCAGGCGGAGCTTCGACTCGAACACAGACTACTCACATGCCTCAGCAGTAGTATACATCGTTGCACTGGTAATTTCAATTTTTTGGCAAAGTACTTTGTAACGACCCCCGACATTTTGGAGAATCGCTACCGTCCGATGTTTGGGCTAAGTAAGCGCATCCTCAAGTGTAGTGGAATCTCCATATGTGTCTCACTCATCTATATAGTCAGAAAACGCTCGTAACAGCTTTATTCAGAAAATATTACCAAACGCCAGACACCGCTACACTCTATTCGACCTGAAGTCAAACGGAGTTTTTACGAGGTGCCTAAGTACTCAAAAGCGGAGGAATTCCGAGGTTCTCTACTTTACCTGGTATCTTGGGACCCAGAGCTAATTGCACGTTGAGCACTTTTCAAAACGTATCTTTTGAGTTACTCCATTCGATAATAATATACCTTCCTTTTTACATCAGCAGAAAATTCAATTTTATGCCTTTATAGAGCTACTGATGCATGGACGAGATTTCAAGGCTGATCTCTGCCAAATCGTAATAGGTTCTTATGTCATAGAGCCGTCGGCATAAACAAGCAATCCCGGTTGGTGTTTTTGCATCCAAATCGTGAACAATACTGTAAGGCAACCCACTGACCAGTGGCTAATACGCGCTGTACTGTGGATGAAGTCGGTTTGCCAGAGCAGTTGAGCTGGTCTTCTTTGTTTGGTTAGGAAACTGACTGAATTATGCACATCACCAAATACCTAGAAATAATTTAACGTAAACTTACATAGGTCCGCTCCATTGGTACGCCGTCAGTGGAAAAATCTTCATTTGACAAAACTGAGTAGTGCATTACGTAAAACTGTACCTACTTTAGTGGGCCATATGTCTACTCATTCTCCCCGGTTTCCCAGCTACTTATAGCAAGTCAAGTAGTATTGTGGGACCAAAATGTTCGGTATCTCTGTACTTCATTGTACCAATGATCAAGAGACGCAGGGCACAGTTTTTTACCAGCAATCTCGCATCAGTACTACAGTCACCAGCAGTTATCTCCCATTATCCGTCCCGAAACACGCTGATCCAGCTGGCCGTGTATAAATACACATATATTTGTCCCAGTGGGTGGCTGATCTCCAGAATGCCTTTGTCTGCTTATTACTCGAAATGTTTTTTACAAGGGTGATATACTGTGAATATGATGACCGGTGAGCTCATTTTCAGGTCACATGATTTAGGTTTTGTTCGCATTCGTTCGTGGATCTGAAAATCTCACCCGTTGTGGATAGGTAACAATGGGTAAATATAGGACAAGTCCTATTGTATCGTCCATTACGTTGACACTTGAAATCCCCCACGTTTATTCTGTCCTTATTTGTAACCCCCGCCCCACTTTTGTGTTTAGTGCGTGTATATGAACTAGCGTTTGCTTGTTCTTACCACTTCACTCATTTGGCCTTGAGGTCATCCGGACATTTGTGACCGACTTTGTGCACGTGTGACTGTCCCACGTGGGAGCCTGTTTGCTCCTTTGGTTTGTACTTTTGTAGTCCAAGTGGACCATTTGTTTTGGACGAGTATCTACTGCCGAGGTTTGTATAATTTGTGAATTTGTCTTACATTAATAGTACCGTATAGAAACCCAGCTCCGACTTTGTTTTGCCTTACCGGAGGTTCTGGTATTACGCGTCACTCGAAGATACCGTTCGCCCGTTACACCTATTGTGATGGGCAGATGAACAAATTTACCCTCGCTGATCAAGCTCCTTCGGACAGAATTCGCATACGAGACTGATCATGATTTGCAGATTTTCTTGCTCATGGGCACACTGACGCTTTTCTTATGGCATACTTGGGAGTGGGTCTTCTGATGTCGCCGTTCAGGGAAGCATTTCCAAAAGTACAAATCTCCTCTAAGCCATATGATTGCTATTCGGGGTCCTATAGTGGGTGATATTTATGTTTTGGGTACCTTGTTAGCCTGGTCTGAGCAGGATTACTCATGCTTTTCGGACCAGACTGAAAAATCCCGCGTTGCCGAACATGAGCTATATGACACTGCAAGGGACTGGCCTTAATTAGAGATGCACTCTGTATCGAACATGAGTAAAGGAAACGTGTGACACCTTGTGGCGAAAACACGTCCTTGATACCTCCGGTACAAGTCAACATATAAGAAAGCAATAAACGTGGTGAGCAGAAGTGTAAGAATGGTAAATTTCTATTTACATTTTCGGCCTACTAGAACGTAGTTTACGTCCCAACAACTCATTGCAGTATCTTCTAGAGTAGTGAGGTTATCGAAGCAAAGACAGGGTCACTTGATCTGAAAAGTATCTACTTTTAACAGGTCGCATAAAATTCAGTCACTCGTCATGAAATAAAAATGAAATGTTCAGAGGGCATTAAAGATACATCGTTCTTCTTAAAAGAAGCTTCTTTATTTACTGAAGAATGCCAAAATGTGGCCCTCTGGCGGTCTGAAGGAACAAGTTCACAAATATTCAGCATGTTTTAAAGGATCATAAAATTTTTTTAAAAATCGTTCAGCTGTAGCACCCTTTCAGTGTCTGGCTGCCATGTCACCAGAAGGTGACACGAGGGCCGGAATACTGCCAGGTTGCCTAAGCCTAGACAGGGGAAGTCCAGAGGTAGAGGTCGGGTTCGAACCACGGACCTTCCGGTCAGTAAATTTGCGCTCCAACCACACTGAGCTGTTTCGCCCCCTAAGGCATCATACCACTTCAGCTAAAAAGTTGGCGTTGTAAATTGCTAGCAATGTGCTTTTTGTGTTGTGGACAGAGGCTTTCGGAGATGAAATTAACATGTCGTCCATACTATCAACAAGCCACAGTTTGGCAGCGAGCACTTATCAGATTTCTTCTTCTATCACTCTCCTGAGAGCAGTCCCCTTGTTGCTATGGCACTGTTACTTTGGTTAGCCTCCATCAACGTAAGCAGGCAACTGACTCGAGTTCGACTCGCATTAGCCTTCACGCTTCGCCGTACCGGGAGTCCGAATCCGGACATCTGCTTTGTGAGGTGAATGCTTGCTAGACGCAGCTAAATTATCACCTCTGGATAAGCGAAACTGAACAATGTGTTCGGTTTTGCTCAGTGCCTCGGACAAACACGCTCTATCTGCTTTTTTGTGTCGATCAAGTTGGACAAAATGGTCATCTTGATAGAATTATTCCGTTTGAACACAAAGTTGTGAGTTATCAACACTGTTCTCGCTAGTGGTGTTAATTTACACGGCTGAAAACTCTCGCCGTTCTGTCACCCGCACCATCATAACCTCTTGCCACAATGTGCTTATCTAAAAAAGTGTGAAGTTCATCTAATCTGACTCAATCTGCCAACTGACGAACTTTGTATATTCAAACTACCGGATGGTAACATCTGACTAGTTTCAGCTGCTGCTTCGTAGTATAACGCAAAAGTGATCACGTTTGTCCTACTCATTCAAACAGCCACAAAAGAGATTAGCTCTAGCTGAGACCTGACCGATTTGTGGGTACTGTTTGGTTTTAAATAAGAGATGTGTGTTATCTCCTCTGACGCAATCGGTCCAATTTTTACACATAAATTACACTAATGTGTTTGAAGACCTTTTTCCATTCCAGCTTTCAAGTAAATTGCCCGCTCATCTTCCTGCCAAACTAAGAACCTGGTGGGGAAATTTTTTCAGAAAAAAAAACAATTGCAGCAAGAGTACATATCATTAACAAGATTGCCGGGCTCGCAATCACATACAGCTCATTCTCCATCTTTAAACCAAGGTCTGAGACAAGGTAATTTTACACGACTCATCACAGCTCCGGTAGACAAATCCTCTTGAGTAATGTTAAAGGTGTCTGGACTACAAAGAGTCGGTGAACAACGAAAGGCAGTCACCGTGCAATTTCCACTCAGCGGTGACAATTACACATGAATAATCAACCAATTAATACTAAAGCGCGGGAGCATTTTTATGTCTGTTCTTGCATAATGCTATACTCTCTTAACAAGATTGAAGCAGACAGGTTGTTCTCAACCACATTTACCGATGAGGTGAGTAGATCCGTACCGAATACGTTTTTAACTAGACTGGAGTATGTAGAACAGAATGAGATAAAAGTTCTCTTAATTTGCCGTTGTTTTTCCTCGTATGTCAGCCAGAGTTTCCATCGGAATGAATGAAAATAAAGGGGTGCGTCGGTTGATTAGATAAGGCTAGTCTGTTCACATCGTCCGTCCCGAAACTAACCATTTTCCTCTGGTAAAACATGGAGAATTTGCCTTTCCGACGAAAGCCCTGCTGTACTGACAAACCAATTTACTTTTCATCAACTACAGTACAGGCGGCCAGCAGGGTTGACCCAAAACACTGACAAATTAATTGCTTTCAGGAAAATAGAGCTTTTCTGGGAAACCTACAGCATATTTTGTTTGTTTAGTAGGTCAAAAGTATGAAATAAAACAATAAAATTTTTTAGGGGTTTTGGAAATGAGAGCTGATGATGATACTGACTGTCCGCATCATTTGAAAGCGGCCAAGTTTTAAGTTCACCGGATTTGGAAGGTATCTGTCAAAATAGCTACGCAAGCTTCCCTCACTAGGTTAGCATATCGGTGAACGTTTCCCAGTCTACAGTCTTCGAAATTAGACGATAATCTAGCTGTTGTCAAAACCGTGTCTGGAAAGCAATTCCTTTGCTTGATGTTCCGACATTCTTAAGCTCAACAAAAAGACAGACTTGATGAAGGAAAACTGAAGTAAGTCACGTACAGTAAAATGAACTTCACACCGCGTGTTTTAATCATAACAGCCCATTGTCAGTAGACCAGATACTATCCTAAGAATTCTTATTCAAGTATGTCAACGCATGATTGAAAGTGAGTTATTTCTAACTTTCTAGCCGTGAGACCGAATAGCATTCACTTAGGTTGGATATATTGGATATATTGAGCTCTAGATTGTTTATCGATCTGTCGGGCGATTCACTCGAAAATAAATTTTCATCAATCGTGAACGTGTGGTTATCAGCTGGCGATCAATCATAGTTTCTCCTCATATCTGCGCGCTTTATTGGGTCTCTGACTGCTACTATCAGGATTTTAGTTGGATGGTCGGATGAGTTTGCATTTCCGATTTAGCGTATGGGATCCGTTACTCAAAGGGACAGTGTGAATGCTCAAACATTTCTTTAAGTATATCGAGACCGTTCCTAACAAGAATTTTGAGTAATCTGTCCAGAAATCGAAAAAAGGCGAAAGCTGCGGAAGACAAGAAATCATCATCCGAAGACCCTGTGAACAAGGAATTAAGGTAGGTGAACCTAGAAGGTTGAGAATAGCGGCACAAAGTTCTGTCTAACTGTCACTTAATCAAATGGCTTACTGGACACCGCTGGCTAAAGAGTGCAGCGTTTAACCACTAACCGGATGGTTTTGATGTTCACACCGATGAGGAGTTTCAGTAAGCGGAAAATTTGCTGATGTATGGCAGCCTTCAGGTGCGAACTGAAATCATCTGTTCGAAGTAAACTACTCCAAATTGGGCGTGTCATCCTCCTGAGGTTTGAAAATTTGAAAATTTTAGAAATGCATCCTAGTTATCAGTCATCCCTTAAGAATGGACGATCGAATTGGCGAGGCATACGTTAGGAAGTTCAGAGAATCGGGGGCGGCCCCAGCGACAAAAGGTGTCCACGTTCTAGACGAGGCTCAATCATTCCTGTACATTAGGTCAGAGTCATAAGAAACAGCATCATTCCCATCTTTCAATTGTTTTAAACAGGCGACGGTGAGAATTAGGACAGAAACTGTATCGTTACTCAGATAAATCGACGATTTCGCCACTGAATGTAGCTGAGATTGTTGACAATACACGTTTGCACGTTCAAGAGTTGACTCTTCGTTGTGTTCCACTATCATGCTAATCCAGAACAACCGATAGCCCCACAACTCCGCACTGACTATGTTACTTCGATTGGCGATGAAACGTTTGCGACCCAACTGCCAACTGCTCTGTGAACAGACCAACAACCAAGCAAAGCATTTGAGTGACTAATATTCGGCAACATCGTCAGTTGCCTATATTTCAAGTTGTTCCACAGAGTATAACTACCTGTGAAAAGGAAGAAGGTCTTCGCTGCGGATTTGTTTATTAGAGACTATTGGACAGGGGAGCAAAACTCTCATATGCATCTCGTTTACAAAACTGAATATCCATCTTCTCCTTGAACGCGTCTTCCTAAACTTTCCTGGATATTCATTGACTGTTACTCAAATGCAAGCAAATGCAACAAAGCGACTCTACAAATTTTGTAATAGATCTCACTTTTCAAGAGACGCGGAGCGGGTTTGTGAGAAAACATACTACTTGCAAGCCTCATCAGTAGTATCCACCGTTACACGTGTACTTATTAGTGATGGTTTGGTTGCTTGTTACAAAAGCAGGCAGCACACCGAGGATTTCTGCGATGGTTTTCTTTTATGTCACACTTAGATTTATTTTTCTATAAGATTGCCTGCTGAATCTAGTGGACTGTGCATCTGTAACCTCATTCATAGAAGAACACTCCATTTATAAGGGAGGCGTAAGAAGTTACGTAAATTGAATTTCGAATAAAGAACTGTTTCAACTGAATACTTGGGTTGCCTGTGAAAAATGGAGGATTTTACTTGTTGGGATATTGTGTGCCGTTAAAATTTCCATTAGCGATGCCTGTCGGTCATCCACGGTTAATGAAACGTGTCAAACACAGGTCACATGTTGCACCTCTTCGAATTGAGGACTGAAATTAATCCCACTAGAAAACGGTTGTTCTCGGGAAAACACCGAAAAACAAAGTTACTCTTTACAAATCAGTCCAAAAGTCTTGTGCCACATCAGTCTAGCCCTTCCGTGCATGAGCGAGTACTGTTCACAGAGTGTCTATTTTCTTGTAGCAGTTTTGTACAAACCCTGATGCAGCACGCCAAACTTCAGAAGGTTCCGCTAGGCATTGTTATCTTCAAAAAGTTTTTAATATTCTTCAATTTTCTATAAAGTCGTTCGAGGTCTAGATTATTGACTCATCTGTTAAATCCCATCATGTAATCGATGGACACAAGACATTCTCCCTCTGTTATAACACGCAATGAACCCAAAATGTGGTTCACGATCCTCTCTGACAAGGCTTCCAACCGTCCTTCTTAGAACAAAGACTGTAAGATCTTATAGTAAGGCATGCTGCCAACTCGCCCCGGGACCCGTGAGCATTTTCTGTAGCAGGCGAAGATGTTTGCATGGTTTCACTGAGCCTATTTGCTTACAGTTTGAGTGCAAAGTAACGATTGTTGAGCTATGGTAGTTTCTAGTAAGCAAGTTAGTTAATTGCTGTCAAAAAGCTCGACATCTACTGATTTAATCGGTCAACTTTTGGAAGCACCGTTGGCCGGTATATGAAGGCCTTATTGTATGTGGTGGTGGTGGTGGTGCAAGCAAATTGAAGCCTGGTGTGTCAAGAGGGCACAAACAATGACGGACCCCATAGATGACCATTGAGTGTGCCGGAGTAGGTTTGACTACTTATCAGTTTCCTAATTGTATGATGAAAATGATTTAACGGTCCAGACCACTGTAAAAAAATGTTCAGGTGAATCAATCGTAATTATTATTTTGTTCAAGACATTCAAGCTCGTCTTCAAAGAACGAAGTTTGTGAACCAAAGTACCCTTTGTAAATTAGAGACTGGTCTCACTCACAACCCCGGATGTGGAGTGATAGATTGGATAACTTAGTTACGGAAAGTTGTTCAACAAGTTTGTCCATTGTTGCTTGGTGGAAAGCCGTCCCGTCACTTGTCAAAACAGCGACCCTGCTTCCGGCATCGGTAGTCTTCACCTGCTTACATAAAGGTCAGCTGTGCGCGCAGCTGCTGGACCATACCTGTTTACTATCCGGTTGAATTAGCTGAGACGCGAATCCAACAAGTCATCGCAGTATCGACATAAAATACACCATGCATGTAAAAAGTTAAGTAATCGTTTACCGGTTAAGGTGATGCTAACGTGGAACCCTACTGAAACTCACCTGAAGCTCGTAGTGACGATATTCTCCAAACGCATGTGTTGTGCATTAGCCACCCCATGATCCATTCGGAAAGACACTCAAGCGATTGAAGTACTTCCCATGAGACAACAAAAAACGACGAAAATGTTTCGTAGCACGCCGTTAGGTTCTGCTGTTTGTGCACACGTCGGATTCATTTTTCAATAGAACATTCAATCGGGCAATTTTGCGAAAATGATTTGTAATCTGTGCTAAATGGCTGTTGGTCAGGTCGTTCAGCTGTAGCACTCTTTCGGTGCCTTAGCTGCCATACCACCCGAGGGAAGCACGAGGGCTGGGATACTGTCTGGTTGCCCAAGCCTAGACAGGGAAGTCGAGAGGCGGAGGTCGGGTTCGAACCACGGACCTTCCGGTCAGTAACTTCGCGCTCTAACCACTTGGGCCGTCTCGCCCCTGTTGGTCAGGTGGCAATCGATCCGTTAGCCGAGCTCGACAGTTAGGTTGCATGCAAGCCAATATATATTGAATAAACTTCCTACGATGGACGAACCACACTCAGTTGCAAACAAACTTGGTTTTGCGAGAGACTTACCTGGAACCCAGCTGGATCTCTCGTTTGTGATGTTTCCAGGCAACTGAATATGCTGTACCAGGGACTGCGCCTGATGAGCCCCGAGAAGGACGAAACCGGTCGTGGGCTGTCGAACAATTTTCAGCAACCTTATGAGTAGTGCATTACGAATATACATGTATCGCGATATCTCGAATATCGTAGCAACTGAAACATGAGGCGGCCTGGTGTAGCACATTCAGTTGCCTGGAAACATCAAAAACGGAGATTCAGCTGGGTTCCAGGTGAGTCTCTCGCAAAAAAATTCGTTTGTAAATGAGTGTATTTCGCTAAGTTCGTGCAATTTGTTTTCAAGTAGAACATAAGGTTGACGGAATCTCGGGGACTGCGCCTGCCTGATGAGCCCGAAGCGGAAGGGCGAGACCGGTCGTGGGCTGTCGTAGAATTTCCTACGGTTGAATTCGGGTCAGCCCAGTCAGCAAGATCCCCAATTGACAGCGTGATCTGCTCATAGTAGTCGAAAGTTCATTGGTCAGTTAGCTGCATCAAGTCAGACTGATCTGACTACAGAGCTCCTTTCTGTCTAATCGGCAGTCCCTGATGGTATTATGCAAAATGTTTCAAAGATCGACATGATTTTTTGAGGAACTGTCTCACCAAGATACCAGAAGCCACGTTTTGACGACAGTGAACATGATAATGGTTGCAACAATGACAAAAAACCTCCATTTTGAGAACCGATTCCTTAGCTTCTAAACAACATGGAATGCCAACCTTAAAAAGTGCACAAGTATTGAACGTACAAGAAACTCTTGGACTAGGTGGAGAGGATCGGTGTTATTTGTAAACTTTGTGGAAAAACGAAGGTTGAACTTGAGGACCATGAACGGAAATTTACTTTTTTTACCAGAAGTGAGTGTGCACGACGACCGTACTCGGATGAACTAGACCTCGACGTATGAAGAACAAGGAAACTCATTGAATGCTTTCGTCACGATACAGGTGGGGAAAAGACGTTTGAAAGAACATTTTAAAACCAAATCAGCTGTTTCTCCAGGCAGAGGATTGCAGAGGATTGGTATACACCTTCTATATACCTTCTATACGGCTTCTATTGTTCCAAATCAAGCTTTACTAAGTTGGCCTAGCTGTACCCATTCAAAATAGGCGGCAAAAAAAGACGCGCACATTTTAACTTCCCGAAAGTTGGTTTTGGTGAAAGTTGGTTTTTCATTTCATCCCACATATCACAGCCACAGCGAGTACTGGAGGATCCTCATTTACCACCAGCTCTCACGAATCACACTCAGATAGAGCGACCCAAACGTGCTTTCCTTTTGTGAAATTCTGTAATTTTCAATAGTTTCCAGGTGGATCCTGTCAACTTTGCCCACATGCTCTGGGTCACTACATTCATATACATCCTTGGCATTTGCCCATCCGAAACGATAAAATACACTTGCATACGATCAAAGAGTTCAGCTAAGGCGAGTGGAAGTGATCCAAATCGGTGAATTTCAGTCAATCAAAAAGTTGGGCTACGATTAGCCAAACCGGCCGCTCTGAAACAACTTCCAGTGTAACTTTAACTTGAGTAGATGAGAACTGATCACCAGATTAGGGGAGTGAACAGGTTTATCCTTCAAGAAAGAATTCCTATTGGACGCTGCTGAGGAAGTAGACAAACTTGGCCGTGACGTGTTGTTTACTGGGACCTGGACTGTTCGGTATTCTGAATTGACTAGAACTTGAGAGCAGCGACAACAAGTCAGGTCAGACAAGTGCTGAGAATGATTTGCGTCATTGCCTTCCTTGTCGAGGTTTCGTGTATCACTTTAACTGATGGACCAGTCGCCGTGGTGTTGAAATTCATTAAGCCAGAAGGTCACAAATATCAAAGCCCTGAAAGTGGTGTAGAGATCCCAAGCAACTAGATGAACGGATTCCAAAACGACGACCGAGAGAGAAAAGAGCACGCCAAGTAGTCTTTAAAAGAGGCCAACATTCTGCTAGAACTAGGCCACTGGTCGTAGACCTGGTGGCTTTTGATCTATCCGCCGAGCTTGCGATGTGATCGGTTGATTGAGAAAAGGCCTCATCGTAGCTCTATTGGTCCGTTTGCGATTCGCGCTGCGTTGGCTGGTTTGACGGCTTCCTTCCAGTATATTCCATCGCAGTTCTGATTGATCCTTTGACAAGCTATGTCACCTTGTGGTCCACCTACATTACTCCGATCCCGATATCCGCTGTTTTTGTATTTCGGTAAATTGCCAACAGTTTCGAGGGTGTTGGGCGATCATCTGCCTCCATAAATGCCCGTTCAAATGCGCCCTACCACATAGGCTTAAACTGTGAACCCCGATAAATCATCCAGACAGAGCAATAGGCGGATGGCCAAAGTCATGAATTCAGCTTTGGACAACTACATCCAGAAATATGGGAGAACAACCAATCACCATGGAGAAGTTTGCGTAAGATCACCAGGACCGGTAAGTGTTCAGCAACTCAAGATGACGACAGGACAAAAAGTCAAATTAACCATTGAACTAATAAAAAAGCTCACCTGGAAAGCAGGTAGTTCAGGCTCATCCAGAGGACACAAAAAATCCCGAAGAAATTCGGATGAAACATCCTCCAGCTGGGGACTGGATGTAGAACAAAACGTTGTTACTAAGAGAGTCACCTGTAACGTCAAATATGTTCCAAACCTGGAGTAGTTAGCCAGGCTACATGCATCAATGAAATCCATCGGACACGAGGAGAACTCTCCGGGACAGACTCAAAAACCGTGGTTCTAGCAGCCGTGAGCAACAGAAGAGAGAAATTCTATCCGGACAAAGAAAGAGAAGCAATCAGCAAGTTGGAGAAAGATGAAAATATCGTCGTTTTTTTCAGCCAAAAAAGACCACCTAAAGAGTATCTTGTCTTATCCCAACTTCATCAATAATGCAAAACCCTAAAACTACCAATCGCAGAGAATATTTGGAGCAAAACGCCCTTGAACAAAATTCCACTGTCTTTACAAGAATGGGAAAGAAGGATATGGAGAAACGACAGCTCATGACGCGGCTGTTTACAGCTTCGTTTGACTTCCTAGGGTGTAAAATAAAACAGTTTCGTCTGGACGATGATGTTACTTCTAAGCACACCAAACTACAGTGTTTCAAAAGAACTATGTAGAAAGATTAAACATCTCGTCAGTTGGTCCCAATGTTTAACCGGCTATGCAGAGTAATTCTTGTAGAAAGTGTGGACCTGTGGACCTGCTGTGAGCCGTGATGCCGCCAGAACGACGATCGCAGAATAACTGGCTAACTGCGGCTCACCCAAGAGATCGCTGGAAAAAGACCTTTGAAAATTGCTCAACGTATATCACCTTACCTAAACACATAGTTCAATGTAGGATACATCCATGCACCACGCGAAGCATTAATGGAGTCGCCAATCTCTGGGTTCGTCAGAGTATTCATAAAGCAATAGCTGGAACGAATTGTATTGCGTGATACAAACCCTAACATATAGCTTGGCGACGTTGCTGGCACTTTGGTCATCATCAAAAAGGGCAAACTCCACCGGATAAGCTAATTAGTAGACAATGTTTCCAACAACCTCCTATTCAGAACAGAAGAAAACAGTTTGAAGATAGCGTTCTTGGACGTTTTTGTCATCAGATTGCCAAAAGAACAAAATCTCAGTTGAAAATTACCGAATGTTTTTACACCACTCTCAGAACACAGATAGATATCAGAAAACAAAATCTCAGTTGAAAATTACCGAATATTTTTACACCACTCTCAGAACACAGATAGAGAACTCTAAAAATAGGTACCCGGATCAGCAACACAACTTGTCAACGGACGAATTGGAACTGCGATAAAATCTACTGAGAGAAAGCCTTTCAGCGAGCCAGTCGAATGCAATGCGCGTGAACCAAAACGCAGCACAAACCGCAAATGGACCAATGAAATTACAGTAAGGCTCTCTCACTCAGCCGATCACATCAAGTGGTATCATATACTCTTCTGGGAAAAAACGCAATTGGATGGAGAAGAATAAGCCCTCCCCAAACGCGTATCAATGATTGTTCCTTCGATCGGTAACAAATGGCCAGGTTCAGAGCACAAACGAGCAGTCAGCTCATCTAAAACCCATTAGCTCATCGGAGTAACCATCATTCCGAAAAACCGTCCATCTTCGGGACACAAAACTGACTTTTAAGTTCAGGTATTCTCACCGGTTGCCATGGAACGACCGCTTGATTAATCATTTTTGTTATAGAATTCACCCCTCCCCCCACCGCTCACTTTCAAGAGTTCATATGCTCAGATTTTGAATTCAAAGAGTTGCAAGAAAGTCTACCATGTTACCTATATGATCGATCTATTACGCGCTTGCGGAGACAGTCTGGGAAACTCCCACATCCCTGTCCCGCTGCACTCGCGAGGAAGTAGATGGGTGGGTAGATGGTGTATTGCGTAGTACATCTAAGTGAGTAGACGGATCACGCGCTTCATCTGAACAAACTGGGCGTCTACATTCTCCTCACCAAAGAAAGTTCATTTCTCTAAGGTGCCCAGTAAACGAGCTCTCATTCTGACTACTCTGTTCTGATTCCGCACATAGACGCCATTCAGTTTGCTGCTGACTCCCATTTTCAAAATTTTGTATACCTGTCGTTTCATCCAATAATGTGTTTTTGCACCAAGTATGATCTTTGAAAGCTTCATGGTCGATGTCTGGAACGGGTGACTCTGTCTTAGCCAGTAGTTATCCCCCCTCAGAGGATTTTTTATTTTGAATGATAACCTTACGAGTTGAGTTCATAAATCCACTCAATAAATCATTCTCTACCCTGTTTAAACATGGTATTTGAGCTGTCATTTGAAGTTTCACTAACTCAAAAAACGAAAACCCTAATCTGTATTCCCACGGTTTGTGGTTTTGAGTGACACATCCATTTTTCCCGACAAGATCAGGGTTATTCAATGATATTGATCCAGAAGGATGGGATTTCGCTTCACTTCCGCGCTCACCTTGTAACTCTTGTTTTTGCCTGCTATTTCCGTTTCTGGCAATTCCAGTCTGTTGAATGTCTCAGGAACACCGAGAGAAAATTTGCTGTTATCCTGGCTGATGAACTTTAGTACTCCATAGAGAATTTTCAATTCATGAATGGTACTTCGGTTTGGTAAACGGTTAAGTCTTATCAAACCTCAATAATCAATAACCAGAATGCCAGAGCAAGCCATGAATGATCACACCTCTGTCACAAAACAATCAATTTTAATGCCCTCTAGAGTTGTACTACTCACTAAAGCTACTCTTCTCTGTAGCGACCACATCCTTTCCGTATAACTTTGCAAATTTAACAAAATAACGTGTGTTGCGGAGAACCCAGTCACCGAAGCTCTTCAGCAACCCCTTTCTGCATATTGTGGATGCATTCACTCTCGACAAATAGCAATGATAGTATTCGTAATGCACTACTCATAAGGTTGCTGAAAATTCTTCGACAGCCCACAATCGCTTTCGCCCTTCCGCTTCGGGCTCATCAGGTAGGCGCAGTCCCCGAGTTTCCGTCAACCTTATGTTCTACTTGAACCCCAAATTGCACGAAATTAGCGAAATACGCTCATTTGCAAACAAATTTGGTTTTGCGAGAGAGCCACCTGGAACCCAACTGAATATCTCGTTTGTGATGTTTCCAGGCAACTGAATGTGCTGCCCCAGGCCGCCTCATGTTTCAGTTGCTACGATATTCGAGATATCGCGATACATGTATAACGTAATGCACTACTCATAAGGTTGCTGAAAATTCTCCGACAACCCACGAAACATGAGGCGACGCGGTGCAGCACACTCAGTCGCCTGGAAACATCATAAACGAGGGATTCAGCTGGGTTCCAGGTGAGTCTCTCGCAAAATTAAATTTGTTTGCAAATGAGTTAATTTCACTAGCAATGATAGTACATTGTCTGATCAGACCGTCCGTAATTGTTGCGGTTGTTAAGACCAGGATAAAAACAGTGAAACATAGCTCAGTACTTGCTGACATCAATTTATGGAGCAGATCCCTCACATCATTCAAGGTCATTCTCAAGATGGTATTAGTAAACAACAGGTGGTCATCCTGGGAACGAAGCATTGAAAACCTAGCGTCATTCCTCCGTCGCTGTAAGACCTCTTTGGCGGTGTGAGGAGATTTCAAGAGTTAAATGGAGATTTTTTCCCGTGAATGAAGTCAATCCGTGATAAAAATGAAGACAATCTCCCCTAATCAACCTGTCGTACATGTTAGTTACCCTTACTAACCAACAAACAGGAACTTTAGACCGACAACCAAGTCGACTGGTCATAAGAAATCTGACGGATTAGTTCTCTGACCACCATAAAACCCAATCAACCTGGTTATGTACTCATTTGGTTTGACCAAGCTTTTGTGTCAAAAGCGAGACGTTGCTCAGCAATAAATTCACCGAGTGTTTGCCAAACCTCTGAAACTGTACAGCTGTTTTATTCTTATTTGCTGTCATAAGCAACCCACGAAACTCCAGGAAGTCTCGAACCCGCGACCTCCTGTTTGATATTTTGAACACTTAGCCGTTTGGCCACGAGCGGTGTGAATGACTCACTCTATCGGGTATAGCTTTACCCATTATTCAATCGCAGGTTGTGCTCGACTTCTCACATGGAAGTTTCACTCGTCAGATGAATTTTATTCTTCCTACGAGCTACTTATACACTGTTGGTAGTAGCTCAGAGAAAGAATAAAATTCATCTGAGAAGTCGTCCCTTGAGGAGCCAGACAGCACGTGATATGGAGCCCGTGAGAGAAAAGAGGATTGCTGCTATATATTGTCTAATGACTGGCTTATCACGCTGCTGATCAGCCGCTCGTAGCTGAAAGGTAGTGTGTTTAAACGACGAGTCGGGAGTTCATGGGTTGTAAACCTTGTCTTTCTTTGTTTGAAAATACCCTACCGTAATCACAAAGTAGGTCACTCGCAGATTCTCAACGTATCCTGAATGTTTCCGGTCAGCTGAATCAAACCATTGAGTCTTGTCTCTAACCACAACAAATATGTTTTCGTAATGTCATCAATCGTACCCTTTCGACTGTTATACGCTTGTACGCTGTGTTTAGTGCATTTATCGTTTCCACAAGAACTTTGCCACTCGATGTTTAACCAGTTATCCAGGGACCTGTGCTCTCAATGGTTTAAGCGACTTCATGTACCTGAAGCTGTGGCTTGTTCACGAATGTCTGGTTTGAAAATGGTAATTTCGAAACAGATCTCAGAAAAAATTCGGCATAGAATAACGATGCGTTCAAACGAACGCTTCTTTTGTAAACAGCTTATAATCCGCAACGTTTTACACCGCCGTAATCATGCACTTGTGTCCAGTGTGAAATTATCTCGGCGCACTGTTAGAGGATTGGCCTCTTCGCAGACCAGAATTACGCAATTCGGGCGAATAACTGGACAACTGAGTAACTTGTGGAATGAACGTTGTCACACAGAATAAAACTGTGGACTGTATGGAAAATCAAATGGATTGGACGTTTAGCTAGTGAGCTTATCAAAGCTTGTCTGTCGGTTAAGCCCGTTGCCAGAAGGTGACAAGCACCAACAAATGTCTGTTTTACTAGAATGATGATTATTACAACAGTTGGGTGCACCACCTTGATAAAAATAAATACGATGCAAATAGGGAATAAGCCAAAAAGTGACTTATCGTTTGACAGGACAACTGTTGAGAGTTCCCGAATGAAGTTCCAGACGCGAGACGTGTTTTCTCTGCAATATAGCTGATACACGCGTTCCGTAGTCGCCCATGGAGACTTGTAAAGCTCGGTCCCGCGTGTATGTTGGGGTCCGAGTTGCTTGCCCATTTATTGCGTGCAGTGTGAAGAGCGGGTTGTCCATTCTTGTTTGATAGTTGCACGAATGTGAATACAATTTCACTTGATTGGTTGGAACTCGTAAGCCTGGTGCGTGACGCAGATGGTAGCCGCGTAAACAAAAATGCGAAATTGTAGTGCACCTGTTGTCAGTTGAGGTTGCAAGTGGGAAAGGAACTGTTACGTTGCTTATGACGTTACAAGCCCTCACCACAACATGTTATGGAACGTCCTCTGTTCGAGGACTCTCTTAGAAGGAAGGTCGTGGCTGTCAGGTATGCAACAAATACAGGCGTACAATGGACTACAGTACCTCCGGTTACATGACTCTGCCTAGTTACTGCAGGCAGATTACAAAAAGTTTAATATTTGACGCAATTTATTTTCAAATTGTAAGTGAATCTTTTGTGAACAGTATTCACACGTCTTGTTGTTAATCACTGGGTGACAGGTTGTCCTTAATTTCCATGTCATAAACAATGAACAGCTGCAAGTGAAGTTCGTGCGAATAAACTGCCTGATGACAGTTCATTACCTGTTTTGATGGGCTACGGAAAGCTGGATATGGATTGATCGCTCGGAAAAAGTAAGCCGAATTCGTTCAGCACCAAACGCCAATCGACGATCAGAATTCTGATGGGTGGACAAACTCGTAATCAATCGGACAGTTCAACCAACAACAGCAACAAAAAACAAAAAGCATGAACTTCATATACAAGTTTTTTCATAGTATAGCACTATACGCATTAAAATCTGTAGACGGCAAAATCAAGTGCAGGCCAGGAGGCCCGGACATTTGAGAAGAGTTTATATGAGGTCTATATCGTAGCCCTGTTTGATCAACGATGATGGTAAACGAAGATGGTCAGTCTGGATTTAAAAAAGGTATTATTTTTTTATAAAAACGTTTGGTCCCTCATTAAGCTTCCGCCGGATTTTATGTGTTTGTCACTTTCTTCTATTGTGGAAAAAGAAAGTTTTGTTTCTGCACTATGGAAAACTTTGGATGCTTTTCAGTCTGGTTAAAATCCGCGCCGAACTCCTAACAAGTACCAGTTACCACTGAGCACTAAACAGCTCGAAGGAAATGTCACATGTGCGAAACTTCCATCTGAGTAGTCATCACTCTAGGACGAGTGATCACATGATGTGGCTTCCATGACTGAAGCAAGAGTGGCCCGATGTTCCGTCCAAGTGAAAACTAATCACACCGCTGCTCAGCTGCCCGCAGCTGAACAGTTAGGTTTTCAATCACTGCCCGGAAGGTCACGGGTTAGAAACGGTCTGGATTTCGTGAGATGGGCATTGCTGATAATTCCCAATAAGAATAAAACTGCTGCAAGGTGATTCTCGGCTTTTTAGCATAGATTAGCTTCACTCACAAAAAAACATCGAAAATTACCCAACCTCCTCACACTACTATCATTTACCGAGAGACTTGGAAAGATTTACAAACTTGTCAGAAGAGTATGAGAAAATGGTAAGGACTGATGGATCAACACTCGAAACTTCTCCAATTTATTGGTATTCGAATATCTGTAGGTCTTCCGTCGATCTATCCGTGATTAAAAACCAGGTTATGTTAAAAGTGCTCGTTCTGTCAATAGGCTTTACCTTGTCAAATAAGTGGAACTTTTGGTCGTGATTTGAAACTGAAATCTTCCTGTCGATATTAGACAGTTTGTTTACGACCACAGCACCCGAACCATTTCTGAGCTTCGGAATAACCTCGTCCTTAATTTGAACTCCAATTATCGCGCATTGGCCTACGGATGGGATAACAACAAATTCAGAGGGTAACATCGGCAGTTTTGTTATTGATCCAGTTAAAAGTATCTGTGCTGAGCGAGAGCATATCACAGATAAAACCAAAAAAGTGCCTCTAAATATCAATCATTCAGTGACTGAAGAAGAATTGCGAGTGTGTTTCCTAGTTTCCAAAGGAACTTTCAACGTCCTAGAGCCTGTAGCGGAGGTACTAGACCGCTTCGTCCGATCAGACACAGCTTTACAAAAGTTACTAAAAGTCATCCTGAAGCATAGGGTCACATCAATTACAACGGGCCCTGTTATGTCTCCATCAAGTTCGTCAAACGGGTCTCCGCAGCTTTACTTTTCAATTGGGGAATTCGTCGAAGGTTGGTAACATTCGGTTGGCGACAATTGTTTCGTAGCTACTTGAAAGATATGCGCGAAAGACATCCATCAATCTGAGAACCACGTAGTACAGCCACTCCATCCTTATTGGAATTCATCAACACCAAAAAACTCAAGAGTTTCGAACCCGCAACATCCAGCCTGGTGGTTTCAACAAGCGGCTAACCAGTAGTATATTTAACCCTCCCGTAGATAGCATAGAGCACCACTCAATCCTCAGTCACGGAATCCAAATCAAATGGCCGCGTGCTGACTGGCTCATTCAGTGACAACATCTCAGATCGAAGTTTCTCTCATCTTGTGAATTTATTCTTTCTGTGAGCCAGTTACAAATGACCTTATAATCTTGACTGGGTTTTCGTCCTGTACGTCACTCTATGCTGAAAAGCCTAAAAGCACTGTTCAGCTGTTTCGTTCTTGTTCGGGATCACCAGCAGTGCGAACTTCACAAATTGCCATAGAGATTCGAGAGAGAAAACTGCCGGCTAGGATGCGACAACAAAAACAGTTGATGGGTAGAATGATTAACTTGCAAACGAAATGAATAAAACCTCACCCGTCCTTCAATCACGGAATCCATATTACATGGTCACGTGTAGCCTATATCCTTGCTTTTCGAAGGATTTCCGATATCGGTCCATTCACCTTTGCGGACAGTGGGGTTTCACTAACTCATGATGTTACACAAGCTCCTGTTTCTCACCTGACCTGAGTTCATTATTCCAAACAATAATGTTACTCATGATATACCTATATCCGGTTTACTATCGTTGTGTCCACTTTTTTGCACAGGATATCATCTCCATAGCGGAGGATAACCTTGAATCACATTCGGATTTGAAAACAAGATATTTGTCACAGCAGAGCACCTTCCGCGTCGAACGAACAATGACGTCATCGTTTACGAAAATCAGTACTTTATGCTATCCCATATTATGCACTGTACTCGAGGAAATTTGCTCAGGCATCATTTGTACTGTGTACGCACTTTCCCACTCCGCTAGCTGAAATCATGCACTGGACAACATCTTGAGATTCCGTACAACAAGAACGGCAAGATCATCAATGGCTCACTCTGGCTTCTACGATTGCACTACCAAAAAGGACTGAGACGCATGTACCCATCACTGGGTCCTTCTTCAGTTACTGATCATGAATGCCTCTCTAGCTACACCGTGAACTGAGTAGAATTATGACTGCCCGTCCAGACACGAACTCACGCGTATGAAGCTTCCTACTGATTGATTTGGGTAATGAACAGAACAAACCGAAAGATTTACGACAAATGACAGTTGGCGCGGGTTACTGAGTCCAGAGCTATCATCGATTACCTGGCATGAGTCAATTAGATCCTGAAAATGTCTGTTATCATTAAGAAAGAATACACTATTAGGTGGGAGGCTGATTTTTGTCCTCTTTGATCTCTATGATCGTACCTTGTTTGTTTGTTTGTTTGTTTGTTTGTTTGTTTGTTTGTTTGTTTGTTTGTTTGTTTGTTTGTTTGTTTGTTTGTTTGTTTGTTTGTTTGTTTGTTTGTTTGTTTGTTTGTTTGTTTGTTTGTTTGTTTGTTTGTTTGTTTGTTTGTTTGTTTGTTTGTTTGTTTGTTTGTTTGTTTGTTTGTTTGTTTGTTTGTTTGTTTGTTTGTTTGTTTGTTTGTTTGTTTGTTTGTTTGTTTGTTTGTTTGTTTGTTTGTTTGTTTGTTTGTTTGTTTGTTTGTTTGTTTGTTTGTTTGTTTGTTTGTTTGTTTGTTTGTTTGTGCCCCAGGAGTTTTTCCCCAGCCACCAAACAATGTAGACGAGCGATAAAATTAGTAAATTAAGCCTTATGTATTGCTCGGACAGCTAATTAATGAATGTGTTTACTTAGTTAACTACAATTTGAACAGCTGAAACAAATAACTCTCCGTACACTGACTCCATGGAACCTCCTGTGTGTGAATTAAACAGCTGACAGAAAATGTACGTAAAGAATTCATGCATATTGGTCATTCGTTTTTCTTGATTACTGGGTGTAAAAAGTCCTTCCACAACATAGGGAAATCGAAATTCTCCAGTATAAAATCACAGTGGAAGATTACTCCAGGACTTGGTTTATGCTGAGTTACATACTTAAGAACACTGCCTTGTCATTTAACTGTATATTTATTATAAGATAACCGGCTCTGGGCCAAAATCCAATAAAACTAACCAGTCACTCCCAGAATAGTGGAAAATGTTATCTGTCTACTATAGTTGTTGCAGTATCAAACAGGTTAAATTTGTCACTGGCCAAGACGATTCGCTGAATCATACGGAGAGCTAAAAAGCATATGCGCTGTGGTCTTTCAGGCCGTTTACTTTGCCATTAGTAAGGAACCAACAAATCTGTTAACAGCATTCTTACCAGAATGAATAGCGGTTGAGTTTTTCGTCCTCCATTGCGTTCATCCTAATCTAAAATAAGCATCACCATAGCACATTTTGCGTACTGCATTCTGAGGCATGAACCTTTCAGAGGGACACTTTTGTGTTGATATGATATGCCTTCGATTTATCAATTTACCTCTCGTCTCCGGGGGCAGGAAATGGACCTCATGGTAGGAACCGGTCACATCCGTTCCAGTGGCCATATCCCAGAGGCCAGCGGTCAGCACCTGCCAAATTATGGTGAAAAATCATACCGGTGTGTCAGCTTGAACTACTGTTGATACGTGCGAGTAGTGTCCGGTCAAATTAGTTTAAACCGCCTTCATTGCATCCGATGCAATCTTAATTAGGAAATTTTTCAGCCTTTTCATAATGCCTGTTCAGCAGTGTTAAATGTGCCCAGGAAACTTGAGTAAGAAGCCGGAAGATGTTGAGTTTCCCAAATGATCGCAGATCATTTGGTTTATGAGGTCCGATGGCTTGTAGCCCCTTTGTTCGTTCTCCACAGTTGGCAACCCCCACATTCAGAAATGCGCTTTCCTTTCACTACACCGTCCTAAAAAGACTTTGCAATGGGGTCGTTTTGGGAAGGTCTCCCATATGTTGCAAATGGAGGACGGGTTTCCCAATAGTCTCCCCACTATCCTCTCAGTACAATGTCACACCAGGTATCTTTAAAGATAAACGTACAAGTTCGCGAAACAAGGGAACATCGGGCACACTTTTAGGGGCTTATATGTGAGCTTGGGTTCTTGAAACCATCACTAATTATGATGTTTATGATGTTTAGTTTTGCCAAGATCTAGAAAAGCCCAAAAAGCTGGATCGCCTTCATCAGCCGACGGCCTAAAACGCCTTTTCGGAACTACTCATGAGTAGGCAAAGTTAAAAGGGTTCTTGTTGTGAGCGGTGGGATTTAGCGAGATGACAGCAGGACAGTTACGACTCATTGGTGTTTGATGCTAAAATACCTTCGAATTTCCTTCTGCGGTCCTTACAGAACCACAGACACAGGGGTCGGAATAAACGTTACCCAAAGCCTCCCTCCCATAGAACCTTTGGGGATTTGCCCACACATTTCTATGGAAGTTGAGCGGGTTCTGGTGTTGTCAGACGGATTCAAAAGCTTCCTAATAAGCAGTTGTAACATGCTTTCTTAACATTCAGGGGATTTTCTGCTGCTCTAACTCCAGTCAGTTCAACTGTGGTATTCTTCATCAATAAAACTTTGGGTTTCACAATTTTTTCCTGCCATGATAGCACAGCTGCCTGTTTTAGATAGACGAAGCTGAAGATTAGCCGTAGGTTTAATTTGAAGCAGTAGTGGTAAACTAATTTACATAGAATTGTTAGAATGCGATCTGATTGGATGAAATTCGAATGGTAGCTCTATTCTGGGAATGCGAAGTGCATCAAAGATAGACTCCATATTCAGTCTCTTTCTGTGTTTACGCAGAGGTATAAACCTGGATCACTGACTAAAAAGCAACTTTGATAAGCGCAATATCTCGCGTAAACTACGTTTTATGTGCAGGTCTGACCCAGACACAGTTTTTTTACGGTTGAAACTATCAGTCCACATTTGAGTGTCACTCTGATTGTTGGTGGCCTTGAAATACAGCAAGAGTACTTTCATTAATTTCACCTCTCACTAAAGACCGTAGAAAGTCTGAATATATGTGGCACAAACTCCGAGCCATGCTTTGTGCATCGGATCAGATTTTGTTTGATTAAATTAATTCTTCTGTCCATATTGGCAATAGTTTCGGCTCGCATCACAATTAATAGTTGAAACTGTTTCAATGAACAGTGCTCAATGTAATTCTGCCCCTGATAGTTATCGATTTAGTCATGTGGTCTCATCGATATCCATCATTCCGCACCCCAATCCCGTCACCTGATTGGTTGAGGGAACGATTTCGCGACGCGGTGTTTTGAACCCTGGAGTTTTCTAAAATGCGCACTGCTGATGTTTATCAATAAGGATAAAACAGTTTTACAGTGTTTTCCGGCTTTTCAGCATGGATTTGTTTCACTTATAGGACAAGATCTCAAATGAACCTTATTCGTGTTAAAAACCGAGAAGCACCTCACAGCTGTTCCACACGTTTTGACCATCATCAACAATGCCCATCTCACGAATCACCAAGGCGAATGGTTGTGTAACACTAGGCCATCGGGCCACGAGTGTCTGCTCAGCAATGTGATTTACTGGACCGCTGTTCGGTTTAGATTGGCTTCACGTACAGCAGGGACTCTCAATCCCAAATCTCTCCATATTGTCAGAAAGCTCTGAAAATTGTTGAGCCGGTGAAAATTTGGGCCAAATAGAATAGTTGGTTTCTTTTCATAATTCAATGAATCCTTTACTAGAACCTTTTGGTACACTTGACTACAGTAGTGAGTTGTTTGATGATATTCGACGCTACGCTAGGTAAAACACAATGATGCCGCCGTACAGGTCACGTGAAACCCCACGTGAAAAACAACTTGCCAACCGTCCAGCTCACTCATAATTTGTGTTCTGTTAGTTTCTATCGTTCTTCACATCGCAGAAATCTCTGACAACGCGGCATAGAACACACGCCTCATATGATGTAAACAACCCGAAAAAGGTGCAAGCCCTTGATTCTGGATAACAGTGTAGTCAAATCTACCGGCGTTACACAGATTCATTACTCCGTCCGTGCACATGTTCTGGCTGTGATTGCCCAAATCACAGTTTGAGGACGACAACACCAGCGTGTGGTCACAAAGTTTGTATCGTTAAACGAAACAAGTTAGATTCTTGCATGTCGTTCAGTCCAATAAATGTAAGCAGGACACTGTTCCTAAACAGTTATGTAAACAAACCAAGGATTGGCTCAGTTTCATTCGGACGTTTTGCCGAAACTAACCAACAATGCCGCATACGAGTCAGATGGGTCCCTTCAATGTCCCGTTGAAGTGACCAGAGGTTTTTGTTTTGCTTCCTACGCTTTACGGGAATACCTCAATTTTATCGTCAAAATGATTCGCTGATAAGTTCAGTTCTATCAATGACTCATAGAACACCAGTGATTCTGATAAACGTTTGCGTACACGTCAAACCATTACAAGATTTTCACAGTATTGGGGTTCTGGGTGTCACGGTGCTCATGAGGTTCCTGGAAATGGGAGACAAATGGGAGGTAGACAAGAAATGCGGATTGAATTCAGTTGTCTGTCCTGGTACATCTAAATCAATGTGCAAAGGAGTAAGTTTAGACTACTGCGTACGAGTAGGGCACAAGGTTGACGGAATCTGAAGGACTGGGCTTACCCGGTGGTCCTAAAGAAGGACAAAACAGGTCGCATTCTGTCGAAGGATTTCCAACAACCTTAGGGATAGTGTTTCTTCAAGAAACTGCATTGCGATATCTCGAAAACGTTACCAAATGAAACACCAGAGGGCCTTGTGATGCACATTCAATTAACGAGGACAGTTGTCAATGTGGGATTCAGCTTGAAATCATTTGAATCTCCTCTTATTTTGCGGTTTATCACATCCTAGGTTAGCCATCCTATGATAAGGAACCCTCAAGAATAATGTGTGACCTTCGGAAGGCAGTTCGTATTCAAACACAAAACCATTTTATACCCGAAATCGTTCAGTTGTAACACCCTTCCAGTGCCTAACTGTCATGCTCCCCAAAGATGCACGAGGGATGGTATACTACCAGGGTGTCCAGGCCTTCACTAAAACATTCGAGATGTCAGTGTTGGGTTCGAACCACCGACCTTCTGGTCAATAAGTGTATACCTTAGCCATTGAGCTATCACCAGCCCAAGAAGAAGGAATACCCAATACGTGGAAAGTCCTCGGTGACTGCTTTGCGATATTAAATTGGGCATTTTAAATAAAACAGATCTTGTTAGGTTCATCTTAGACGGACAAGTCTACATGATACAACGTTCGTTTTTCTCTCCGACTCCGTTGGACTATCAGGTGGGCTCAGAATTTTAATGCGCTCAATTATTTTCATGTAGGCCTACTTTAGATGTGACGTTTTTATCCTGGCACGGGTTAAATTTTGCGCTACTTCTGAGGAAAACCGAGTGAAACTTCCGAAGAAATCCAAGTCCCCGACACACTAGTGAAAAAGACCCCCTGGATCGTTCAAACATTTCGGTCCTCTTAGAAAAAATTTATCCTCTCAAGGGAGGTAGACCCTGTTGCCTCGTGACTGACCCGGCGGGCATGAAGTAAAACAAAACAGGTCGTACTCTGTCGGAGAATTTCCAACAGCCTTAGGGTTAGTGTTTCTTCAAGAAACCACACTGCGATATCTCGAATACGGTACCAAATGAAACACCAGGCGGCCTTGTGCTGCACATCCAGTTAAAGAGGACAACATGGGATTCAGCTTGGATTCAGCTGAATCGTATTATCGTACTAGTTTTGTGCTTTAGCACATACCAGGTCAGTTATCCCACAATGAGCGACCCCTAGGAATAATGTATGGCATTCGGAAGGCACTTGTGTGTCACCTGATCATTACTCTTCAAAAGTCAACGTTCCTATTGAAACACAAAACGGTTTTGAATCCGAAATATATGACTTGATTTGTGAGTTATGTTAGTATCCAGGTAATAAAGGTCAATTTTTACAAACATCACACCATATCGCTATGATATTACGATAATTTAGAATGCCACAAATTTTAAATAGACGTTGGAGATAGAAAACAGCAACAAATGATGATACTTGTTCAGCTGTAGCACCCTTTTGCTGCATAGCTGTTATACTACCCCAAGGAAGTACCAAGGATGTTATACTGCTAAGTTGCCCAAGCCTAGACTGAAGCAGTCGAAATGCCCGCGTTTGGGTTCGAACCGTCGACCGTCCTGCCAGTAACTTCGCACCTTAACCACTGAGCTATCTCCAGTTCGAGAGACGGGAATACGTGATATCTGACATGTCCTCGCTTAGTGCTTCGCAATATCAAAGTGGGCCTTCCACATGAAATGTATGTTGCCAGGCTCTCCTTATCTTGGTAGGCCCATGTAGTACAACGTGCGTTCGTCTTACCGACTCCGATGGACGACCAGGTGGGCTCAGGTGGGCACTCAAGCACTTCCATGTAGGACTAGCTGTGCCTAGCTGCCATTCCACTCAAAGAAAGCACGAGGGCTGGGATACTCCCAGGTTGTCCACGCCCTGACAGGGGAAGTCGAGAGGTAGAGGTTGTGTGGACCTTCCGGTAAGTAAATTCGCGCTCTAACCACTGGGCGATCCAGTCCCGGCCACAAACCCACCGAACAACGGATGACCATTGATCCTTTCCTTGCTAGGAAATCTTCTGGCCATCAACTCTCCGTATTTTTGGTTAGTTCGGCTGAACTTATCAGTAAATTAGCTTGGCCGGACATTCACGCTTGTGCGTTTGTGCCACGTTCAAGTTTAACTTACTGAAAAGTTAAGGAATTTCGCTAGCAAACACCAAAGGTTTACTGAGAAAACGAGCGTTCGCATCTGCGTTAGACAGTGACTATTGGCTTTTGATCAGGTGGCTGTTGATCTGTTCGCCGAGCTTGGTAATTGACTTGCAAACGTTTCGTCACCCCACCCAACTGCCCACTGATGATGTCTTCTCGTATGGTGACGAAACGTTTGCAAGTCAATGGCCAACCTCGGCGAACAGATCAACAGTCACCTCACCAATAACCATTGACTATTGGCGCCAATGAACAGCTTTGATGTATAGCTGGGTAATCTCACTGACCTATAGACTGCTTGCGCGTGAGGACCTCCGGAGAGAGGTACAAAATGACTGTCAATCGCTGCAACCCGTTGGATGGCTTGAATCTTTCGTATTTTTGTTCACATTAGTCTGCTGTACTCGGGTCTGAATGCTTGAGAGCTCCTTTATAAAAATTTGTGAAAGACGCGAAATCACGAGAACACTGATCAGACTTGTGAGTTAGTAGTAAACTATTTTTCCGTTTTGCCGCCAGGGGGTAAACCAAGTTGCGATATATAGTAGAGATATTAATTCATTCGATTCCAGTACATTTTAAAAATTGGACAGACCTTCGTAAAAAAAAACAGCTCTAACCTGAGAGTCCTCTGGATGGTAAGGGAAGGGTCCTGTGTCGAGTCAGGGCTACATTATTGAGCAGCCGTTAGCGCAAATTTATTGCAGTTGCCATCTATTTAACCACGCAAACATTCCTCGGTATCTTGGGGATCGTAAATTGAGGAAACTCGATGGGAAATGATGATCGAAGTAAAAAAAACGTGTGCTACACGACATTCTTGCGTCACTTCACCAAAACCACTAGGTAAGAAAACACGTAGGCCACGCGGAACGTAAATCAGTTAGCTTTTCTTGCAATGTACATTTGTTTTTAAAAGTCACACGACATAAACATTACAACGAGTGACTCTGCCGGAAAATTCATGTGATTCCCCCCACTCCCGCAGTAGAGAAGCTGCATTGATTACTGGGTCGGGTTCGATAAAGGTTGGTCCGTGTAAAGCAATATATCGTTCCCATACCACTGGTAAAATGTTCCTAATAATTTCGATGTGTTTTTTTCTCAGCAATTCGGTTCGGTCTGCAGTTTTGCATTTTAAAACCAGTGAAGTACCCGGTGCCAAATTACAGTGCCTCGTTTGATTAGCTTTTGTGAAATTCCATTCCATAGGTCACTCAGTCGCAACACAGCAGCCATTGACGCCATCGTACCGACATAGAATGCATGTATACTTTGATATCGAAAGTGAACCGGAATTCTCCTTTGCCCTGAAACTTGTACTTTGTCTCGGTGTCGTCATTACTTTTTTAGGAAGTTGAGAATTTGCGTGAAGGTCGTCATATTTAAGCGAAAACGTTTCGCAGCCGTTCACAAAAAATCTCCAACGTTAAGTCATCCCCACCTATTCGGGCATAAAACGATGACTGAGTGGAAAATGCTGTAACGCTAATTTATATAGAAATACCTTTGACTTGCGGTTTGACATTAGAGTAGACAAATGAGAACTAGCCTCGCTATTACTTGAGGAGTGCTCCAGATACTAACTCCCGTGTTTTACAGACGTTTGCCCTTGATTACAATCATGGCACGTTTCCAAGGCAGGTAATCTGTGATCTTGACAAGTAGGACGTCAGCAATGAGCAGCTTTGGACAGTTGCATGAATTTTTAATTGCAAAACTTTCACAATTTTTGCTGAAAATTTTCAGCAACCTTGTGAGTAGTGTTGCAATTAAAAATTCATGCAACTGTCCAAAGCTGCTCATTGCTGACGTCCTACTTGTCAAGATCACAGATTACCTGCCTTGGAAACGTGCCATGATTGTAATCAAGGGCAAACGTCTGTAAAACACGGGAGTTAGTATCTGGAGCACTCCTCAAGTAATAGCGAGGCTAGTTCTCATTTGTCTACTCTAATGTCAAACCGCAAGTCAAAGGTATTTCTATATAAATTAGCGTTACAGCATTTTCCACTCAGTCATCGTTTTATGCCCGAATAGGTGGGGATGACTTAACGTTGGAGATTTTTTGTGAACGGCTGCGAAACGTTTTCGCTTAAATATGACGACCTTCACGCAAATTCTCAACTTCCTAAAAAAGTAATGACGACACCGAGACAAAGTACAAGTTTCAGGGCAAAGGAGAATTCCGGTTCACTTTCGATATCAAAGTATACATGCATTCTATGTCGGTACGATGGCGTCAATGGCTGCTGTGTTGCGACTGAGTGACCTATGGAATGGAATTTCACGAAAGCTAATCAAACGAGGCACTGTAATTTGGCACCGGGTACTTCACTGGTTTTAAAATGCAAAACTGCAGACCGAACCGAATTGCTGAGAAAAAAACACATCGAAATTATTAGGAACATTTTACCAGTGGTATGGGAACGATATATTGCTTTACACGGACCAACCTTTATCGAACCCGACCCCGTAATCAATGCAGCTTCTCTACTGCGGGAGTGGGGGGAATCACATGAATTTTCCGGCAGAGTCACTCGTTGTAATGTTTATGTCGTGTGACTTTTAAAAACAAATGTACATTGCAAGAAAAGCTAACTGATTTACGTTCCGCGTGGCCTACGTGTTTTCTTACCTAGTGGTTTTGGTGAAGTGACGCAAGAATGTCGTGTAGCACACGTTTTTTTTACTTCGATCATCATTTCCCATCGAGTTTCCTCAATTTACGATCCCCAAGATACCGAGGAATGTTTGCGTGGTTAAATAGATGGCAACTGCAATAAATTTGCGCTAACGGCTGCTCAATAATGTAGCCCTGACTCGACACAGGACCCTTCCCTTACCATCCAGAGGACTCTCAGGTTAGAGCTGTTTTTTACGAAGGTCTGTCCAATTTAGCTTAGTTAAAATGTACTGGAATCGAATGAATTAATATCTCTACTATATATCGCAACTTGGTTTACCCCCTGGCGGCAAAACGGAAAAATAGTTTACTACTAACTCACAAGTCTGATCAGTGTTCTCGTGATTTCGCGTCTTTCACAAATTTTTATAAAGGAGCTCTCAAGCATTCAGACCCGAGTACAGCAGACTAATGTGAACAAAAATACGAAAGATTCAAGCCATCCAACGGGTTGCAGCGATTGACAGTCATTTTGTACCTCTCTCCGGAGGTCCTCACGCGCAAGCAGTCTATAGGTCAGTGTCACAACTAAATAAGCGTGAGAATACTCGGTTTTCACCTGTCAGAATAAACATGTACGCTGTCCATCCGCCGATTTTTTCTGATGTCTTTAAACATATAACTGTTTTAGTCGATCGAAATTGGGTGAACGAAAATCTCAGTAGGCTGATTCAGTAGATCTGGTGCTTTCTGTATTTGTGCGATTTCAACTCAACACCCGATTGGTTGGACATTTCGCTTCAGCTATGCAACATAGACATTTGTTCTCCTTGCACATCTTGTTTCGGGTATGTATTTGTAGTAGCTGCTTCGGTGTGTCAGAGTTTGCGCGTGTGCGTGTCCGTTCGTCGTTCCATCATCGATCTGGCGTGTGACTCGAGTGGCTGATTGGGTGCGGGTCCGATTGATTGGCTCGCGTGAGCGCTGTGGGTTGACTGGATGTGTACTCAGTTGCTTGCTGACCCGCCACGAAAGCAGACCAAGTTGGCCGCGTGTACACAATACACCCGTGTCAGTACTTAGGTGTTCTTCTGACTTACTGTGAACTGCAATGGTATTCAACCAAAGGAAGGCATTCGGGAAGACATTTTGCCGTTGTCACAAACTAGCATGCTGCATACAGTCAGACTGAACTCGACTGATGGCCCGAATTCGGTTGTTTGGGGGGACAGAATCATTCCAAGTTAATCACGACCCTGTTCTGTCTTCCCAGTGAACCGCGATGGAAACACAGAACGTCACAATTCGCTTTGTGGTTTTTGGGAGTGTTTAACTTCAATAAATAGATAGTTGCACCGGAAAGTTGCTTATCCAAAGTGCTTGTTGAGCCGCAAATGTATCTTTTTGGGACTCCTCCGGGCTTTAGCTCCCGTGCAGTCAGCCAAACCAAACTGACCAGTGCTAGCTGACAAACGAAAAGGTCTCTGGTCGCTTTATGCTGGTAGATTCCAGTTTACTTGTTGAGGCCCAAACAAATGTGTAGTATGTTACAATGAATGAACATCACCCCTTCAACTTCACCTTACACAGTATACACCAAAGTTCCTATGGGATTCTATAAAGTTTTTCAAAACAACTGTTTTAAGGGGCAACATTTGCAGCCCCACCTGTACAATAGGTTGCAAACCCGTTCTGTTAAAAGGCTATATAGATACTTTCAAAGTTTGGTTGTCTTGAACTAGAAATTTTACTGGATTGAAAGATGGGACAATCGCTTTAGGGCAATGGTTGAGTAGCGGTTTTTCGAGAGCATTTACTACGACTGGAATTGTTTGCTCTAATGTACAAATTGTGGTTTAAGCAGACGATGATTTTCGAAAATTGATGATTTGTTCGTTGTCTATCCCCTCAGAATACAATACCTCAAGTACCTATTCGTACATAACATAGAAGTAATTTTAAAATGAGTAATTCTCACGCACTTTTCCGAACGCTGCAAGCTAAAATATGATTGGTTGACAGGTTAACCTTCGAAAAAAACACTAGAAACGGTTATTAGCGCAAAGCCAACACTGAATCAGTCCCGTTGACATGATCTGCTTGCTTTTATCATCATTCGCTTTTTGAGACCCCTTTCTCGAAAGAGTAGGTGAGGTGCCATGAGAATGCACACAACATTCTCAAACGGAGGCGTCTACTCGAAGACAGTTTGCAAGTTAGAACAGGGATCTGGCAGAAAAAAGGGGTGAAAACACTATTTGGGCAGGTCTGCTACTGTGTGTCCACGCACTGGAGCGTATACAAAGCCTGCCGGACGTGAGTTTCATTCTACCAGAGAGTTAAGTTTCCCACAAGGCACTCAGAACAAGTTTATCTTAACTTCGTAAGACAAACGATATGGTCGATCAAATGGAGACTGATATCACCTGAGACTCCCTTTCAAGAACTCATCCTGTAAGTAACGTGACAGGAATTGGGCGGAGTTCAAGAAACGTTATTAATTTACCCTGATGGACGCTATGGGGGCACAGTGTCAGCGCTGTACAGCCTTGTCGCACCGTTCTTTTTTACTTGTTAGAATAAGAAACGGGTCTCCACTGCGTGTGTACCATTTGTTCCATCTATCCAAGACTGATCACCATACAGCAAATGATTTTTTTTATCAACCCTTCTCCCATGTGTTTCCCTCTTTCAAAATCTCAGTTCATTAGGTTAATGGAGACTGTCTTCAAGTACCGATTACTGAGTTAAAGAACACACTTAATTGAACCGCCTCCTGGGACTAGTACAGAGTGTGTTTCAAAAGTTAGATAATAAACAACCAGGATTTGGAGTACGTAACTATCCAGTGTCTAACGTTTCATAAGTAAAACTTATATTTATGGACTTAGTGACGCCCCTAGAACGAACACGCACTCGAACGTTAGTACAGAATTTGGTCAGACAATATCGACGCCACGAATTACCCATTGTACCCTATTGTAGTTCACAGTATGTCAGAAGAACACGTAGGTACTGACACGGGTGTATTGTGTACACGCGGCCAACTTGGTCCGCTTTCGTGGCGGGTCAGCAAACAACTGAGTACACATCCAGTCAACCCACAGCGCTCACGTGAGCCAATCAATCGGACACGCACCCATTCAGCCACTCAAGTCACACGCCAGACCGATGGTGGGATGACGAACGGACACGCACACGCGCAAACTCTGACACACCGAAGCAGCTACTACATACCCCCACCTCCCTTCACCAACAGCATGATGAACGCTTATACCTTGGTTTGGCCCTCGGTACTGAACAGCTTGACTCCCTGTACTGGGCAATATTGCGCAACACATCAAACACAAAACTGATTTGTATCGGTAGTGTAAACAGCTGTGCTAAATGCTTGGTCACACAAGCGCTTTCCTTTGTTTCCAATCCCTTTCAGGTGAATCTGTGTTCAGTCTGTTAAGTCTGAACCAGTTATTTGTATTCCGGTGAGTTTGCCAGTTAATGAACAGCTGGCAAGACAAAGATTCATACACAGTGTCCAAGATCCTCTTCTTCAATAGGGTGTCAGAAGCCAGGATATATTGAACCACCTAACTGCGCACTCTTTCACTGAAGATAGGGCAACGAAGTAAACTTGAAGAGTATTGTTGGTTCAACGAAAAAACCTTATCTGTTGGTTCGCAGCGACCCCATACCGGTGGTATTGAAATATTAGCTAAGCTCTGGGGTCCTGGCGAAGTCACTGTTCATGATGAAAGATAGTTGATTGGAACACTGGAGTCCCTAAAAACTGTTCAGCTGTAACACCCTTTCAATGCCTAGCTGCCATGCCACCCGAGGGAAGCACGCGGACTGCACGGACTGCACGCGGGATACTGCCAGGTTGCCCAAGCCTAGACAGGGGAAGTCGAGGGGCAGAGGTCGGGTTCGAACCACGGACCTTTCGGTCAGTAAATTCGCGCTCTAACCACTTGAGCCATCTCGCCCCCAATATTTGGGCGGGATATAACTGACATGAATAAGGTAGCTTGAGGAGTGACACAGGAGCCCACCTAAAGTCAGCACACTTTGGCTGAAAGTCTGGAGTAGTAGTTCTGACACCCACGTACACGCAAACGCACCTGCGTATAGGAAAGCCGAGCACAATCAAGACACAGAGTCGCACGTGCAGACAGCAGGAAGTCAACCACTCTCCACAAGTCCATGGACAATTATGGAACACTTGTAGCGACTATACTGCGAAGAAAACACGTTACCTCCATCCGGACTTTCACCAAGGGACTCTCACAAACGATAAGTTCCCCTTTTGCCTTGCTCCACATTCCGCATTGTATTTATTTTTGTACGTGTTACAACTCACCACTGTCAACCATAGTAAAGACTGTTATTAGTGCATATATACCTTCTGAATCATATTATGGCTATCATCACCTGTGCACTAGTAATGTCATCCCCATCGTTTCTGTCCCCCTTCCTCTTCATCGACGGAAAAACTCTGTTATCCTCGAGAACTGTGGCATTCCGATTGAATTTTTTCACTAGTTTTCAAATGGCAAACCACCAAACTGCGAGTAGCTTCTGAGTAAAAGAGCTTTTCTAGAATATATGCTTCTGGGCGATTAGGAAACGCTTCATTACAGGATGGAATAATCTCATTCTATCGGAAAAAATCAAAACACTGAGCAAAAACGGATTGATTGACTGGGCTGCCGTGGATTTCAATTGATTCACTTGGTCTTGAGTGACCAGCCAAACTAGTCTAATTGTTGACGCACAAAAAACGGGAGATTCAGCTGGGTTCCGGGTGCGTCTCTCGCAAAACCAAATTGATTTGCAAATGAGTGTATTTCTTGAACTCAGTCCAATTTGGGTTCAAGTAGAACATAAGGTTGACGGAAACTCGGGGACTGCGCCTACCTGATGAGCCCCAACAAAGGCGAAACCGGTCGTGAGCTGTCGAAGAATTTTCAGCAACCTTATGAGTAGTGCATTACGAATATAGAAACAAATCGTGTTTTTTGCCGTAAACTTCTTGACCTTTGTTCATGCGAATGTCGTATGCATTGCTTGAAACCGGGTGTAAAAAATCAAAATGCATCACCTCGCATCCAATTCTGCTGTTACACTGTCATCGTTGCAATATTTACAGACAGCTAACAAGAGTCAATATGGCGAACGTAATTGGTGGAATACTTATCGCAAGCCAGGCAATCGTCAACCGCGAGTAGCGTTCACTTATACAGCGAATTCATTTTAGCTGTCTGATTCGCCAATTGATTAAATTCCCCAGCTCGATCGGAGCGGCTTGTCGATCCCTCTCAGTTGCTTTGCCCACTCCATGCATGAATGCCACAGCGTGTAGCACTGGTGAAAAACTGTGCAATTCAACAAGGCGCTTTTCAGCCATTTGGTGACCACCCGGCCACGACCACCCAGGATGCGGTTGGTTCGAAACTGAGTTTTATTCCCATCCAACCTGCGTTACCGGAGCAAGTACGGTGAGAATACTCCTGGCATATATGAAGAGACCGATATGATACCCATCTTGGAGGAGTAAGGGAACAACAAGTAATGATATTTCGATGGGATCTAGCCCAAATTTCGTACTGAGGGCGCTACTGGCAACTGATAAGCGAAATCGACACAAACTGCTTGATGATAGGCCTGACTGAACAAGTGTGGGCGTGCTTCGGTAGAAAATGCCGGGCGCTAATCACGTCACTTGCCCTGGTAAGTGTGAAGTGTTCCCGTGGTCATACTGAGGTGATTTGGATACAAGGAAAGAGCCAGGTTTGAAACATTGACCGAGTCCACTCAAGTCAAGTTTCTAGGGGAGGGGTCCCATCCAAAGTTTGACGGCCAGTATGCTTGACTAGATGCTACAGTATCTTTGTCAATGAGGACAAAAAACGTTGAAAATTGCGCGTATTTTACCGGTCATCCGCACAGTTTAGCGGCAAAATGCGTACTAACAGGTGTAGATAGGCAAAATCCTACGTAACTAAAAAGATCGCTAGGGAAATAGTCCACTAGTCAAGAGATAAACAACCTCTTTCACCATATTTGTGATCTTACTGGTAAAAAATAACCTAAAAATGTGTTAGCTACTTTCATTCCTTGTAGTTGCTATTCCGACACCACAAACCTACCCCGACTAAACCGAATGAAGTATTTTATCATCACTTGCCAGGTGAACATGTTACCTTACCACTTCTCTTTTTGCATTTTTCGATTGCATAATATTCTTTCTATGATTGGGGTCGATTAACCACCAGTAATCGCCTAGGTCATCAAGTTCATGGTTCTCAGCTAAATCCTCCGCGTTTGGTTGCTAGAGTTTTGCAGCTCAAATTACATAGACAACCACTTTTTCTTGCGAAAAATTGAGCTTTCGTCTTAAAATGAATATGTTTAGTCGTGTGGTTGCGGATTACATTTTTTGCTGCAAAATTTCAACGGCGCTCACACTACTTACAAAGGATGCAATTACTATATCAGCAGCTTTTGCTTGGCTCATGGGCTGTGACATATGGCAGACTTGAATGTACTTTTATATGAACTCACACGTTCAAGACTTTGAAGCAAATTCTTGACACTGTGGGTACCTCCACCTTTGGTTGAAATGCTTCAGCTCATAGACATTTTCAAAAGAATACAATATTTCAGTAGTGTGTTCTCTCAGCAGCTATTCAGGTCCTTCAAAAGTTTTTTTTATTTCCAACAGCCAGGGCACGAGACCGTCTCTCCCACAGATTGTTAGTCTCTTATTGGTGATTGGCTCGTTCTTCGGCTACATCTGTTGACCAATCAGCAGGCAGTATTCTTATTCGATCAGTCATTGAGGTTCTGGAAGTCAATTCTCCCAGTCAAACATAACCAACAAAAAATGTACACAGTCCTCTTTTTGCACACTGCTTTTATTTTATTTTTGAATCAATGTCGGTGCGAGACAAACTCCCCTCCCCTTTCAACGTTGTGCCCCAAAGGTTACTGGGCTGCTGAAGTAGACAATGGAATCGCAGCAGACGGAGCGTTTAATTCAAATTATATGAACAAAGAGGGACATAGAATATGTCAATTCTGTCCTCAGATCGGTTGTTATGTGGTTCAGCGCCACAGTGATGGCGATAAAGACGGTTCCAACGAGCCCACAGCCACAGTGACGGCTGAAACATCAATGACGCACAACACCAAACGCAACATGGTTAACACAGGGACTGTGCCAGAACACATGAACAGAACGGCTCGCAACAAAACCGGAAAGCGACAACTATCACAGACAACACAACTCAAAACGTATATGTCCTGCACTTACTGGGATAGTCTCCCCAAACCCGAGGATATTGTGAGCTATCTGGATTGTGTGATCATTGGAAAAACAGATGCCTACTACTTGTTCATCTATGAACCCCGATTTCAAGCCCAACGGGTCCCCGTGATTGACTGCGTCGATGCAGGCTTCCTAGACTGGATACCGAACGGAACACAACTGCTTGGGTTGGAGTTGGGGTTTCGAATGAAGCATATTCCACCTTACTTGTTCCGATACAACCAGCGGATCATGGAGGTAAGCGCAGCAATTCAATGTCATTGTAACACCCTACTTGTGTAAAGTAATAAAGATTTGATTAATTAATTAATTAATTAATTAATTAATTAATTAATTAATTAATTAATTAATTAATTAATTAATTAATTAATTAATTAATTAATTAATTAATTAATTAATTAATTAATAAAGGTTAAAGATCGCCCATAGTATAAAATGAACAAGAAATTAGTGTCTTACCAACCAGTTGGGAGTAACGGCCTCTGGACAAAAAAAGATGTACTTTTGGGTTCTTTGTGTTCCAGAATGGGATTTAAGCCGGTGTGACACACATACAAAAGAAGCAGTGAAGTGGAAAAAGCTGCCTGAAGTAGAATGTCGACAGCCTCAGGGTCAATCAAGTAAAAGGCTAAAAACGGGACGATTCGAAAATACGGCCATGCATAATAACAGTGAGAGTAATTGCAATGCTAATACCCGTTCGGGTGAAACACCCTTTCGTGTGACCGTTGCCATGCGACTAGAAGCACACACGAGGACTGAGACACTTTCAAGTTGCCTAGTCCTGGACATGATCAATCGAGATGCATAGGTTGGGTTTGTACCATAACCACTGAGCTCAGACGTTTCCAAACTAACCCCTCATCAGAATAGAAAGAATGCGAAATTTCAAAAGAATTTTCACCACTGCACGTGCAACACATGAAATGCGTCAAAAGGGGAGGAGCGGAAATGGCTAGAAACTGAGTTCAGACACCTTGAAGCGAAAAAAAGTATTTTTGAGTGAACTATAAAAAATAACAAGGGAGAAACACAACGGGATAGAGGGCATATAAGAGTATACAAACCTACCCATCAGTTTGGGCGGATAACCATTGCCTTCTTACAAAAAAGAAGGGCTCCCTCAGCTTTGAGATTACCGTTTTAGCGCAAACAATTCGAAATACATCGGAGGATAAGTTTATTGCACAGACAACTGAAGGTTCAAGACCTTCCTTACGAGAGACACTAACGAAATACACTCATTTGCACATTCGTTTGGTTTTATAGAAAGCCCTAAACCGAATCCAAGCCGAATCTCTCGGTTGTCCCATTATTCAAATGAACGTGCTTCACAAAGGTCGCCTCCTACCCCCATTTATTACGCTGTTCGGGATATCGTAGTATATTTTCTTGAAGGAAACTATACATCAGTTTGCTGAATGCTCTTCGACAATCCACGACCAGTTTCAACCCTCGTCAGGTAGGCACCCCCCCCTCCCCCGCGTCTCCGTCAGCTCCAAATGTTGTAAAATTTGCGAATCACACTCACTTGCACACTAGTTTGTTTTTAACTCGTATATGGTACGAAGTGACAAACGAGGCTAACTACGTGCAGCACATTCAGTTGAAGAATATGACGACTGAGAGTTTCCGCTTGAATTCAGTTGAATTCCCCTTTAAAACCAAATTGGTGTGCACCTAAGTGTAGTCCGTAAATTTCATATAGTTTTGGTTGAGGTAAAAGGTAAGATTGACGGAAACTCGGGGATTGTGCCTAGCCGATGAGGCCCGAAAAGAGTAAAACCGGTCGTAAGCCGTCAAAGAATTCTTAGCAAACTTACGAGTAGATTCCTTCAAGTTATTTCTGGTAATTAGGAGAGTTCGGATTGTGGGTTTAGCTCAGATCAAATGCCACAGACCTGGCACTAATGTTTTGAAATGACTATTTTCCGACCCAACTGCCAGTAGTTCCTGAAAACATCACAAACGAGAGATTCAGCTGGGTTCCAGGTGAGTCTCTCGCAAAAACCAAATTGATTTGCAAACGAGTGTATTTCTCGAAAACAGTCCAATTTGGGTTCAAGTAGAACATAAGGTTGACGGAAACTCGGGGACTGCGCCTACCTGATGAGCCCCAACAAAGGCGAAACCGGTCGTGAGCTGTCGAAGAATTTTCAGCAACCTTATGAGTAGTGCATTGCGAATGCCAGTAGTTCCCTTTACAAAAACATGTCCGATATCTCGAACACCGTATCAACTGAAACATGAAGCGAACTTTGTGTCGCACATTCAGTTGCAGATTATCACAAACGAGAAATTCTGCTGAGTCTCAGGTGAGTCTCTGGCGAAAACCAAGTTAGTGTGCAAGTGGGTTTACTTGTCGTCGGTATTTTAAAAATCAAGACGCCTGTGCAACTCAGGAATCATCATTTCTAAGCGAAATTACACCTCGAGGACCATAAATGTCACTGGAAAGGAGCATAGGGAATGGCAAGCAAGGGTAACCAGCCTGGTGTGCCAAGCAAGGAAGCGGAAAAGGGACCACCTGGACAAACGTGCCGCCTTCTTCAAAAATTGGTTTCATGCATGCTATCCCCCAAAAATCAGGGATAGAATAACTGGCGGAAAGTACATTTCACAGGCTCACCTAAAACTGACGTAGTACTTCGACAGGTCGTCTTGATCAGAAAGCCTCGTCAGTTGATAAGATTTAACTATTCTCAAGACATCTATAGGTGTTTTTCGTTTCGAGGCCTAAGAATACTTGAGGATACATTGGGCATAGACGGGACTTCTGAGTGTAACCCCTAGACGGAGTTCATATATTCCACATTCTTGACGTTTCAGGTCAGTTTGGCCGAGGGGAAAAACACAAACAGTCTAATTTCGTACCAAGGGATGTACCGTTTTCTAGAGCGAAACCGGGCGTGTAAGCGTGGGATTTCTTTTTTGTTCGCTAAAGTTGGGCAAAACCCGTCGCCAAATGTTCCCATTATGGTCCAGAACAAGCAAAATATAAAGTGTTTACAAATCCAGAGGGTCACATGATCATGATGTAAAACGTATTGAATTCAGCCTAGTCTAACAACCACTGACGATAGGAGTACTGCAGACCTACGAAGCTCAAAGCTGAACAAGAAACCATAGAAGAAAGCAAGCATCTTAAATTTAAGGGCCAAACCAAGTGAAAGTTGTTTTCAATCCCTAAACTGAAGGGCCGAAATTAACACAAAAGGCCGTTGATTAACCGACCGAATGTGGTGATCGATAGCCACGATGAATAATACAGAGAGGCACAACCAGCCAACCAGGCTCAAGGAAACCAAACCACAGTGCAGCAGAAACTAGGAAAGGGCCAATCAAATACAGAAAGCGTCAAACCACAGTGCAGCGGAACTAGGAAAGAGCCAATCAAACACAGAAAGCGAATTGCTGAAGCTACACTCAATCGAAACGGTCTATCAAATCGGATAAATAGAGACTACAATGTAATGCAGTCTGTAAACGGGCCAATCAGAACTGCGGTCAAATAAACTACATAAACGCAAGCAGGTAATGAAGAGCAACCCACTAACCGCACACTCATGAGGTCTCCTCGAATGGTGACGAAAAACCTGCTAGCAAATTTTCAAGCTTGGAAACAGATCGGCAGCCACGCGATCTACAGTCAATTGCAGTGTTTGTGCAACGACCCAGAGATAGCTGAAAGTGTGTCATGACTGTTAGGTCATGTTGAGAGCAAACCATCTTCATCCTTGTGTCGACTATTCGGTCAACCCTGCAACTTTACTTTGAAGACGACAGGCGTCGAATTTGGGGATCAATTTAGGTTGATACTGGTGTACTGGTTTGCACTGAACGCCATCACAAATGACGAAGTCTACCTGGAACAAAACCACACGAAGAAAGGTACTGTTGGGGCGGTTCTTTGCTCTGTGTAGGCCATGGTGTACACATGTCCTTCTCATTGGATTACCAGAGGACGTGAATATCCCCATACCTTTGATGTGCTGAGAATAAGCTGGTCTTTTTGTTGCAACTTGCCACAGCATTTAACCCCATTCCAACTAATGCAAACATCTTGTTTACTGTTGTTTACTGATGGACAAATGTACATGCATCAGCATGCAGCATGAGCGATATGACGAAAGACGATAGGCAAGCATTGTCCATAAGTCAAAGATTCCGCATTAGTGATTTCCCGCATTCCTAATCATCGTTTGCCGAAGAAAGTGCTATTTTCCGTGCCCAATTCAGAGTGGCGGAAGCAGAGAGGTGGCCAACCCTTGACATGGCAGAAGGGTATGAAAGAAATCACGAAAAGTTTGGGTGCTGTCGGTGCTACTCGCCTTCCAGGATGGAGACCGCGTGATCCCCAGTGCGCCTGGTTGGAGACGCTGCAAGATATGGCTGCCAACCGATGTCAGTGGCGATCTTGTTGTTAGTTTCTATCCAGATTGCCTGAATGAGTGTTTGGAGGTGTAGGCACCTCGGAATGATTGTAGTAAGGTAGCAGTAGGTCCCCTCCCCGTCCATCTTTATTCTTTTCTTCACAATAAGGCTTTCAAATAAATCATGGTTGTACGGCAGCGAAGCATCAGTGTTGAACACTGATGTCACGCTGTCGATGATGATGGTGATGATGATGATGATGATGATGATGATGATGATGATGATGATGATGCATACCTCTTTTCAACTAGAAAATCTATCTGGAGTTCAGAAATCATAGTAGGGTTGCGGTAAACCATGAGATCAATTTAGTTCTTAAAAAAAAATTTACACAAGCAAAGGAAATGCATCGTTGTGTGTTTGTTCGCGGTTCGGCTGGGTGCACTTATGCGAAGTTGTACCCTGTCGTGGACAGCGGGCCCACATATCAAAGGTAAGGTAGCCTCACTGCACCACAAAATTCAGCGTCAAAAAGTAAAAATTTATAGGAATTGGGATGGATATGATGGGGTTTACATATGCGTAAGCCCTGAAATAATTGTCGTGCAAAAGAGGACATATGACACTCAAAGAACACACACAGAATTTGTATCGATATGAATCGGATGGATTTGTGAGTATGAGACCTAGCTGGATAGCCCTGCAGCACAGCACGAAGACGGTAAGTGAATTCTTTGTCAGTAAACCTATGAAGGCCATCTGCTATGACGAAAAGATTCTCCATGGCGCAAGCCACAACAGTAGAGGAAAGTTGAGGTGAGATTCTTGATCCCAACGGCCTTCAAACAATGACGACAATACTTCGGCTGCTGGTAAACAGTCAAAAAGTTGCGTCTGACTATTCACCTATACTTGAAAAGGACCTGATAATTGCTTGAAGTTTCAGCGGATATTTGTACGTGATGGTAAATGGGTGTCTCTCGTCTCGATTCGGTAGGACATCCTCGTTTTAGAGTCCCTTCTGGTATGTCTGTTCTATTCTGAGGCAAGCATCTGCACTAGTGATTTCACGTGATGACCGGCGAAAATGTTTTAATAAGGCGTTCTTTGTATTTAGACATATTCGTTTTGCGTTTCACTTGTGTTGTAGTGGACAAGAGATCAAAGGTTTTGACCTATTTAGCTTTTTGTTCTGGGTTCTAGTCAGTTATTTTTCGGCGTTCACCAAATTAGTGAAATCCGATCTATGCATCTAGCTGTTCTTAGACAGTTCAGTGTGGAAAGGTCACCATGAGAGTGTCCCCACCTCTGTAGTGAGCAGCTGAAAGCGTCAACCAAGGGTGGTTTCTTCTCCAGGAGGAATTCTCACATTCCACTGTCGTCCTCAAAAAAAACAGCAGTCTGAGACAAATTGTACACAAAACCGCGCAAGCTACCACGTGTGCCGGCGTCAAGTTAGTATCCGCCGCGTCATCTGTATCTTCATACTGTTCTTATCTTCTGAGACTCCATGTTTGAAATCTTTTTCAGACTCAACTGCCGTAAAATCTTTAGGATTTACAAGTCAAGTCCGCGTTGAGGAGTAACTCACGTGAATCTCTAATTTAAAGTGTTTATCCATTGAGTCTGTTTTAGTTTTACAGAGGACACTTCATGTTTCAGTCTGAACGCTATTCAATGTTTCCAAGTATAGGACAACCTTTAGAAAAGGTATTCAGCAGAAAAGTACTGTGAACGGGGCGAGTAAGTGAATTTTGCCTGAGTACCTCGTAAACACCAACTCACTCTGAAAAGGTGTGCTAACTGAATCACAAGAACAAGTTCACATGAAAGTACAAAATGAGGATTTCTCTTATCTAATGAGTTCCAAATGGGAAAACCTGTAACGGGCTGTCCACGATTTTGCTCCGCCGTATGGGTGGTAGTGAAACCTTTTGAGAATATATGCTAAACGTTTCAAAAAGAGTGTTTCTCTATGCATCTTACACTTGCTTGTTCATTACAAAAACAGTAAAAATAAGTCATCAGGACCCTGCTCTCCGTGCATCTGGTTGCCATCACTTATGTCGCAGCGTATCTCACCTTATCTTCTATATGCTATGGATAAAAGTATCTTCATTTTCGGACAGTCATATCGAGCGACATTAGCAGAGCTTCAGCAACCTTATGAGTAGTGCATTACGAATATACATGTATCGCGATATCTCCAATATCGTAGCAACTGAAACATGAGGCGGCCTCGTGTAGCACATTCATTTGCCTGGAAACATCACAAACGAGAGATTCAGTTGGGTTCTACGTGAGTCTTTCGCAAAGCCAAATTTGTTTGCAAATGAGTGTAGTTCGCTAGAGCTTCTTCACTGTTTGCTTGGTGCCAACTTTATTGGTTGGACGGCTTTTGATCTGACCACCGTCAGGGATAACAAGTACACTTGGATAGCATCTATGGGAATAGGAATTCCGCACTTTACGCGTGAGTGCACTTCACGTGAAGTCGCTCACAAATCACACAGAACTCGTGATTTGTTTGCTTCCGTTGAACATAGAACGGACACTATTTCAGAACACGCAGACGCCTATGTGCATGTCAGAAGAGTGCACGTGATAAATTACTGACTGAAAAGGACGCTGATCAATAGATGCGCCCGAAGCTCGATCGATGAGCTTGCCAAATAACTGTTGTTTTGTAGTCCTAAAAGTGTAAAGAGTCTTCAGGGAAACAAACAAAAACATGTGGTTCTCAAAGCTGAAAGGCCACTGTAATTAAAGTTAACAGTGGGAACGATATTCAACCACCCCCTTTGGATCGTACGCCTTTATCATTAGGTCAGGAGTGCCTTAAAGCACCGTTCCAAACAGTGAAAAACTCACAGGAAATATATCTCCAAACATATTGCTATATGCCCGATTAGTTTGCTTCTAATGAGGTTGTTGGGGTACTCAAAACCTTTAGCTATGAAATTCTGCTCTTAATGCTGTGCCTTTCCATCAATTAGGCCAAATCCTTAAGTTTATGCAAGAGATATATCCACTCTGATTGTGCAGAGTGACGGCGTATTAATGGGTAGCACATGTGGAACTGATTTAGCGGAGGTTTATTATCTGAGGTTCGTTGAATTCTAGTCAACTGATGACATTTCCTTGTTGACCCTTTAAAGACGGTTGGCAGACCGGTTGCAATTGGTGGCAGTTATCTGTCCAGATATCTATAAGCAACGAGGAAAACAAACCCACGCACTTCATTACGTAATGCGCAAAACAGAACGGAGCAAACGTGAACACGTCTCAGATCATGTCTCTCACTAACTGAGTTACATGACTGGATAATCGATAAGACAAAGCAAGCCCAAGCTCGGGAACTCGTCTCTCATCGAGTTGACCAGAGGACACTGATCAGAATGTTGCCCAAAAATACCTTCCGAAATTACTCGCGTTCAATGAAACCAGGCAGATCAATCAATATTCAGGTGACCTTGATATGCGCCATTATCCTGCCTTGACGGTAGAGTATGTACATCACTGGTTTTGTACACCATCTGTATATAAAAATCTTCAACTAACTGACTGCGAGACATAGAATAACAGTCATAAACAAGCCTGTAAACACGTTGAGAAGAACGCTCTCGATCCAAGATGGAAGCAATGAAGAACGTGGTCCACAAAATTCAACATGACTTCCGCAAACCATGTGTAGGCCAGACTGGTGAAAAATTTGCCACCAGAATACACGAACAAACGTTTGCCAGAAGATATGACCCAATGTCATTTGTTTCAGTTCAAGAAGACGGAGAAGAAAGTCAGGTCAATTAGAAGAAATTTCAAATGGCTTTTTATTGAAGAACAAACAGGGAGCACGAGTTCTCCGAGGTGGGATAATTCCCACAAAAATCGATCAACGAACACATTGGTATGGGCCCAGACTAACAATCGATATAAATAAAAGACGTATACTGTTATGGGATGCTGAACCGTATGGTTCAACGACAACCATTGAATCAACCGTAGTAAACAAAGAAAGCTACAAAAAATAGGAGGTCATTTAATCAACCAATCAGGTGGAAGGGAATCACACCACAGAGCAAGGAGGCAACAGACCCAACTGAATCGGCGGAACACAAATATCGCATTGAAAGCACTCAACGAGCCAGTCAGATGCAAGGAATTGAGCTCAGGACGCAACTCGGATTCCCAGCTGGCCAACCAAATTACGCGAGAACTACCTGAAGACCAACCAATCATTTAGGGGTATTAGGTGCTGTTTGGAAACTGTATAAGTACAGGCAGAAGTGGAGGAATCTACCCACTCAACTCAGCAGTGGTGATGTCACCTCGATTGGTGAGATGAACATGAAATTTTGATATTCCGCGAAGTTTTTCCTTTTGCTGTAATGTTCAGTGGACCAACTGGAAAGACCGTCGTGCATTCCTCGAGAGAGACCTCATCCGCTAGTCACGTGCCTCTCATATTATGTAGCCATTGTTTTCTCATGTCAGCTATCCACGACTGGCTACTAATTGTTTCGTTCTCCTAATTGCCACACTAGTTGACTGTCCAACTAAATCCAAGCTGAATCTCCCTTTCTGAGTATTTCCCAAACAAATTCGCTGCACAAATTTGCCCCATGTTTCAATTGGCACTATATTGGAGAGTTGGTGATACATTTTAGTGAAGGACCACTATTCACAGGGTTGTTAAAAACTCTTGAACAATCACAATCGGTTTCGCCCTACTTGAGGCCCATCGGGTAAGCACAATCTCTGGTTTTTCGTTCTATCTAAACTCTTGTTGTACTTACTTCGGCACGAAGTTGGTTCTGGATTGAATGTAGTACGAAGTAACACATGAGGCAGCCTTTGTACAAACAAGGCAAACGAGAGGTTCATCTAAGGAGGAGCTGCCCGTTGAAACCCAAACGGAGTACAAGTTTGTACAATCCAGATTCAAGTAGAACATAAGACTGGTGGAAACTCGGGGACCGCGCCTAGCTGATGATTTCCAAGAAGGGCAAAACCGGTCGTGGGCTGTCGAAAAGTTTTCAGCAACTTTGTGTGTAGTATACTTTATGAAAATTTACTGCGATATCTCGAATATCGTGCCAACTGAAACATGAGACGGCCTGTACGCAGCACAATCAGTTGAAGAATTCAGTTGAAGAGATTCAGTTGAGTCTTCCAGTAAGACCAAATTGCTTTGCAAATGAGTGTATTTCTCGAAATCAGTCCAACTTGGGTTCAAGTAGAACATAGGGTTGACGGAAACTCGGGAACTGTGCCCACCTATGAACCCAAGGAAGCGCAAAACCGGTCTTGGGACGTTGAAGAGTTCTCAACATCCTTTTTAGTAGTGTTTTTCCAAGAATAAGTAGTACCGTGCTCACCGGTGTTATTTGTTCAGGGCATCCTGTCAATATATGACCACAGTCCATTTACCATATGGTATTTCCAGTGGACACGTTTTAAGTGATCCAATAAGACAATAATCATAATATATCTGTACATTCTACCCTCAGTTGAAATTCACTTGTGTGTCTAAATTGAAGCACATATTCGTTGTGTTTGGAGCACGAATGAAAATTATAGAGTTCTACCAAATTTGTTGAGAATAACATAAACGAGGAATCAGAGATTTTTTTTAAAGAAATGTGTGATCTCGCTTTCTATCGTGTTCTCCGCTTTGTTATGATCTTGGAATGTGGCATCAAATCAATCGGCTGGAAGAACCGGTAGTCGTATCTGGACTACTACTTCTGCCTATTTTTTGGCAATTCAATGTTTTAGGGATGTTTTCTAGACTCAGCCACAAGGCGATCAGCTTAATCGCTTCTCAATCCATCCCCGTGGCTGAAAACCACAGAAACTCCGATTGGGCTGAAGCCCTTCCTACAGCTTTATGCTGTAACACATGAGTTCCTCACCAACTGCGGATGGACATGCTCCCTACCTCCAACATGTTGAAACCAGAACAGAATGTATTCCCCCTACTGAGTTCCCTGCCATTTTCTTAGCCTATCGGTAATATCTTTCAATTAGTAAAACGTTTACCGAGTATTGACTTCAAGCGACGGTAAGTGTAATTTGTCACGTGATCGAAATTTTGACCCAATGAACAAAACGATCTCGCGACGAATTACACTTTACCCAGCTCACAAACCAATAACTTAGATTAAACCACTAACTTAGATTCCTTCTGACTTTCTGCTCACTTGCCCACCTGGAAGCCATACAATGTCAATGCAGGTGTGCGGGTAACAGAACCGGTTGCCACCACGGGGCAGGATGGGCTACTTACTGCGGACGAGCGCGTGAATGCGGTGTAAGCCGGACTGTCAGCAGGACGACTGGCACAGGCCTGTTGAGGTCCATCAGCCAGTCTATGAGTAGTTACATTCCAATGAACACTTGCACAACACTAAACACCAAATTTCTGGTGTCTTCTGTCTCTTTCCTTATTTTTCAGTATAATTCCAACTTTTCTGCACAGAGTATCATACATTCATACTCCCCAGGCGACTGTAAAAGAGGAGAGATTTCTTTGCGTAGCAGTAAATGAGTGGAACAGGTTCACTTGGTGACTACCGCACTACTCTTCTGCGCAGCTGAAGTTAATCCAGCAAGTGACGATGAATCATAAAAAGAAAGACTTCAGCGACCACAGCCGGGTTTTCATTGAAATTTTTCAGCTGACCGCCATCTTTGAATCCTCATACCCACATGTGGTAGCTCCAGAGCCTTTCGTCACTTGAACGATGGACGAACGCTTGTTTCATGCACCATCGATCCGGAGTTCAAATCCCCGCGCGGCACAGGAAACGCACAGTTATTGAGCAAAGTGGTGTAGACCATCCAGAATAACGGAAACCAGACAAGAAAGCGGACTTTGAAAGAACGGATAGCAGCACTCGGTAGACGTCTAAAACGCTTGATAAACGAACAACTTGGTGAACTGACAAACAACACAATCAAGACAATCATCGTACAACCATTCGCACAGGTCAGAACAACGCCTAAGCACGAGCATAGTTTTCGTGAGATTTTGCAAGATTTTGGCGGCATAGGGAATTTTTTCAAAACACAGCGTAGTCGAATTGGCAGAAATTGGACCGGAACTCCTAAGCCTGGTGAACAATTTTCATGAGATGCTGCCACACCAAATTCCTTCGTCAGTTACAAAGGTAAAGCGCTGTGCCTACGTAAGTTTAGAAAAATCCCGGCAACGATTGCTGAAATATAAACGCCCCTGTAGGTCTTATGGCACTGTATGGGGATGGGATCAATATTCCTACAGATGGTTGCTTGAATGAATACGCCTTGTACACAATTTGTGATTTCCTGCATTCGAATTCACATCAGTCCAAGAAAAATCAATTTTTTACAAGATGGTCGAAAGTGGAATTGTTTGAAACTTGAATTTTTTAATTTTTTGAATGACATGAGTAGCAGAGCAGGTGAAGACACTCCTAAAATTGATCAAAGGTGATCTCCTTATGGTTCTACTCTGTTATAGCTTAACAGAACAGCCGTGAGTGTGGATTTCAGCTATGTTCGCGGCAAGATCACCCTTGAAGGCAGACTTTTATGGGGACCGATTTCCTGATCTGGTTTATTTTGAACCTCGAATGACCTCTTCAACCAGCCGTTTCCAATCAGCACTCTGTTCGAGAAATCTCAATTAGCTGACTGGTGTGACGTGCATCTATTTGTTGTTCTCTTTAAAGGCGCTTTTCTGGGCCAGGTTCTGAAGAAAAGAGTAAGATACACTTGAAATGAAGATATTGATCAACCCATTTATTTTAAGTCCAAATTGTTGGTCCATTTTCTACGTTTAAGTCTTAAAAATTCTACATTTTTATTTTAAATTGCCAAAAGTCATTTTAAAGCGTCAGATAATATCTGAAAGGCTTCTCTGGATTAGTTTTACGCGTACTGAAGGCAACTTTGCTTTCATAATGGGTCTGAGTGGCCTACAATTTGTGCTAGATTTTTTGAGAGAAAATAACTGTCCGGTACGGGTGATTCAGGCGGCTGACATGCTCGTCATTCCCTGTCCAGTTCGGAATCAGCTGTCAAGCGATACTGCCCTCTCATTCCGAATTCGTTTATGTGAGTCGCTGATTGATGTCGGTATCCATCAATCTCTTACGTTTACCCCGATAGATGAGACTGTTGATTCACACACCCAAGTCCCTCGTCACAACTTTTACCCGCATTTCTTGACAACCTGCGTGTGTGTACCAGAGTTATGGTCGAACCCGGGTGACACGAGACTCAGCATTCGCACTCCCCAACTCGGCATATAGACACATGTGGTCGAAAGTGACAAACGGCACGCCTAGGCGATGCCCGTTCTTGGTACTCCGATCACCCGGCCGGCAGCTCTGATTGTGAAAACAGGTTCACAGTGTGGCGTGCACACAAAAAGTATCAATCTTTTCGGATACTTTGAGTTCAGGATTTAGTCATCATTCAGCTGTAGCATCCTTTCAGTGTCTAACTGGCATGCCACCCGAAAGCAGCACGGGGTGCTGGGATACCGCCAGGTTGCCCAAGCCTAGACAGGGGAAATCAAGATGCAGAGGTCGGGTTCGAACCATGGACCTTTCGGCCAGTAAATTCGTGCTCTAACCACTGGGGCCATCTCGCCCCACCAGAATTTGGTATATACTATAGTATAGTTACCATAGTATAATATAATAAAATAGTCACACCACGGAAAAGTACGGAAAGTTTTAGCCCTCTTAATTCGAACAAATACCTGCATTTAAGAAATCTCAGAGGTCACTTCCGACCTTCGCCAAACAAACGTTTTATGGGCCCACGGAAATAATACGATGATTCGATTTTACAGTCATTTACTTTAGAAATAAATTTACACAGAAAAAAAAGAATATTCTTACTGCCTAGGTTGTTATTAGGAAATCCTTCTGAAAAAGCCTCAATAGTCCGAAGCTCATTTAATAACCGATTCATGCGAACAATTTACGCTGTAAATCGTTTTTCCGTCCTCATCGTCTATTTCGTCCCGCCATAAACACTTGGGAAATGTCTGACAACAACTCCGTTGATATCTGACTGAAAGAGACATCGTCCCAGACAATGGGCATCAGGTCTTCACTGCTAGGGAGGCAAGTGCACATCTCATCAAGTGATCAGTTTTGAGGAGGACTCAATTTTGCAAACAAATTCGGCTTTGCGGGAGACTCAACTGGAACCCAGCTGTATCTCTCGTTTGTGGTGCTTCCAGGCAACTGAATGTGCCGCACCAGGCCGCCTCATTTTTCGGTTGGTACGCTGTTCGAGAGATCGCGATACATATATGGACGTAATATACTACTCATAAGGTTGCTTGAAAACATCATAAACGGAAGATTCCACTGGGTTCCAGGTGAGTCACCCGTCAAAACCAAATGGATACGCAATTGAGTGTATTTCGCTAATTTCGTGCAATTTGGGTTCAGTTAGAACATAAGGTTGACGGAAACTCGCCTACCTGATGAGCTCCAAGAAGGGCGAAACCGGTCGTGGGCTGTAGAAGAATTTTCAGCAACCTTATGAGTAGTGCATCAGGACCCAATTTTGTTTTACCCGAAATGCAAGACCACGTTGTTATCAACTTGACCAATTAGACGTGAACTCTTAGGACTCGAGGTACAAAAAAAGCTTTATTGATATCCAGCTTACAGGCTTACAGACAGCTAGAGGTCAACTTCTCAAACAACTTTCTCAATTCAGCTAACACCCCCCCCCCAGATTTTGCGAGGATATCTGCAAGTATTTTTACCGGATTCGCGTCTGTTTCAAACGTAAACTTCAGGCTAAATCCAAGAAAGGTTAAGTGAACAAGAACAGCGATAACAAGGCACCCAACTGAAGTTTTCCTCGACAAAGTATTCTTCATCCTAATGGATATTTGAATCAACCTAACCTTGACGTAAACGGCTCCTGTTCGCTCGAAACGAACGAATGTTCCCTGAAATCTAACGACAACTTCAATATAAGCTCTTTCTGGAAAAATACACTCATTTGCAAATCACTTTGGTTTTTGCGAGAGACTCACCTAGAACCCAGCTGAATCTCCCTTTTTTGACTTTACCTGACTTTATCTGGAATTTACCTGGCGCCGTATAGCTCCCACAAAGGATGGTTGACTTACCTTTTGGAGGAATGCCCTGGTTCATATGCGAACACTTCACGTTTAAATGAAATTGATCGCGCTGGAAACAGCAGTAAGGCATTTCAAGTCATCTTTCGGGATCCTCAACCGCATTCAGGGTTCGCACACCTCCGAAAACCACTATGATTTGCCTAACCAAACTATACACCGAGAAAAGGCATTTACAATTGCTGGGCATGTGCTTTTGAACAATCACTGTCTACCTTGCGTGTTTTAGCCCTCATCCAGTGACATACTCCTTGACTCCTTCTCCCCTACAAATTATTTTGGCTAATGACCGAAAGTAGTTTTTCTCAACTAGCCTGTTTTGTTGGAACTAATGTAAGCCGTTTTGATGTATTTCGCATTTTTAAGTGAACAAACAGCAGTTGTCAGCAAATATTTTCGGTAACGCTTGTCCACGTCCATTGTAGTGGCTTGTTTCAACCATGGTGAACACTTAAAGTATTCCGAAGAACTGGATACATGTATTTGTTACGTACGAATGACTGGCAGATCACTAGACGCCTATGTATAGGTAGGAGCCAGAGGCAGTTTTCGTCCGGAGCCCAAAGTCGTTTAGCATACGAACCCTTGGGGTAGATGAAGATTCGAAGGAAGATATCGGTGGCCAAACGTGCAGAAACTCACAACCGTCTATCAGTTTGCCTAGCCACAAAGACATAACAGTGAGTACGGGCACCAGTTATGGATTTATTAGAGGCCGGTGCCCTTCGTCAGTTTCGCTAAGTTTCAGGGCAATAGCTACCTTCCCTAGTGGGGTTGCGGTTTTCCCGGGATTCACCCATTAGCGAACAACTCAGGAGATGTTAGATTAGATGGCAGTACTCTAGTAATCATATGACTACCAATGTTGTCGTCCGTAAGAGGGCGATGTTAGGCAGTAACAACTAGAAAATGTGGGAAAATAACTTCGGTTCCTGTTGAAGACGTTCACCGGAAGGACTAGTGAGTACTTTTGAGCGTAAACCCACAATGTCAAGGCTGCACCATAAAAATTGTGTTCATTCTAAATTCCTCGTTTGAGACACATCGCTTCTTTCAGCGAATTGCACCTGCGTACATAGCCCTTCTGCCGACCGCTCAGTCACCATCCAGGTCCTTTGACGACCTAAACTAGAAGTGAGAATCTTTCAAATTTACCTGACGATTGTCAGGATAGCGGAACGTGCGGGGCCTTGATTTTAAAATTCATTTTCCTCGCTCAATCCATGTCTGGATACGAGCTTCGGTCATTCATATCCAGTGGTAAGGCGCCGCTCATCCTTCAATCGCGGAATCCACATCATGCGGTCACAAGTGTTGACTGCGAAGTCGTTGCTCGAGGAGCCAATCAACACTTGTGACCGCGTGATATGGATCTTGTGATTGAAGGATGAGCGGCGCCATATCCTGTGTAAGTGCGAGTTAATCACACTGCTGATCAGCCGCTCGTGGCCAAACGGTGAAGTGTTCAAATTACTAGCCAGGAGGTCGCGGGTTCGAGGCTTTCCGGAGTTTCGTGAGATACGCACTTCTCATGATTCCCAATAAGGATAAAACAGCTGTACAGCGCTTCTCGACTTTTCAGCATAGATTGGCTTCGCATACAGGACGAAATCGCCACAGAAAAAAATAAATCTCCCCACACTACCAACAATCTATAAGTAGCTTAGTAAAAGAATAAACTTCACCCGGCGAGTGAAACTTCCACCTGAGAAGTCGTTGCTCGAGGAGCCACTCATATCCGGTCGTCTGTCTATCGAAAGTGGCTTTGTGTTAGAGAGTAAAGTCCAGTTAAGAAATCTGGTCTTCCTAATTCGCTCTGCCCATTTGACCCAAAGGAATTTTCCTAGACGTTACGGATCAGTCAAGGACCCATGTAAATCACCTGCCTACTCTCCAGGCTTTACCGCCGTACAGTAGTAAATGCAGCCTGACACATTGAAGTCTAGGTGTCTGTGCGCAAGTTCTGGCCGGACAAGACGTGCTCCCTAATGTGGCTGAAATACCATGCTGGCTTTTAAAATTCTTCACCCTCCATAAACGCTCTGCTGCCAGGACAACATCCGTGCCCCCATCTCACATCAAATGAGTTGCATGGTTGAAGTTTTACGTCTAGCCTTGGTACGGACCAACAAACACTTAGAGTTTAGGGTAAGAGAGAGGTCACTGAACCACAAGCCGTCTCCACCTGCAATAACTCATCTTCAGAATACACAAATACAGCGCTATCATCTTCAAATTAAAAACAAATAACTATCCACCCAGCAGTGAGTTGACACACCCGCTTCGCAAAGACGCAGATAGTTGTAAGTAGACGCTGAATAGGAACGGGACAAAAACACACCCCTGCTCTACTCTCTTGAAGCAGCAGTGCAGGCCTGAGCCAGGGTTCTCACTCGACTGTGGAAGACTCTGATGAGACGTACATTGTTGCACTCACGTGATGAGCACTCAGGTAATAAAGGCGGCATTCAAATAAGTTCAGCCAACTTGAACAACGTAATAGAACGATTTAATACCAGGTTATAGTAAGGGCTTTGTTGCGTATGAGACATCACCTCTGCAGAGAGTCGATGTCAGACGTCTTCGTGTTTTCGACCACCGATGCCTCAAAAGCGTGGTTGGTTTTGGATGGCGTCAGCGTGTTAGTAACGAGGTGATTAGGAAACGGGTATTTGGTTTTGAGGTAGGTGCTTCAATCGGGGAAGACATCCAGCACCACCGACTGCGATGACTCGGTGCTGCCAAATCACCGTCTACGGAGACGCGTGTTGTTCTCCGCGCCTTCTTCAGAATGTCGCAAACCGCGAGGTGAACAACACATGACTTGGCAGAAGGGTGTGAAAGCGTTTGGATGTTCTTGGTGTTGTACGCCTTTCAGGATGGGGTCCCCGTAGCCCCGCCTGTGCTTGGCTGGTTACGTTGCAAGAAATGGCGACAAATCGATGTCAGAGGCTTTCAAGCTGTCAGTCTCTTTCCAGATTGTTTGCGTGATCGCTTGGAGGTGTAGGCACCTCATAACGTTTGACATAGGCCAGCACTAGGTCCTCTCCCTCACCCACCCTTTTTCTCCTCTTTTCATTCTAGGGCTTTAAATATAATCAGACGAACCTTTTGGCTGTGCTGCAGTTAAGCGTCAATGTCAACACCGATGTTGCTTTGTCTCTGATGAAAATAATGCTGAAAAGAATTTAAACTGTTTTATCTGACTGCTGTTCCGGCTGCAGTGTCCAGTGCCGGAAAGAGACTCACCGACAAGGAACACAACAGGTTTATTGCGAACAAGCAAGTGCGTGCGAGTGCAACACTTACAAGGGATCCCACGCTATTTGAATCCTATGACTAAAGGATAAGCATCTCTATATCCTGTCTAAATACGGATTGAACACATTGCTGATCATCCGCTCGTACCTGAACGGTCACATACCGAACGGTTCACACTACTAACCGGGAGGTCTTGATTTAGAGACTCCCTGGAGTTCCGTAAGGTGTGCATTTCGACGCACAATTTTTGACAGTAAATCAGTTGTCTACCCAACTGGTGAGTTGCTTAGGCTGCCGCAACTACGCTTGTTCGACCGTGTGTTCCTTATATCAAGTGATCGAATATTTCGCAGTGCTACGTTTGCTGGGACCGGAAAGTGCACCAGCGCCTTATCTGTACGATATTCACCGGTAGTGTCAAACCAGTGTCGAGCACATTATAGCAAGATAATTCAGGGAACCAGAGGCCTGGTGGACAGCGCTCCCCATGTGAAAATTCCAATGAAGGGAAACTCCAAGGAGCCAAACTATCTCCTCGACGGAGAGGTTACTCTTCAGTGGGTTTCGCAGTCGAAATCAGAAACACTTTAGGCTTTATTGCTGGTTTTATGTACACGTCGTTTCAATGAGATTATTTTATTTTTTATTATTTTTATTATTTATTATTATTATTATGTTTTGTTTATTTATTTTATTTCCACATGCCACAAAACTTGTTCAGTATTGTTTTCATTATAGCATTTTGTCGCTTTTATCAACTCCAAATCCCGTTTTTCATTCCATTGTTGAATTGAATAAGTTGGTCGCCATGAATGGTGCTAAGGGAAATCGGCTATATAAAAGTCCAAATCAACCGCAAAGCATGTCTTTCCCTATGCCAAGCAAAATCCGTGTTTGCACCCTCTCAGGCGTCGATGGTATTGCTTGTATCGGAAAGTGAATACTGATCAGCTTTACACGAAGTTCCTGACTTGTCCTCATATTGATTGATGCCAGGATTACCAGGAGTTTCTTTCTTTCTTTCAAACAGGAAACCCAGTGTATTTGCATTGACGGGTCATCTCTGGAGAATGGAACAATCTCGTTTGTGGACACGGAGCGATTTGCAAGTAACCAACTGAGACAAGTGGTATTCCGTAAAGACTCGTTACGGCGAGACCGTCGTCCACCACAAACCTTGGAACATCACCACATAGAAGCTTTTCACAGCAAGGAGGAGGTCATCTCCTGTCCTCAAGTGATGCATCCGAGGCCCGCGAATATCACACATAATGTAGATTGTCAATTTTCTCCTGCGGTGAGTTGACGACATTCTCACCAGTAGTGTCTGCTGTCTGGAATGTTTAGCCCACTTTTTAGAACTTAACCTAATTGAATCAAACCTGATGTTACTCAGCAACTAACGACGAATTGCAAATTTATTTAACGAATCCTAAGAATTTGAAAGATTCGCTGAATTAATCAAGCTCGAATTCAAACTGATGGTTCCTACTGAGGAGTGCACTTCATATCATGATGTTTTTTATGTAACTTTCTCGTAGGAACTTTCTGGCTCCTTGAATATAACAACGGTCTCACGTGCACACACTGATCACGCTTTCTATGAAAATCACCTATCACATACGAATGTCATGGTCACCTCCGTGACCTGCTAGCTTGATAGAAACAGTTACAGGCGAAGTGGAAAACTAGAGTGTAACAAGTCTGGTATTGGCAATATGCCGAAATTTTTAATGATATATACTACTGATGAAACGTGCGAGTAGCATCTGAAACATTTTAAAGCGGCGTTCTTGGCTATGGTTGAAGGTTTATATGAAAATTGTTGGGCTGCCTTGCCGTGTTTATTCATTATTGTTTTGTCCAGGAAGGTTCAGGAACTGAGTGTGCTGATGTTTCAGAAACTCTGCGCAGTTAAGGTTTTATCTTCGTGTCCGATAGCCTGTGACCGATAGCCTGGGGCCGATAAACGGCCCCACACTCGAAGATGCCTTTCCTTTCAGTGGTAGCAAGGTTGTTTGTTGGCTGCTTATTGGGCGAAAACAGTTGGGGTCTTTGGGTAGTTCAACTGTAGGAGTGAACATGAGCGGAAATTTCCTCGCTGCCCAGTTCTCCACCATTATCGCGCTGTCTTCAGATACAATGACTATCCTATGCATGTCACCATATTCACCGAAGCAAATATTATATGGTTTTGTCTGACTGCTACAAATCGCTCGGTGTTTACGACGACAATCGTTAGGCGGAAATTCATTAAGATAGCCAAGAAGTCGAATGCAACCAATTCAACCTCATTAGCGGACGTGCATACATGGTACCTCATAATCTTCAAAAAGTTCCATCCAACAGTTCTCCTCGAAGCAGATTGGTCCCAGCTGGATCTCATAAGTACGACATGTGTCTGGGTTTAAACCATGGGCCTGTAGAGGTCCCTAGATGCAGTCCCATTTGCTCTCATTGCGCTGTACGTCGAAAAACTTTCTGAAATAGTTTTCACATGTTCCGCATCCATCCATCCCGTTAGTTTTCACTTGTCAGTAACGGGCAGACCTCGATACAGACTACTTATCTCCTGAACCCGTCGTATTGTTTCATTGATTTCAGGCCCTCCCAACAACCTCAGATCGTGTGGATCAAACCAAAGCAATCCAACTGTGTCCATTCCGTGTTGAGGCCAACAAGAAAGAGGCCAGGCGTCGAAAACAGCGCACCGGATGGTTTCAAGAACTTCATGTGCCACCCTCGTTTCTATCAGCTTGCCTACTCCTCGTCGTTCTTTTTCTCACCATCGGCATCATTATCGCATTTTGTGTGATAAACGCCGAGAGGTTGATGCTATTCAAAACCCGTGGTCGAAAGCGTCGGGAACGTGAAGCCGCACTGGCACTGGAAATGGCTGAACAGGCGGCCAAGCAGGCTGCTGCCGCCGCAGCCGCCGAGGCCCAAGCGCGCCATCACAATGCCTGGCACCCGATATCCGGTCGATACGGCATGGGACATCCAGGACTGGGAGGGGCGTTTGGTGCATTCTCCGTGCGACATTTGAATGCACTGAGCAGTCATCCATCTCATCATACAGGGACTACGGCCACTTAGTGCGCCCAGCGGGAATTGAGGACGCTAGGTTCTAATATCCGACCCTGATTAGTATCCCTACTAAGACTGGATAAATCATCTAAGTTTTTCTTCGACTCCTCTGCAACGAGTCGCATTCTTTTGTATTGAAGTAGGTCAATGACAAGGCATTTCCTTCTCTAATTCAACAATACACTCAAACAAGGTTAAAGGCATCTTTGGTTCAGCTAATTGTCCTAGTTAATGAATCTTACCCTCATCAAGTGTGTACAGGACAGGTGTCGCAAAGTGTTCTCATATGCAAATGTGTTTTGTACGAACGTCTTTGTTCTCTTTCTAACGTACCTATCCGGAACTGTTTCACGGAACATTCCAACTAAAATAGGGCGCTGCTGTACTGAATTGCAGTTCGGGATACAGATACGGTGGGTCTAATTTATAAATTGCCCGCCAGACTGTTCAGACTTGAAAATTCAGATGTGTCCAGCATGCGTTAGTGGAGTCACATGTCAGATGTGAGGAGTTCAAACCCCGACACGGCCACTGGATATGCACTGCTGATGAGCTCTGATAAGAGCAAAACTCGAGTCCAGTGTTTCCCCCTTTGGCGTAGACTCACCAGAATAGGTACGCCAGAACAGAAGGACGATTGTGCAAACGATGTGAACGTAAATACATCACACGAGAGTAATAAACTATCAAATCTATTGGGATAAAGGATTTGGAGTCCATTAACACAGTTGCGAAAACACTTTACTAATATGAATACAAATTTAGTTGGCTATAATCAGGGACTAAAATTTCTTACCAGGAATTGACCAGCTTTGTTTTCACATGCCTCAAACGAGCGAAACTAGGGATAACCGAAAGTAGGATAAATCAAACGACACTACAATCTTTAGGGCACTTTCTGATGCGTGTGTTTAGGACAGCAGTGAGTTCAAAACATGGGTGTAATAGCAAATTTGAGGCGACGAAATGCCAACCTGTTTATTCATTTACGTGCAGTGCTTCGTCCAGTTGGGATGCAAATGCTTTTGTGGCGCCATGAAGCTAAATATCTGGCTAAATAGCTGTACCTAAAGTATACCTTCCGCACCTACCTTTGCCCTTTATCCTACGGGCAACCAATCCTCAACGGTTCAGCGTCTCGTTGTTCAGCTCTAACACTCTCTCGGAAACCGAGCTGTCATGTCATCTAAAAGAAAAATGAAGGCTGAGCTACTGCCAGGTTAGGCAAGTCTAGACAGGAGCAGTCGAGATGGAAAGGTCGGTTTCAGAGCCCGGACCTTCCGGCCAGGGATTTTGCGCCTTAACCACGGGGCCGTTCCGCTCCCTTTCAAGCGTAGTATAGGTAAGGACAAAACCTTCGGTCTGAAAAAGACCCACCGTTGCATTCTGAACGTTCCTGTGGGGCTGTTTGGCTTTGAACACCACGAGAAGTAAATTTCTTCAACCGTCGTTGCACAGGACTGACAATTCATTAGCCAACATAATACGGCAACATGTCTCTATTTCCTTTCCCCATTTGACTTGACAAATATGGGTCATCGTTTTGGAAAGTTAATTGCTTCAGAACATCCCTGGCCTGTTCGCCATTCAGTGCAATTTCCTCGGGTTCATACCAGGCACATGGTCTTCGACTGAGTGCACACGTGGCCCAGCGCAAATCGCACGTAGCAGAGGTAACTACCTCGCATCAGTGCAGTTCGATGTGACAGAGATTTCCAAAAAAGAATGTCAGTCCTAAAATTTTGGCAGGTGTGTGATAAATTTGCCTTAGCACACTTTACGGATTGTTTGTGAGCTTGCTTTTCTGATGTTTTTGTTTATCCGCGTTGTGACATTTGTTGTCAAATCACCGCTGAGTTTGAAATACAGCTGGTTGATTAAATTCGGTGTTATTTGGCGATCATTTGGAGTTATCATTTATCATAGTGTCATCTTTGGATTTAGTTACCGTCGACTAAATGGGGTTTGACCCCCAAATATCGGTGGACTTGAGTTGAAAGTGTATCCAGTCAGGTTGAAAGATATTACACTCTCAAAGCGCTGATAAAACGTAAACCAAATTTCCTCAGCAGTGCCACGATACATTAGTAGTTCTAAATTCCCAAGCTAGAAGAAAAACTAAATTTGTCGAGAGTAAATCATGAAAAATTTGATATGAATGTCAATCACCAGCTGTTTTTTGTACCTAAGATGCGCGTGTGCCAGTGTTCACACAAAAAGTTTTCTTTCTCATAACGTGGCTTCTATTCACGCGGACAGAGAACCGAATGGAGAAGTATGGGCAACTAAACGGATACTATGGTCAGTCGTCCCCCCGTTTGTTCATGTCATAAACCACGATAAAAGTGAAGCGTAAAACCGTCCATGGGTTGCTGAATGGAATATGTGAACCTTAAGGGTAGCATAACGATATAACAAGAAAATATACTCCGTTATCTCAACTGTCATGTCAATGAAACATAGGAAGGATATTGTACAGCACATGCGATTGACGGGCATTTTAGACCAGAGGTTCAGCTGGGATTCACTAGAGTTTGTCGGCGACTACTTCATTTCTGACTGAGTTTAGTTCACCACTTGCATGAAATTTGAAGACAAAATAGAACATGAGGTTAATGAAAACTCAGGAACTGCCCCTCAACTGGTAAGCCTTGAGAAGGGCAAGACTTGCAGTAAGCTGCTGAAACGTTTTCAACAACAATCTTTTAAGTAGCTTTGTGACAAGAAAAATACTTTGCAGCCTTCATTAATCTATTGACACAGTCGGTTTTTTTGTCGCAGACCCAATTCTAAAGATGTGTAATCTTTTCAAAAACCATGAACCACTTTGTAGAGTAACCTGTGTCCATATTGACATAAATCCGTTTGGCCTTGACACAAAAGAATCGTGTTTCAAATTATCCAGACTACTTATAGTTTAGTATTAACTCGATACTGTAGAGGTTCACCTAGAACTCGAGAACCCACGGCAACAAACCTGGTATTGAGTTCTCCAGGTCTTCTTTCTTTAGTCATTCGATTATTTTTCAGAAACTCCTGTTAAACTAAAAGCAATTACGAAAGAATGGTGAGATGCCGAAAAGAACCTCCCAACTAATACCTAATGTTGAAGTTTTCTTCGGGAGAGGGGTACTCTAAAAGAATTTCGACTTATCTGTCAAGAACTGCTAAAAAACTTTTCAGTCGGACTGGCCCATTTTCAGCCCATTTTCAGAATAGCCAATGTTACCCTTTTTCTGAGCATATGTCAGAGGGTGAATAATTTCGCACGAAGGGTAAAACTTCAGTCTGAGGAGTCATCATCATCCGAGGAGCCGGTCAATACTTGATCACGTGATTGAAGATGAGTGACCATATATCCTGCTCAAGTCCGAATTAATCACAATGATAATCAATCGCTCATAGCCAAAGGGTTAAGTGTTCAAACAACTAACCGGGAGTTCAAAACCCCCTGGGGTTTTGTGATTTACAAGCTGTTGATTAATCCCAATTAGAATAAAACAGCTTTATAGTGCTTCTCGACTTTTCAGTATAGACTGGCTTCACTGATAGGACGGAATCTCCTTTGAAAATCACCAACTCTCCTCACCCTAGCACTGACAGAATGAAACAGTCGGGTAATCGAATGTTCAGAATAGCTGTCCAGGTAGGTGGGATATTGTGGTCAGCAGAGAAAATAACTCCATGACCATTTGGCCTTCATTAGGGATAAACATTTACAATCATGCCAGGGAAATCTGGAACAACAGTGGGGCCAATGCCATCGAGTAGGTTGGGTGGCATATATTTCAGCCCCCTGCAAGATGTTAATTGTGATAGTCACACGTAAGAATTGTCGCATCTTGCTTCTTATATGGGCCTTTCTCGTGAGGCATGTACTTCAAATTGCTCAGGAGAAACAAGGGTAGCTAAATACCAGATTGCGATTCATCTCCGTTGATATGCTCTTTCATTTCAAATGTTTTCAAGTGGTTCAAATGTACTGCGTGGGACGAACTGCATCTGTCATCCAGCAGGCAATCTGGTAAGCAAAACGCTTACCTTGAGTGACACCGACCACTCTCACTTAGCCTGCCTCAATATTTTGATATGACCTATTTAGTGCCATCAAATCAATACAAGACCATCCGACAAGCCACAACAGTAACCGTTGAAACAAATGCAAACTTTTACGCGACAAATTCTGCTCTGTTGGCAGAAATGTCACGTTACAGGGTTAGTCCCACTATGTGCCTTTTTTGGAGCTCTCAGAATCCTCATAGGAGACCCAGATAGCTCAGTATTTGAGCAGCTGGCTTACAAATCGGAAAGTCCATTGTCACCCCCAGCCTCTCGAATAGTCCTGTTTATGCTTGGACAACTTGGCAGCATCTCAGCGTTCGTGCATCTTTTGAATGACGTGGCAGCCAGGCATCAAAAGTTGTTACAATTAGTGAGGTTGTTACACTATGTATGGCACTGCTATTGTTTAAGACGCTTACATTATTTATGTGCATTTTTACTAGAAGACGTCACATCGAAGTAACAGTGGTGTAGGAAAATTGATCGAAAAAGCTAGGACGTGTTACGGTGCCACTGCGATGATTGGTGTCGGACACCTGTGATCGAAACATGACAGAACATGTTGTAATGTGACTGGCGCCAGAAACGGACATTGCATCACTGTGTCAAATTCAATCCGACTGTCGTTCATTAATGTACTCATTTCTAGAATGAATCTTGTGAGGATAAGCCTCCATCAAGCAGATAATTTTAGGGGAGCGGTTTCTACATTTTAGCCAATTTTTAAGAACTGAACACCTCAGGACCGGGATAAGCGTGTTTTCTGGTTTCCAGATGACAGTTTGGAGACGAGCAGCACAGCCGAACTGACCTGTTCCATCTACAAAAGCTTAATGGTGGAGTATTATCTCTGACCGGTTGTGCCATACGCACTAGAAATAAGCCGATATGCCACCTTTACGAGTGGACTTACTTGATAATTCGGCGCCTTTCGTCTGGTCGTTTCCAGTAAGAATACCGATCAAAACTGACAATCTTAGGCACGGCAGGGAAGCATCAGTGTTGAACACTGATGTCATGCTGTCGGTGATGATGATAATGATGATGATGATGATGATGATGATGATGATGATGATGAAAATCTTAGGTTAGATTGGCTAGTTCGCGATAGCTAGGTAATAATGAAAATTCCAGAGAATTTCACCAACGCCCATGTTTCCAAATCTCCCACTTGATGGTTTTTAGTCCAGAAGTAAACGCAAACTCATCACACTGTCTTAGAGACTGGCAGCCATCCGCCATGTTGCGCTAATCTGCGCCAAACACAGGTGTGCAAACACCGTCAGTACCTAAAGCATTTACTTCAAATGAAGGGAGAATCACATCGCACTCAAACGGAAATTGTTTACAGCACCTCGACCTAGCAAGCTATGATTCGTTCGGAAGATTTGGGGGCAAAGCACACTCACTTAAGGCAGGCTTTGGATAAACTGGCCGCAATGTATTCCACTGAAGTACAAAATAGGCTAGACTTCTTTTTTGGCCCAGTTCTTCCAGTTCTCTTTAAATGAAGATCCCTCCTTGTAGATGCCCCATCCGTCCTTCCTGACCCATCCCTTAGCGGACAACCGATACTGACTTAGCTGATTGGTTCTCTTGACCAACCTCGTAACCCAGCCACTTGGCTTGACGAAGCTTTTGTGTCAAAAACGAAACGTTGCCCAGCAATAAATCTACTGATTGTCTGCCAAAGTTTTCCGATAATAGTGCTTCCCAGTCGGTTTCAAGCGTTTCTCAGCTAACTAGACTCTACGGGGAGGATCTCCGACAAAAAGTACTGTGATTCGCATATCTATCCAATCATGCCCCCCTCAAGGAGGCCTGGATATTGGCTTTCTACACCATCATCTGAGAGTCACATGTTACCATTTTCGGTTTCGTTACTTGTGTATTGAGCGAGGTGGGAAAGTTTACCTTTAACGGGTGTTAAGTGCAATATAAAATGAAAATCTTGGCCTACGTCTGCACCTCCACGGGAGAATGGCAAATTCCAAAACTACACTCACCTGCACATCAATTTGGCTTTTCCGTGAAACTCAGCTTAATCTCAACCGAATCTCTCATTTACGATGTCCTCCAATCGATTTTACTGCAAAACATTCGTATCATGTTTTAGCCGGTATGGTACTCGAGATGTCAAAGGATATTTTGATAAGGGAAACTACTCACAAACTTGTTGAACAACCTCTGACAATCCGCCTTTCTTGGGGCTCATCAGGCAGGCGCAGTAATAAAAAATTCGTGGAAACCAAAGTACACGCCGAATCTCTTTCAGTAACTCATATTGGAAGTGAAAAAGAATTTCAACGGCGATTTCGTCCTGCAGGAGAAGCTAATCTGCGCCAAAAATCCGAGAGGCTTTGTGCATCATGAGCGGTGTGTAACTTACGAAATTTGAGTAGGGAGTTTTGAACCGACGAACTCGCGTCTCGACCGTTCGGCCACACGTGACTGGTCTGTAGTGTTTTGAACACACACCTGGACAGAATGCAGACAGAATTTGGTTTTCATCTGAGTTCACTTCGGTCTTTGGTTGCTAATCCAGGTAATCTGATTGTAGTCCAACTGAGTTTACTTCATAGCTTGCAATCAAGCAGAAAACGCCTTGAAAGAGGAACTTCCAGGTTTTTAGGGGTGTTTAATTCCAAGAATGTTCATACAACGCAATAGGGGAACCAGCTCCAAAAGTAACTGGACTGTACAACTGCCAATGGAACAACCGTTTTCGTTGAGACAGATGTAATTGGTTGTCTTTCACTTGCCCTTGACAGATGAGTTCTATTTTTACCATCACTTTTGGCCCACCTAGAACTTTCCACGCGAGCTTTATAAACAGCCCGTTTTTGGCTGCATATGACACGCCTGTACGCGTCAGTGTGCAATGGATCAGCTGATTCGCACGTTCATTGGCTTTCTGGTTTGGCTAAGCGCCTCAGGCTACCAAGCGGCCATCCAGACTCGGGTTCACTGTATTAAGAAGGCATAAGGAAAGCTGTGGTCCCCAACACAACTAAGTCCAATATCACCATCAAAAATGATAGTTGTATAAACATCTGTGAGCACCTATAAATTATTCACAATATCCACCTCAAAACATATCACTGAAATTCGGCATTTCCAGTTGTGTGAATTAAATATTCAACGGTCACAGTAAAATCTAGGTGTTGATGCGTCCCTCCAGTGATCTACTTTTATCAAGAACTTGAGTTACCTCTTAGAGAAAACTGCTCACAAGTTTGTTGATAACGCACCGCCAAAGCGATATCACTGGCAACTGGAAATCTGTTTATACTCCAACCACTCCCTTGTTTTTGTCGCCCAAATTTTGCCGCCTTTGTCACGGCCCCTCAAAACTTCTAAGCATGTCACTCCCAATTGAATCTACCAAATTCTGGATTCCTTAATTATACAAATACAGTAAGTACAATCATGCTATCTTGTACATTCTAAGAATGCAACATGTGGAGGTCTTGATGCTTGGTCGACTCAGTCACTAGTTGAATTTGCTCTCTTTACTCGGGATAAGTTGATCTGCTGAAAACACCGTTGGTAGCCCTATAAAACTAGTTTGATGTAGTTTGAACCGGCCGCGCTGTTCAAGGCGATTCGTGTTCTTTGATGTTCCCCAGCCATTAAAATGAGACCAAAAAACTGCGCAAACTTTCTACGGATTTTCTTCCATCTCAAGTGTTTTAAGCCCAACTTGAGGTCAATAGGGTAAATGACCGTATAGGACTGTTCATTTGTTGGGATTTCGGACCCCATAAGGTCAAATCCGTCATGCTGATACACAGCTGCCATGACATTAGGCCTAAGTGGATGGTAGAGGACCATGTTGTGCTTCCTTACCATAAGATAGGTAGGTACTAACCTGAAAAAAGCTTTCCCAACGACCAAATAGCTAGTCTGATGCACTATTGTTACAGGTTGAACATGAAGTGTATATATATAGCACAGTCATAAATAGTTCAGAAGCTGATTGATAATCAAGACTACGACATCCACTTCTGAATTAGATGCCCTTCGAGACGCTTTTGTTTGCCCACAGAAAAGCAACGTAGTCCCGCGTCCTTTTCATAGTAGTTCACTTAAATATGGCCTTAACGGAAGTAACAGCATGTGTAACGTCCATTACGTTGACATTTGAAATTTCCCACGTTTATTCTGTTCCTATTTGTAACTCCTGCTCCACATTTTTGTTTAGTGCGTGTATACAAACTGGCGTTCGTTTGTCCTTACCACCTCGTCGCTCACTAGAAGCACACCCAAATTATTTTCACCGAAACTATAGGGTTTTTGCAGTTGAGACTTTTACGGGGAGTTAGTCTAATCCATTTGCACTTGTAGGTGATATGTTGCTCATAGCATTTTGTTTAAGTGAGCGAAATTTCAAGGTCACGCACCAACGCCGATTCGCAGTTTGGTACCGGTTTACGAGAGATAAAACGCGAAATCGCACTTTACCATATTTTGGCGTTCTTTAGGAATGGAAATAACATCTACAGAATATCCAACGCAAATTCCACCCAGATTTAACGGACGAGATGATTTTGTTCGGTGAACTTCATCACAACACATTTTCTTATGGAGCTCAGCTTCCATTAAGTACAACATTGTCCGAAAACAGCATGCACTGTGCGGTTGAGATGCGAGTGCAAGCTCTGTGAATGATTGCTTTTCCCAGCTATGCATAACTAGCCTGTGGGCGATACAGGGTCAGGGCGTCGTCTTAGGTAAATTACCAACACTGTGGTATCATTTCTATTAGGAATATGACTCACCACGTGTGGAATACTTCATAAAGCGGTTATCATGATAACGGTGTTCATTGGCACTCACCGGGACTACTTATCGTAACTGCTGGGCCCGTGTCAATGTGCGACGCCGATTATGAGGCCTCACCTATGCACAGTAACCTAATTCAATGAGCAACAACTCTCTCATACTCATGGCTGTACGCGATGTTGCTTATCTTTGCCACCTATAGTAAATACCAGGCCAGTATCTACGCGGGCCGGTGAAAATAAGGCCTCAACTATGCGTGATAGCCTCATCTGACGGCCTGTCATTAAAGTTCAGCTGTAGCACCCTTTTGGCACCTAGTTGTCATGCAACCAGAAGAAAGCACAAGAGCTGGGATACTGCCAGGTTGCTCAATTCTAGACAGAGAAAGTCGAGATGCAGAGTTCGGGTTCGAACCACGGACCTTCCTGTTAGTAAATTCGCGTTCTAAACACTGATCCATCTCGCCTGTCATACTCATAACCGCATTCGATGTCACTTAACTTGGCTACTCATCTTATCTGCTAGGCCCGTGTCCATGTGCGGCGTTGATTATGAAGCAGTGCTTGTGCGCGGCAAGCTAATCCGTCGTACTCAAAACTCTACGCGTTGTCGTTTATCTCTGCTACTTAAAATAAACACCAGGCCAGTATTTCTGCGAACCAAGGAATATGCGGCCTCAACTAAGCACACAAACCTTATCTACTGGCAAACGACGGACGGCATACTCATAACAGTACGCGATATCGCCTGCCTTGGCTTCTTTTTGTAACCGCTAGACCAGCGCCCATATGCCACGCTGGCTATTCAGCTTCATTTATGCCACCCTAATCTACGGCCAACGACGACCCATCATACCTTAACTGTGTGCGCTGTCGCTTGCTTCTGCTGTCTATGGTAAACACCGGGCCGGTATTTATGCAGGCCGATAAAAATGAGGTTTCAGCTATGCGTGGTATCCTAATCTCACACCAAACGTGGGTCCATCATACTCATAACCGTAGACAATATCGTCTACCTTGGCTACATATCGTAATTGCTAGGCCTGTGTCTATGTGCAACGATGGCCAACGACGGCCCGTCACGCTTATAACCGTACTCGACGTCGCCTACCGTGGCTACTTATGATGGCTGAAAGGCCCGTACACACGCTCGTAACTGACTAATGCGTCAACTATACATAACAGACCACTCGAACGACCAACGGCGGTCCTTCATATCCATACATGTCATCCGTGTGCCAACCCCATGCCTAAAAATCCACAACCACCCTTAAAAATCATGTTTCTATTTATTGGTTGTATCGGTATAAAGGCAATGTGTGGTCAATCCAGTTCTCAGTTTCAGGGAGCCGATTTTACTCGGCAGGATTTCTGAAAGGAAAAATGTATAATCAATTATGACACGTACACACTCCGTGCACATCATTTAAAACACATAATTGAACGAAGTTGTAGTGGCCAACTCACCAAGTGCTTACTAAATCCCTTTGTCCACAATTCCAACTCAGTGTCCACGCTCAGGCTGGAATCCTACTGTTATGAAGGTAAACTCATTACTTGCTCAATTAGTCCCATTGGTAATAATGAGGGAGTCGTGTGTACATCGATTATTCAATGGCGGGATTCAGCAACTATATGCGTTATCTGGAGCAGCTTAGTTAAAGCTAAAGAGAGGTGTATATTTGTCAGGCGTAAGACTTGAGCCCTATGATCTGAGGGCCACCTGCGTCATCGTACGTGCAATCATGGATGCAGCGGTAACGAAGACCTAGTGAGTGGCCGGGTACTTGGTGTCAAGTCCGCTCAGTTAATGTTCTAACCCTAACTTCACTCCACTTCTGCTTCCCGATACCAATACAACATGGCTTAATATAGTCAACTCATAGCCATCCCTTACTCAGCCGCATTGGCAGTCTTGTCAGCCAGGGGCTATTTTCCGAGAAAACGATGAGCTAACGGTTTGCGTTTGTAATTTTCGCCATCCGATTTTATATAAATCAGCTTCCACACCTCGGGGACGTACGTTAGAAGCTGTTCTACGTACGTTGGAAGCTGTTCGCTAGTTCAAGCTATTCTGAGGTTCTATTCCATGCCTGTCAGGTAGGATTTTGCCGCATTCAAATAATCGCTCATGCCGAAGTATTGCAATTCATCTTCACTTCCAAAATCATGTCTACATATCACCTAGCTACGGTTGAGATAACGGTTGTCAAACACCCAAAGACGTCACAGCCACACAACAAAGCAACCTGATACATAGACTTATACACACCATTTCGGGTGGCACTTCTAGAAATGTAAATGACATGTTCATTGACTGCATGACCATACACTTTGTAGGTGTATACCAAAGGACGGGATGGCCTTGTCCAGTTCATCCAAGAACACCTGCACCTCATCCCTTGTGAGGATGACAACGAAGTACTCACAAGTTCGTATGCCTTTCCGTGGACTGTTAGTGGTGTGTCCGGTGTCTAGTAGGTATAAGTCTAATTATATCCTGCCTCATTTGGTCATTTGTTTTCACCACCCTGATCGTGGTAAACGTTTAGTTATTTCCCTGTAATAACGCACTTTATCTTATCAGATATCTCCTTAAACTCATTGGGCTTCACCAACCCCATCCCATTCCCCCGCAATTTCAGGCTTCAAACTTCGGCAATACCCAGTTTGGACGCCCTGTTTGCTGTTATTCACCCCACGTGGTCAGTGATTTACATCCCCAGAGATCCCCAAACGGACCAGAAGAATACCCGCGACCCTACACTGACCTCGGCCTACCTCTGCAGATTCCCTTGGCCAACTCAAAAACCCCGCTGCTCACACGATTGTACGTCATCTCAAACTTTCTGAGAAACCGAACGGCACGGCACCACCATACCTAGTTTGAAAGTTAGTAACTAATCGCTTCCTACTCTTGACTGTACCTTCGCACCCATTCGGTCCATCACCTGCAACTACGAACAAACTTATGCTTTATTCTGAATGTAATCTTATGACGATGCCTGCCTGTTTATGCTGCTCGGCCGATCACCTGCAACTACGAACAAACGCTTTATACTGAAAGTAGTCTTATGAGCAAGACTGCCTGATCATGCTACCCACCAGTTATGAATAAACATAACTATTACCTTACAATTTGTGGGTGCGTGCCAAAGGACGGGATGGCTTTGTTAGTTAATCCAAATACACCATCGCCTTTCCCTCCTCTTTGAACGACGTCTGCACACTTCAAGTCGGCAAGGTTTTCATCAGATATTTGAAAGCCGGTATCCAGAAGACGTTAATTAGTCAGAAATTGTGATCACTTTTGGGTGCGTGTTACCTCGGGCCGCAGTCAAACTCAGATCACCGTGAATTCTAACAGCCTTTCTGAGACTTTTCCTGTTTTGAGTCCGCCATGTAGACACGGCCGTCTTATTGCCTCGTCTGAATGACACAAATGAACCACGGTGCACCCTCAATGGACGCAAGAATATCTTTGATCCATGCTGGTCCTAATTTGTGACGATTCCTTGGCGAACCTTAACTACAATAAGAACCTTAAACGACTCACCCAAGATGTTCATGTACGGGGCTGTACAGGGACCCAAGTACGGCGTCGCGATGACGGTACCGCGACTACCATGTATAGTCGGATGGTTTGCCCGTATTTCACCATGTCCATAATATTTACAGGATGAGGGTGGTGCGTGCACCCACGAGACCGCTCAATCCGTTTAAATAGTGCCAGGACTTGAAAGCACTGGCCACCTCATTGTGCTGCCTGCTTGTCCTGCCCATAAACGCAATAATTCTCCAAATTTCACTACCGATGGTTCGGTATAGCCTTGCGCCCGATAAAGCGTGTACTGACCATCATAAAAAAACTTACTAGCTGTGACGAATTCCTTGGTTTGACTTTGCAGGACACCTGCCACAACGATAGGAGACTTTTGCAGATACGGGTCATGAAAGGCTGCTCAATTCTGAGTTTGCGCCGACATACAGGGCTCAATTATTGTTCTCGTCCTTTCGAAATTAATTCCAGCTGCAACACAGAAAAAGACACGTGAAGAAACCGGCTCTCCCACAAATTTCCCACCGCCATCAGGGGGAAATCACCCGACGCCACTGGCAGCCATTAAAATATGAAGTCCGCGCCCATGGCGGACCTCGAGTACATTCAAACTACTTCCAGCAAGACTGCGACCGCACGGGAAGGTCTTAAGGGACCGAATAAATGCCATCAAATGCTGAAACTTTATGCTAAAGTTTTTATCTTTCAAACTATGGTTTCAGAGGAATTTTGGGTGTGCGTCTAGGGCTCGGCTACCACCTCACTCATTTGGCCTTGAGGTCATTCAGTCATTTAGTGGCCGACCTTATGCACGTGTGACTGTCCCATGTGGGGGCCAGTTTGCTCATTGGGTTCGTACTTTTATAGTCCAAGTGGACCAATTGTTTTGGACGAGTGCCTGCTGACAAGGTTTGTATAATTGATGAATTTATGTCTTACATTAATAGTATCGTATAGAAACCCAGCTCTGACTTTGTTCTGCCTTCCCGGAGGTTCTGGTATTCCGCGTCACTCGAAGATACTGTTTGCTCGTTACAGCATGGCTGAATCGTTGATGTGATATCCAAGCCAACACTTGTGGTCATGTGGATGATTTTGTGAGGTGAAAAATTTTCTAATTGGGTGTGTAGTCAGTCATGCGGAAACATGAATGTGACACATTGAATAATAGCCCTGCCACAGCCAGAAGTATGTTGTCATTCAGGGCGATTCTAAATAAAGGTGCGGCCACATTGTATCGGAAACCTGTTTATCGCTATTCCAACTCAACAAGCGAAGTTTGATTGGATACAAGAACGTTCGCATAAAAAAGTCAGAGGAAAGTCTGGACAGCTCACTACCGGTTTTGCCTTTCTTGGTGCTCACCAGAAGGTCAGGTTCTCCAACCTGCATCAAACTGTTTTTACTACATGAACACCAAATTGCAGTTATGGTGCGATGACCACTCATTCACCGGGACATGGATCCTGTCCTTCCTTTAATAGCATAAGGCATCCTTCGTGCAGAAAGTTCAGTTGGGTGGTAGTATGAACAATAATTTTTTGTCAGATTCAGCTAAATGACACTATTTTTCGGTATTTGGACGAAATTTCCAACAAGCTTGTTTGATTTGGATAAACGAGTCATCAACCACCAATTTCTATCACGCAAATTTTCTGCCGAGCAATCCTCCCGATAAACATCGAATAAACTCGGTCGATGAAGTTGCGATGAGGTGAACTCCTGATAAATTCCATTTCTAGGCAACGACTCCGTTCAGTTCCGGCCAGTGGTATTCGATTTGTGCCAAAGGTCACCCAGAGGGCTAGCAAGGTCAACGACCGAAGTGAAGACGCTATAACAAGGTGGACGCCTCAGGCATAGACTTCGTTAGTCGATTGATGAGCTTCTCCTGTTTCGTCCGGACGTTGAATATGGCCTTTAAAACTCATTTGTGGAGATATTTCACCCTTCAAAATATGGCCAAGTTCTCTTCTTTTGGTGGTGATTCGAAGCCTGGGGATAAAAATGGTACGTCTGACGGACTACTTTAAGGTCACTGCAACACCGTTAGCAGATGCATCAGAACTGGTGGTTGAGTGTTCTTTGGGAGAAGCGGTTTCATTGCTGCACTCAAATACAGATTTTCAAGCTGCAGACCAAAGTGGTTGTTCACAAACACGTTAGTGCTGGCAAAAACCTAGGTGATCAAAATTCAACGGAATACTTACTTGTTGTGCAAAGTTTCGGGAGGAATAAAATGCTCGGACGTTGGTTTTCGAAACCATCTTGTCTGGTTACACAAAGCAGAAAGGAAGTACACAGATCTCGATAACCGACAACCAACCTGCTAGTTGGATGTGAAAACCGTCGTTGTGAATTTTGGGAGGTACCTACAAACCCGAGGTTGTTGAACTCAGTTTAGACTGTCACAAATAAAATACAGCTAAACATACCATCGTCTTGGAAGGAAAGCAATCCTATATTCAAAGTCCCCGGTCTGATCTTTATAACTAGGTAGGGAAAACAACTATGTCGCTGTCTGCGATTAGTACGCACAACCTATTGGAATGATTTTCAGTTTAGATGAACAATTTCAACGCATTCTTCATGGTAGGAAAGGACAGCGTTCTTGTGTTTGAAGCTTCAAGAAAGAGTCAAAATATCGCCCTTTCAAGAGGCCACTTATAACTATATCTACAACAGTTACTTAAGCACAATCTAGGATTTTCTGTGTTGTTCTTCGAGGAAAAATCGTGGAAGTTTATCCTTAACTAAGAAGACACTTAGACTGCGCTCACGGACTTGCGTTGAGTACAAAATCTAAAGTCACGAAGACCACGAGCAAACCGGCAGGTGGCTCGTTTTAAATTCGGAACACCTCCGTCACGCTAGTTTAGCAATACTTACTGATTTATTACCTAGAACTATTTTCAACTTAATGACTGAAGCTCCTTTCTGGCCTTCTTAACATGTGATACCTTATGCATAGTCCGGAAAATCTTTCCTTGTCTTCAGAGTGATGTCTTTCCTAAATCCCTAAACCTCAAAACAAAAGTGACCAACCATGCCACTGCTAAACATCCCAGTGTTTTTCTGATTAGATTAATCGTGTTACTACCAAACTTACAACAGAACTATGGATATTTATTTCAGTCAACTCAGACACTCGTCAACTGTATTACCGTTATAACCCCGAGGATCTGACCCGTCTCCTCCAGAAGAATCGACAAATTTGAATTTTCTTATTTCCAACATATGAGCATATCTGCACTGCAAGGAACACATCAGAGACTAACGACTTCCTGAAATTCATCTACTGGCCAATACAAGTCATGCATATCGCGACCTAAATGAAAGCAACGGATGCTCTGCTTAATCAGTGTTTTCGTTTATAACCATGATTTTTCACTAGCAAGGTGATGATAATCTCACAAAAATCGATAGCCCTATCGTGCTACTTCCGGTGGAGACATGGCTATATTCGAGTTGGTAACAAGTGATTTTCTGGTTCTGGGACTTTCAACTCACTCTATTTTGTGTAAACTAAATTACTAGTTTAGAAAAACAATGTTTTTTGCAACCCTATAACTAAAACTTTAACGTGTCTAAAACCCCAACGTACGACAGACCAATTAGCTGCCTATGCATTCAAACGGTTTACCTGTGCTGAGGCACGTGGTGGGTAAAGCGCACCCATAACCAAAGCCGTCTTGCGCAGGGTTGATATCAAGGCGTAATAGGCTGACCACAAAGCAACATGGCATTAGTTTCTGTATCCGCTGGTCATATGCACTGTGCTGATTTGCGCTATTATTGCATCGTTTTTGCTTAAACGTCATCCTCTTGTCCTGTCACAGTTACTTGGGCGCGTTCACTGTTGGTGGGACACTCGGCTTGAGTCTTCTTATTTCAGCTCATCAGCATTGTATATCTTTGGCCGCGTGGGCTTCGAACTCCAAACGTCTGATACTCGAGTCTAGCATGTTGCCACCAGTCCGGCAGCTAACGCTGGATGCAGCTTTTTATCACTTTTCCATGCTTCAGCGATCCAGTGCGATCCAATGCACGAACCAACATCGAACGGCAACTGAGATCGCTCGAGACCTCAAGTTTTTCGCTGCTTGTATGAACCCTAAACACAGCTGCAAAATTACAAAACACTGAACAATTGTTTCGTGCTTGCGACAAACCTATGAGTCCCGTTTAGAGCCCAAGCTTCTGGTTCCCTTCGGGGCGTTGAATGTCAGAGCAGAACTGATTAAGTAAAAGCTGCCAGTTTGGCTATGACGCTCTTTCGATGCGTGCCCGCTGAGCAACTCTGAGGCACAGAGTCTGAGATACTGACAGGCCGTCGAAGCATGGACAGGGGCAATCAAAAAGTAAGGTTTATGTTAGAAATGCAAAGCTCGCCATCCACCCTAGCTGCTGATTTATCTCGAACTTCGATATGCTAGATCAGGGAGCGCTGACTCGCAGAAGGCCCCGAATCACTTCTCTGAAGTTACAGCGCGATTTTACTGACCGACGGACCCGTGATTCAAACCCGACTATGCACCTTGACTCCTCATGTCTAGGCTTGGGCTGGCAGTATTCCGGTCCCCGTGCTTCCTTCAGATAGCATGGCAGATGGGCATCAAAAAGGTGCTACAGCTGAACGAATTTTTTCATGCTTCACAGATACGATTGGTCGGCATGAACGGTACTTCGACACAACAACTTTTCCAGTTCTGCAGCTCACCTGACCCGCCTGCCAGGTATGTCCATTCTGATCAATTGTAGGTGGTTGTGCAGTCGGTGCCTCGCCTTTTCTCACGGACTTTCCAGAATATTGGCGACACGGCAGGAGGAGTACCGCTTAAACAAGGTTGACATGAATGCAAATTCTACAAACCTCCCAGCCCATGTGGCAATTAGTATCATTTGGGTTTCTCCTGCCCAAAGCAACCACCTTGTCGTTACAGTCAGTTGCTCTGTTGTGGTGATCTTGTGGGAAACATTGGCTGAAACTCGGTTTCTTAAGCTTCAACGATCCCTGAAAAGCTAATGAAGATCAGCCAACATGAGGCCAGATGACGCCTTACTAGGAATAATCCTATTGTGTGGCGTTGTTGGGAAATTCACACTGCCCTACGCGATTGGAAACCTAAAACAGCGGAGTGCCTTGCCCCAGCTACCAGCACCTGCACACTTAAGGTAGCAGCGATGTTCTGCTCCCTTAGAGAGATGGGTTACAAAAAGCCAACCCTAAAAACCTTACTCTCCAACCGACCGACGACGGACCGCCACCGTCGGCCAAAATAACCTTCAAACTGACGCCACTCTAAAATCCATCACTTTACGCGGTTTTATAAAGAGTTACCCCACACGCACAAGCACGCCATTTACTGTCTGCGCTGTCAGGCCTGGCCACGTTCCTGCTGCTTTCCGGGTCAGAATTTAAAGCCGAAGTGTGAGCATAGCGCGCAGGAAATAAATCTCAACATCCATGATCAGCAGCTCTGTTTTCTTGTCACATGCTTCGAACTGCACAGAGAGAAAGACACCCTATGGGCTTGGAATACGGAGCTCTGGACGGCCTTTGGTGAACATTAGGGCAGACCCGAAGTGTTAATTTTCTTGGTTGCGAAGACACTCGTGGGTCCCGTGGTACACCTCACTGCTCAAAATTTGAGCTTGGTGCATGCGCATGAACTGGCGTTTGTTTGTTCCAGCCACTTGAATCAGTTGACCTTGAGGTCATCTAGCCATTTCGTGGCCGACCCTATGCACGCGCGGCTGTCTTACATGTGAGGCCACTTTTCTTATTTTGTTGTTCACTTATCTTCTTCCGCGAATTCACGAATTAATACGCGGGGCCGAGGCTTCGGCCAAAACCTTTCGGGTCGGGATTGCTCATGTTGTTCAGCGGCTTTTGTTCACCCGAAACAAAGGTGTAGCTCTCTTATTTGAGTTCTGGACGCGGGGCGGTAGGCTTGCCAGCATAAGGACCCACATAAAAAAGGTCTGAAAGTGCTTTGCACTAGGTATTTTACTGCATCGTGAACAATGTTCGGATGAAGGTTATTCTATGCACCATCTTCCCGGGAAAATATTATCCGGTAAGATTGCGCGCTTTGAGCTTGAATATCTTTCCTGGCTCGCCGTGCGTTGGTTGGGTCAACGGTGAAAAACCCGTTGGCTAAGCCATGTTCGAACAGGGCATAAGTAAGTAGTAGGTCTCCTAGGAGTTAGCGATATTCCAGTAGAAAGAGGCTAAGCACCGTGAGACCCGCGTTTCATAGTCAACTGATCATGGCCGGCAACGAACTTCGTAGCGGCTTGTTTGACGTGTTCACTGAGGGTTACGTCTATCTTGAGTCACGAGCAGACAACTTTGTTCGCATGTTCAAGAAGTGGTTTGACGTAGGTCCTCTAAGGTATCTGGAAGTCCATGTGAGTCATGTGTGAGTCCATGTGTGAGTCATGTGAGTCCATGTGTGCCAAATCATCCGTGGAATGACGAGTGCCTTGTGTGCCGATTTCTCATGGTGAAGTAAGAATGACAAGTGTGATGGGATCCAGATACATAAATCATTTTTGGTATCTGTCCTCGTTGTGCCTTGTGGTTTATTTCACCTCGCAGGACGAAGGCTTTCGCTGAGTCCTCCAAGTGACATAGTTACGCACGTTTCTTCATTCAGATGGAAAGCGCCAATCCAGCGACCACTACTTTGCAGCGTCTACATCCACCTTGAGGGCGCTGGTACTGGAACTCTAGGATTTCAAGTTGTACACAGAAAGCAGATCTTAAGAACCTAAAAGGACCTAAAAGAACACCTGGAAGATCGTTGACGTAGATTAGAAACAGAGGTAGTTCCAAAATGGAGCCCTGAGGTAGTCCAATGGAGAGTGATTTCGAAAAAGAGTAGGTCGATCCCACGTTCACTTGAAATGTTTTGTCCGATAGGGAAGCATGGCACTCCTCAAGTCCGTTTCAATACCAAGGTCGACAGTTGAATGTTTGGCAGTCCGAGTAGCCGACCTAATTGGAGCAACTACCAAGGACTACATCCAGCGTGCTATGTTTTGGTAGGACTTCCTGATTGTACTCTACCACGTCCACAGTGCATCTTCTAGATTTAGCAACTATATTACAAACCGACCTACAATTATTCATGATATGTCACCGACCGTTCAACGGAGACACGTAATCTCGAGGAACGCTGTCGCTGATATTGCCTCTCGAGGGACATACAGTCTCATCCTGCTGCGTAGATGGTTAACCAAACCGGGATGCTTTCTCACATTAGAGAGTGACTGACCTCCAAAGCCTCAATTGACAAACTTGATTCGGTAGAGCCAAGGAGCTTCGCAGTACGGGTTGACCAACACGGGGTAAATGATGGTATGTGCCCACTAATGACTAGGTTTTCCTGTTGGGTGCAGTTACAGAAGGTTGTAGATCGGTTACTTCTTTACAGACAATGTGTGTTGATTAAACCGGGCAGAGAAAAAAAGGCTTTACCTCCCAGCGTTATCAGAGTATCCGGATATCGCCAAGCACGTAGCTGTTTGATAAATCCATGCGATTCAGTCATTTTTACTGGAAATACATCAGTTACCGCACCTGGACTAGATGCAAAGCGTCTCAGCAATCGGGGTCAAAAGTTGTCACCCATTTTGATCGATAGTGTAGTGAGTATAGTGAGTATAGGAAGCAGACTTAGTTACTAAAGCTATAGTCAGTTAGTGATATATCTAGCGCTTCTTCCGGACAGACAACTTGCTGGTACCATGGTTACGCATCACTCACATGAGGTGGAACGGCACTGCAGAGTACCGCGGGTCTTAGCCTTTATTCGACAGCGATATTGGATTGTCAATGCAACTGGCGCCGTTGAACGAGTGATTGGTGCTCTATATGCGGGCCTCGGTCCACACAGACCGGTACAAATACGGTGGCTGCATTGCAAATGCGTACAAAGTAGCTCAGAGCATCTCAAGAATTGAGGCGAAGGAATCTGGTCGTAGTCACTAGCGAAGGCGTGTCTCATGAAAAATGGCCTCTAGTTATAGTAGGTAATTGTGAGGCTAGCTCAGATGGCTTAATAAGCACCCTGCATGTTAGAACGTAGGGCAACGTCCTCAAGAGGGATACTAGAGAGGTATGTTTACTGGAGGGACACGATTAGGGTTATATTCTATCTAAGCTGGCGCTTGTGGCAGGAGTGGACTCAAACCACCTGTGTCGGTGGCTGGTCGAGTACACTAGAAACGCGCCGAGCACAGGTGGAGTTTAGCATTCGAGACATCCGCAGGGTCAACGTGAGGAACTTGACAGGCGGTGTATCATTCACTGCTTTAACATTTCTCAAAACCCGCCCAGTTTCCTCTGTCCCTGTTTGCAACCCCCAAGCCACCTTTATGTTTAAGGCGTGCGCATGAACTGGCGTCTGTTTGGAGGGTGGTTTTTGGTGGCCTTGGTTTCTTTTAGTCTATTTTGGGCTTGCAGAAGCCTTGTCGACGTAAAAACATATGCTTCTGTTTTCTGTGGCGAGGTCACCCCCATGTCCCTGCAGTCTTCTCAATGTTTTGCTAAATTGTGTCTGCTATCGGCCGGTATTCCTGGGTTTTCGAACATTTTAGCTAGTCTAATCCTTTCCAAGGAACGCTTGGTGACAGATGATGATCGGATTAGGGGTCTGTTTATTGCCTGTTTCTGTATTTAACCCTTTCAGGAGTGTTTTGTTTGCGCTTGCGAGAACGAAGGGAGTCTAGCTTGATGCCTGTGACCCTATGTTAAATCCGTATTGGCCCCTAGAACTGTACTGGCTTCATAAAACGCAATGAGAGTCCCATTCACGGTGTTCTTTCACCAAGATGGCCTTTTGGTGTTCTTTTAAGAGCAGTTCTTTGCCCCGAGCATCTTCGTGTCTCAATAATAATAATAATAATAATAATAATAATAATCTGTACCGCTTGTTTGATGCAGCGTCAGTTCTGATCGTCTTGAACGAATTTTGAGCAAAAGTTACATATAGGGACAGAAGAAATGAGGGAAATTTTGGAAAATAGCCCAATTCTTAAACAAAACTTGTTTATCTCGCGAACTGGTTGTGAGATCCGGACGGCTATGGGTTTCACAGAACGATTGCGACTATTAGATTATATGCAGTTCGTAGCCAGTGGACAATAGGAGCCGGCAGACGTGCGCAGCAGACGATGTATTAAGGACTGACAGGAACTGGTTCTACGGACAAACGGTTTAGTAAGCGTCGTAAATTAAGCGAACGTACAATCAACAATGACGCAATCAACAGGAGCGGAAAATAGTCAGTGAAGCGGCAGGGAGTTCTAGAAGCAACAACAAGTAAGCACTAAACGATGTACAAACATACATATACAGACAGCCTGTCAGTGTGAGTTGGCCGCATAGGGTGATAACTGCGCAGAAAGAATCAGTACTTTTGGGAGGTAAAGGGACTGTCTTTCGGTCGGTGAATCAGATTGCGCGGTTAGGGCTGTCTAAAACAAATCTCTCCAAAAGCTATCTGGCAGATGTAGTATGTGGGTAATACAAAACTTGGACCTTCCCGGTGCCACGTTGGTATAGTGGGCAGTGCGCCTGCCCGCTATCCGGGGAGCTCTGAGTTCGATCCTCGGTCGGTCAATTTTTCTGTTAGAGCGGACGCTCGAGAATAGGTAGAACCGAGAAGAACTTGCGACCAACGACGGCTGGACAACAAATATTGACATCAGATGCTGGAGAATAAGCAGACCTTAAGTGGGACCGAAACAGGGGGAAACCAGCAGCAAGAAAACAAAAGGGCGTTACAATAAACGGGCGTAAGTCACGTTACTCGTGAGTAGTCAGAACACAAGGAAAATTACCGCTGATCACCGTTGGTTCACATGGGGAATCAACACTGGTCATTGTGAGGCATTTGGTACTCATCGTGAACTCCCTGAATACAGAACGAAGCAAAAACCATTTTTCCCGTCAGCGTGCTGTTTTATCACCTCCGTCCGATCTTTTGCAGCGCTGACGTGAGCGGGTTTACCCACATTCATTCCGCCCATGGCAGGAGGAGCCCGAATGCAATAACTCCAGGGGTACCACTTCTCTATCTCTTGGCAATCAGATTTCGTCTAACGATCGGCGAATGGTACCCCAGACTGGTATCACAATACAAGGCGCGTTACTTTTCCAAATACCTGTGTTTCTTTGCGGCTAGACAGCTGGCAGTGATTTGGTTTTCAAAGAAACTGTAAAACAAGACAAGAGTACGACGGAAGTATTGCTCAGCGACACTTCTGCAAGTGCACTCAAAAATACCTTGTGAAGCAAATCCTATGAATTAGGAAAAATCATCCTCTGAATGTCTGTCTAAACCATTCAACAAATGTGGTGTGATTCCTGCGTGGAATTTGTCTGGGGGCAGGCTAAAAAAGTTTTTTGGGCATGCTCTCATGGAACAACCTGGTCGACCTTTTTCTCTTCTGGTTTTTGGCCCTTAGGAGGGACGCAAATACTCAAGCGCGAATTTTCACTGGAGCAGCTCATATCGAAGCCAGACCATTTAGGGTGGCCCCTGAGTTAATTCAGCATTATCGGTCACAGAATTGTCCAGGTGAGAATCTTGAGAGACTCGGCTCCTAGGGGAGATTAGGTGGCATTTTGCAAAACCTATCGGTCCTGTCCTGAAAATGTCCACCTGTAGTTGACGCTTTTCTACTTAGCTGAAGCAAGCTCAGGACTTGAGCTACTAAATAATCGACGCTGACGGCGGAAAATGAACAAAGCAAGGCTGGAGGTTCTGCCCAGCTAACACTGGTTTCAAGCAAAGGAGGATAAAACAAGGCGGAAGAAAGAAAGCTTCAAGCTACTGTACAACCCAAGGGATGACTGGATTTCTGGGAGGAAAGCAAGTAGTTTCACTGGCCTTTTGAATGAGCTGAGCAACCATTGCAAGCCTCAGAAAGCTTAGCTTACAAGGTGATGTCGGTCACTGAAAGGTACCCGATTCACTTAAGAAGGTGTAGAAAGGTAAAAGTGAAACCTTCATTCCTGCACACAATTGCATCAAGCTAACGCGGAAAATGAATTTATAAAATCAGCAGCGCTAATGAAAAGGCCGGCAGTGCCTCAAGGATTCCCCGTCTCATCACCCTTGGTGCCATTGCCCGAAGGTATTCGCAAGTGTTCACGGCCGCCACCACTTTGCCCCACGGAGCGACAGGCTTGAGCGCACATATAAACAATCATTCATACCTACAACGTCGTCCACGATGACCTGTCAAAGGGAAGTCGAAAATCGCACCTCGGAATATTGCAAATTAATCCAACTCGTACCACAATGCCTGAAGTTTATCAAGCCGCCCTAGGATTCCGTGTACTTGGGTCCAATGAGACTAAGTGGAGAGCTTTTTTAAGATTAAAACCTTATGACATGCTCGGTCTTCCCGTCTTGAACATTTTCAAGCTCATCCACCGGTTTTCATTTTTGATATTGCAACAAGGAAACATTTCATGGCGTCCAGAAAGCTTCCAGTTCAATACTGCCTAGAGGGAAATCTTGACGTGCTTCATTTGCTAGGAGCAAACCCACTTCCGGGGGGTTGCGAAAATGATTTTTGATGCCCCTTTTTGTTTCCGACAAAGCAACAAAAACAAATATCTCTGTTTAAACAGCGCAAAGAAGCGTAGATGCTACCGATTGCAATTGCAGTTCATGTTGGATGATGCAGTCAGTGAGGGGTCTTTAGCGGATTCATGAACTATCATCATAATGGAACATCGGTCTGTAGGCGGTTGACTGCCCAGAATCCGCGGGGAAAACGGCACAAAGAAGGCTTGTATAAAACCAGCCGACATCGTCTAGGTATTTTCGGTGAAAAGAATGAGATGTCTCGGAACAGGGGCTTGAAGATGGGTGGTGCCGCAACCACAGTCCGCCGGCGGTGAGGTAGAAACGGTTCTAAAGGAATCAGTAAGGCGAATGTCGAGCCTTACGTTCCCGACAAAGCTGCTATCAGCAGGCGTACCGAAAATTTTCCAGATCGGACTTTCGACAGCAGTGGCTGAGTTTAAATATGATCCTCCTTTAGTGGTAAGGCGTCAAAATATGGCATGCGTTATTGCCTGCCTTATAACATGTTTTCTGCACCTACTGTCCATTAATCTGACGTTAAAGCACCGGAATGTTCTCAATCAAACTCCGTCTACAAATTGTGAAAGGCACTGCAGTCAGCAGTCGAAAAATGGCGATATATTTCACTTGAAATTAGGTAAGAGAATCAGCGGCAACGACTTAGAAGACTTCGGTAATTTGTCCGGTAAGCCTGTCAGTTGTGGGTATTCTGCAGAAAGAATCTAATCTCTGAATTACCAACGCGCGTTGGTTTGGTAATTAAAAATATAGCAGGAAAAAGTAAATAGGTTATATTTAAATTCAATCTCAAAAAAAGTTCTCCAGGCCCTCCAAGCCACACAACCAATAGAGTCGACGTCCCACAAACTATCTTCCAGATTCCAGCCAGTAGTCCAACCTGGATGTGACATCACAAAGCACGCTCACAATTCCGAATCTACGAGCGTCGGGGCTACAACTCAAATACATGTTCAGTGAGCCTTATAAACCCATTTCCACTGTTGTACTTGCCAATTCTTTGAAACTTTGGTTAGAGCTGCTTTCGAATGGCATGAAGTCTTGGTTACACAAACCATTTTCTAATTTGTGTGATAATTTCCAAATTATTCACTCGCAAGATATGCTTTCATTCTTTCCAAACAGCCTCTATAAACAGCATTGTTTCCTCCCCTGGTCAACTCGATTTTATCGAGACATACTTGTCGTTTGTGCATACGCGCTTAAAGCAGAAAACGTGTTGTCCCCCTGGTCTAAGTGTGATTAGAACTTGCTTAAACTGTTTAGTAAATAACCGAGAAATTAATTCAATTGAGTTGGGACTCCCAAAGCCTTGGTGGCAAGTGCATCTTAGCCTGTTTCCTTATGAGCTACGTCGGCTTCATGAGTGAATCGTATACGCCTTTTGGACTTTCTAGCCTAGCTCCTATCTCAATCGTTTTTCTGTCTTGTAGCTGCCATAAGTTTTACCCCTAACGTCCCCGGCTCCACTCTGTAGTTGCTGCTATGTTGAGCAAACTCTCAGTATGATCTGCCTTGTTTCGGGCACTTGTTATCTTCAGGCTCTTCTCTGCTCTGCTTATCTCCCCATCCACTCAGTCACTGAACTACTCGTAGGACCCTAGCCTTATTCCTGCATAATTGTCGTGCTGTTCGGGGCAACGCTGCAGACCAGTGCACATACAATCAACTGTATTTGCATTTGTCTGTTCAGAGCTGCAAGTGTTATTTCAACCATCTGGCCAACCACCTAAGGTGTTGTGGTCCAGCCACCTAAATTCAGTCCAATTCACAATTCCGGGAAGATACGATACCGGAACACCATGCATCCTGCTCTCGTGTATACCTAGTGAACCAAAGTGAGGTATTGTTTGCATTCGCACTTTCAGTAGCTTTTACTAAGCACTGCATCCGCCGCCTGACGGGTTCCCAAAAGATATTGACTTTTTCACCGGTGTAAAATCCATTACTATGGACATTGGATACCTTGGAGAGAAGGCTCGACTTGAGGGGCATACTAACATAAATCCACCACAGAACGTGACCCAAGGAAGTTCAGAAAAACAGACCCTGGAACTTTTCTGAGTCGGTCGTGGTAGGCACCAGGACTTGTCAATGAAGTCTACCGACTTCCTTCCGGAAGAGGGTAGTCAGCCACTAGATTAATGTCTGCTGTGTGATAGAGGCGAACGTTAGCAATTTTGGGTAAAAACTGTATGAACAACTGAAAAGAACATTGTAAACAAACCGTTTTCTTTAGAAGGCTTAAGAATTGAATATATACACATGGGATAATCTGATGATACTCTGCGGCGCCTATGGCTTACATCGACGTGAAGAGCTGTAGCCATTCTCGTCTCAACTTGGGTTGCACCGATCAAAACCAATCTCCTCAGCCAAAAAAACACTCCTCTATAGTGCTCCTCCAAGTCTTCGCATAAAATGAGTAAGTGTAATAAACAATGTAAAGTACGAAATTCCTCACTGGTGGCATCCAACACTAGCGTCTACAGGCTTATTTCGCTATGCACCATTTGTTGAGTAAAGCTGATAGTAGTGCTCCGGTATTTGGTGACTGCTTCTCTTATATTCGCTATCCATCCGAAAATATGACACTTTCCAGCTCAAGCAGCGAATTCTTAATAAATTTATCTATCATACTGAATATTCTGTCCCCATCAGTCCTCATGTGTCCACTGTCCGAGTTACGAATATGGACAGAAGAAACGTGAGGAATTTCAAAGGTCAAAGTAATGGACGGCGCGGGCTACTAAGCACAAGTCTACCCCCAACGCATCTCATTTAGTCAGCTGTTGACACCGCCCCAACTGTAAACAAACTGTTAGTAATTTCTTTCTAACAATTGACTCCATTCTATCAGATACCCTCCAACTCACCAGGACTTCCTGATCTTGTCCTATTCCTTCCCGTTTCCAAGCTTCGAGCACCCACCATGGCCGGTATCCACTCCGACTGATCTGTGCTTTACATCTAAACGGGTCTCAAATCGAACCGAAACTGCCTATGATCCTGCCCCAGTTGACCGCCATTGCCAACAAAAAATTATGTTGCCCACAGAATCGCACGTCCCTAGTCCAATCTTATCAAAAATGACGGCCGTTACGAGGCTATCCAGAAACAAAAGTAGATCAGTGTAGATATAGAACGGCACTGCCATTACCCAGCCTGATGGCACGTCCGAAACTATTCCACTTTTACTCTTTACCGTGTACTCCGGCCCACTCTTTCCTTTCCCTAGAAGTATGCACAAATTATTTACCTGGCCACAGCCGCATCCTTGACGAGATTGCTTTAACCCGCTGAGCAGTTTAGTCCGACCTACCCATCCCGGTTTTGCGACTGCAGTATGCCTCTTCCACATTTTCAACGTTTTTACTTACGATGTCCGTTTGGCCCGATGCATTAGCGCTACGGCTCCCTTGTAACTCTCTCTGTTACGCTCGACTTTCCCCGACAGTGACGCCAGTGAGTCTACCCAGTTTTACTAGAAACCATATTTCTAAGACTCATCGTGCCGTTTGTCTCCAATTTGAATTTTGCTATCTCTTCACCTCCACTGGTGCTTTTCGTGACCCTGACCATTTACTCAACTGCCCGGGGTCACTTACGACCAGCATAGGTTTTTTAGTTTTAGTTCAAATCAGCCAGCTTAACCATTGAAGCAGTAGTGCCTCATACCCCACTGTTCTACGTTTTCTTAGTTTTCCGCAATCCACGATTACGTATCACGTGGGAGTACTTCTCTCTGGTCTTAACTTTCCCTCCTTGTGTCGTTGTCCGCCACATCTACCTTGTAACGGCCGGTCATGCCTAAATTAATGCGCATCCTACAAGTTGGAGACAAACATTAGTATTATTAATACTGATTTACCGGGTCGCCTAATGAAGGTTAATACCATCCTCTATTAAGCGGGTGCAATACCCCAAAACGAGACAAAATAACTCAGCGGAACCTCGAGAGGATCAGCCGATTTGTGGGCATCAGTTCTGTTTCCACCCCTCCCGACAAGTAACTTTAGAAGGCCCCGAAATTGGCTCCCAAACACCTCCCACCTAATTCATTTCCTGATTCGGGAAGAATCAACCACCTCAAACAAATAAGTCAACAGGATACAACACCACAACCACGACTGTCTCGGCATTTCTAACTGGCTGCCTTATCAAAATGCTCTCTCAAATGGTTCGGGGCAGCTGCAAATGAGTCCAAGTGCTACGACATCATCCACTGTTGCTGAGGCGGAAGAAGGCTGCCACCACTTCTTTGAACGCTGAGGAACAGATTCGACGCCATTTTTGGCCTTGAAGCTCACGGAAGGGCCCCTATTGACTTACTATTTCCAACCTTCTTTAACAAACGACGCATTACACAACAAATAACCCACAAATTGAAGCAGACAATTAGACAAAACTACTAGGCTCTAAGGTTCCTACACCAGCGGTGCTCAAAGATTTTCCAGAAACACCCGACAAGACTGATCACGACATTCTTTCATCCAAACTGTCTCATTTAGGTATCAGTGGTCCTCCCAGCCAGTGGCTTCTTAACTACCCGACGGGCAGACCTTCATTAATGAAGATAGGCACCTTTTCTTCCCTGCACCCATTATTAAGCGGGTAAATTCAGCGACGCACAACTGGCTTTAGACAACCCAGTACTCACCACTTCATGAATATGGCTGACGTCTACCGGAGTGCCTATATGAACATATCAAAATATGAAGACCTGTCCCCAGGATGATGAGAGAGAATCTTAACACCCTGGACACTTAATATCTTCTGGAACATTTTTCTCCATTGCTCAGAAATGCTATCTTTTCCATGCGGATCATTAACACCCATCATGCTAGAAGATAGGCGGACACGCTCCGGAAATATCAAAGGACGTGAAATATCCAAGGGCCTATCCTGACTTTGCACCTGACGTCGAACTGACAGTCAAGAAGGCCTATGAACGACCCCAGTTCGTAAAGTCGAGGCTAGTCACAGTGGAACCCAAAGTTTCCAAACCATCCACAATAGCCTCAATAGATCCAGGTTAGAATTCAGTGTAAAGGCACCTATGCTATTGTCCACAAATCATGTGGTTCCTTCAAAATCGGTCTAACGCATGGCCACCAGAAACGCGAGAAACCTTTCACATAATCCATTTGGGTACAGAAAGCTTCGTGACAGCATATTAAACAGCAGTGATGCTGGACCTTACACTTGTCCACAAAACACTAGGACACCAAATCATACCCGAGCGTCCGCTCATATTTCACTGAAGTAGGCATATAACAGGGCATGTTCTGACTTTATCACCAGCATACACGCCTCGAATTCCTCAAAAAGCCCTTGCAAGTTAATCTCTGGAAGGAATTCTTTATCCATAGGAATGGTTCTGGCGGAAGGCTGACACATTCAAACACTAACTAATCAAAACTTCTCATACCTCCTTATCCCACTGGATACCTAATCCATGAGAAACTTGCTCCGGTAGGACACCTCAGTCTGAATGAGACATTCACAAGGGTATTAACTTCATCAGCTTACCTTCTCATCACAACACGCTTACATACCTGTGCTCGTTAGTGCCCTCCACTTCAGCTCCTTGGACTAATAGGATGATGCTCAGAAAAAGGGACAGAAAGAAACACCAAGGAAACACCAAGAACATTCAAGCAAAGGAAATTGTGGAGAAAGAAAAAGGGCTTAAAATTTCAAGTGACTTATCCGCAATTCGCCCAAATCACCAAAATCAACAGTCACTCAACACCTATGAACATTCCTTATTCTCCCACACAGTACGGACGTATTGGACGGCGGACGTATATCGTTAAACAAAGTTTCACTTCATCGGATTCTCTAAAACCCTTGGGCCCACGAATCTTATAGCGCTTACGGAACCCATTGGCCGCATAACGTTTTTAGCCGCAGAACCTTTGCGAATGGAATAAAAATTTTGCGCCAACATGTTATATTTTGTTGCGTATGTGCTCAAATCAAAAACCATTGTAATCAACATTCACATTTTCGCAGCTCACCAACTTTCATTGTCCACCGAAGCAGCCATACCTTCAACGGAAAACGTCTGCTGGAATATTTTCCCAGCATCGCCGAGACCCCGGGGTGCCTAGATGGGATTCAAACGTTTGGACTCGTACTCTGAACTCCATGGCCTGTCTCTTAAATTCCATCAGGGACACATGGCAGCATTCGAAAAAAACCAGCACGCAGTCGGATGGGCCGCAAGCCACCTAAAAGGATCCGGTGTCTTTTGGAAAAGAGATCTCAACCATTTGTCAAAAAGTTGACCACATGAGACGGAAGATGGGCTGACATTTCGTAAAATGCGGAACCGCTGTAAATCAGAAACCCGACAATGGAACATACGAAAACAAGCCAGCATTCTGGACCTCGCCCGGAAAAACATAAATGTGCTGCTCAAATACATGAAACCGCCGCAAAAACAAACCATCCGCGTTCTCCTTCAGGAGAAAAAACAGGGCACCAACGCGTGATCCAAAAGTGGTCTCTGAGTTCTACAGATAACGCTATGCAGGTTTACATTCAGCCCCAGCGTCCTCGTCACATCCAAACTTGTCAAGGCGTATCTACGGACGGCCTCTAACCTCCTTGGTCTTCACGGTGGAGGACATTCGTCAACTCCTGCACATGATCAACCCATTCTGCGCGTTGGGGTCCGACGAAGTCCATCCAAGGATCCTGAAGGAAAAGTCGTATACACTGGCAACTTATTTCCATTTGGTGTTTCGCCAGTTGCTTGAGGAAGGCCACCTTCCCCCTGCTTCGAAGGAAGCAATTATCACGCCAATCTACTAAACTGGTGACCAACTTAGCGCCCGGCAGCAAAATGCCTATTAGCCCCATTAGCCTGCCGTGCAAGGTGATGGAACGCATTTTGAAGCGAACTAACCTAGATTACTCTACTACCAACAACTTGATATCCCCAGCTATACACCGATTCCTCCCAAACCGCTCTTGCATGCGGAACATGCTCGTATTTATGGATGCGCTCAATCCAAGCCAGGGACGAGAGATTCATCTCGGATGCCATATTTTTCGACTTCTCGAAAGCATGCGATTGGGTCCTACACGCCCCGCTACTTCAAAACTCCAGTGTCACGTGATTCCATGGAAAATTCAACACTGAATTGAGACGTTCCTATCAGACAGAACATTCCGAGTGAAAGTAGGCTCGACCTACTCTTCCTCACCGCCGATCTCCATTGGAGTTCTGCAAGGCTCCTCTATGGGACCACGCTGTTTCTGATGTACTCCAACGAACTTCCAGATGTTCTTGCAAGTCCATGTCTGCCTTTTTTCGACAACTTGAAATCGTGGAGCTCCAATGCCAGTGCCCTCCGAATGGATGTAGACGCTGCAAAGCAGCGGTAGTTGGACTGGCACCTTCCTCTGAATGACGACAAGTTCATCCATTTGTAATTTGGAGGAGAGTCAGCGAACTCCTTTGTCATGCATGGCGAGAAAAGACCAGAGGCTCTCACGAGGATAGATGCCAAAAAGGATTTGGCTGTCTGGCCCTCTTCAAGCATGTCCTTCTCACTGCACCATGAGAAATCGGCCCAAAAGGCATTCGCCATTCTACGGATGATTTAGCGCACCTTCTCCCGTATTACTTGCATGGACTTTCAAATACTCTATGGACCGCTCCCTGAATATGCCAACCAATTTGTCTACTCGGGACGCACGAAAGACGTAACCCCCGTTGAGCGTGTCCAGCGAGCTGCTACGAAAATGGCCGGCAGCCTCAAATCCGTGGACTACGAATGCGCGTCTCGCGGTGCTTGACCTCGTTCCCCTGGTATATCGTCGCCTCCCCATGTTTCAACAAGGCTTGGCCAACAGGTTTTCCACCGTTGACCCAGCAAACACACGACGGTGACATGGTAAGGATATTTTTAAGTTCAGAGCGCACACTTCTATTAGGCAAAATTTTTTCCTCATTTCGGGTAGTAGCTGCGTGGAATAACCTTCCTCAGATAGTTGTCCACGCTCATTCCAGAACCCAGTTCAAAACACTATTAGACACTTACTTATGCGAGTTCTCGCGCTGGCAAGCACACTGCAGTGCACTGAGAACATACATAGCAGTGCTACACCCGTTTTTCACTTGTGCCTTTCAGGTAAACAACCGCCGCTGAACGACAAGAAGAAAACAGGGCCGGAAAACTTGGGCGAAAGCCTCGATTCTGTGCATCAGTCCGTGAATAGGTGAATCCGTGAGTTCCACTGTGCGAATACTGAGCGCCGGCGTGTGCGAGGTGGAAACTCGACCTTGGAGTACGCGGGCTGTTGAAAAATCGACAAGTTGGCTTTTTGTGTGAGATGGTAATTCCAAAAACCCACGCCCATTCGACTGTGCTACTTTTTAGGTGCTTCTTGCTGCTTCCATATGCACGAAAGATGGAAAGGGTATGTTTTTTATATTTATGCGAGGGTTGCAGCTTTACTTTCCCGACAGTTTGTGGAAATGACGAAAGCGAGAATTGAAGGACTTATAGCTACTTTTCCGAAGTTACTGGGTGAAGGTGAGTTTCATTTGCACGTTTTGGACAGACCTTTGGGCAAATTGAGTTCCAAGAGGTTCGGCCAGTATAATGGCTTCCCGGAGACCTGTTGTGGCCTGGTGAGCCGTCTTGCCGTTTGGCGGTGTTTGACCAACCTCCTGAAAATGAGCATGACCTCCTTAGACGTTCTTATTATCAATTCGGCAGGGCTGAAATGATTTCGGGATTACCTCCTCCCTATATATTGAACGCACTCTTTGGAAGTGGTCCCTTTGGTCTCCAGCCATAATAGGCATAGTGGTAAAATACAGGCAGATCTGGGCCGGGGGGACACCGCTGTATAAAAAGTTCGCCACGGTTTCAATAAGTTATAGAAAGCAGAGGAGGATTCGTTGTCAGCTCCATTGCCTCCTGTTCGTTGCAGTTTTGACTTCATTGCGGATCGGTGTTTAGCGGGCTCTGTTATAGGTGAAACGAATGGAGTACTCAGCAGGTGGAAGCCCGTAATTCGCTGTCAACCTACCTGAGGATTTTTCAATCAAAGAGACTGCCGGGCAGAAGCACGGTTCAGGTCTAGCACCCTTTCGGCGCCATCTGCCACCACCCCAGGTGGCTGTGGTTAAAGCGTGAATTTACTGACCGAAAGGTCCGTGGTTCAAACATGGCCTCTACATCTCGACTTCTACCTAGGCTTGAACAAATGCAGCATCCCAGCCCTCGTGCTTCCTTCGGGTGACATGGCGGCTAGGCACCGAAAGGCTGTTACAGCTGAACGATTATTATTCATTACTATGCCACCCGAAGGAAGCACGAGGGTTAGAATGCTGACAGGTTGCTCAAGCCTAGGTAGAAGACGGGATGCAGAGGTGGGTTCGAACAACGGATCTTGCTGTCTAGGGCGACTGATGATCATGATGACGACGACGGTGGCGGTGATTATATCATTTGAAATGACGACAGTTTCGTGCCACTACCCTCACAAGGACAAGCAGAAGCGCATGACTTGACAGCAACAGCTAGTGAGTGTCCAAGTTCTCCCATTGGAAGTCGTGGGCATGGCTCCATTGAGTTTTTCGCACCAGATTGTGACCACTGAAGAAAGTAGTAAGTCGTCTGTAGTCAGTGCGGCGCATAACAGTTTCATTAGGTCATCATTACATCATATTTCAAGCAGATCAACCTTGGAGGCTCAAACAGCTGTCAAAATGGAATGGAAATGAATAAGTGGTGTAAGTTTCAGGTCTCCAACTGATCCTCTGGTAGAATCTCAACACCACCATGCGTGGACGTCATTGATATCGAAGTGAAATAGAAGCGGAGATATTGTCTTGTCAAAGCCATTTCTAAATCATGTGAAGCCATACACTCGAATTCGTCCAAATATGTTCACGTAGAGCGTGCTCAGGCTGTCAACATTCTTCAATGGGAGTCCTTTTCTACGATGCATTTCTGCGAGATGGTCCTGTTAATCGCATTAAAAGCACTCTTGATATCAAGGAAAATTAGTTGATCTTCGGTGTGTTTGGCGAAGTTTCACAATTGTCATAGGGTGAGTATGTGATCAATGAAGCTTCGGTCTGACCGGAACCCCGCCTGTTCACGGATTGATTGCTCGCCCTGCGGGCCTAGTTTGTGGAGCCTAATATCGGTCGAAATTTTAGAGGCAACTTTAATAAGCCTGATACCACTGTTGTTACAGCTGGTGACAATGATGGCTGTTCCCCGCTCATTTCGGTACTTCAACGGTCCAGATGCCTTAACAGGTCCGCAAGCTGATTTGCTAGTACTGGCCGACCATCTTTGTACAGTGCCAGCGAATGTCCATCCATATCTGGTGCTTTGGTTCATTTGAGATTAACTATTTGTCTGGAGCTAGATCGACAGTCCATTGTGTACATGCGTTTGGTTGGGAAGTGACTAAGGGCACATGGGGCCAGTGCAATGGTCACGTGAACTATTGTGCTCGTCCTCCAATGCGCCTAGATAGACTGATTATGAGTTCACCTCCCTCATTAATTGACTTATGTTCAGCCTTTTTTTCAATCAACCTGCTGATTTCAAACAGATTCCTCCAGCACCCAGAAGCAGATACAGCTTCCAGCATCCTGCTTCGAGCACCACGCTCCATGATCTTTCATTAGGGGAACTCCGAGTTGTGACTTCGTCAGCTCACTGGCCTGGTTACGTTTCTAGCCAGTGAAATGAACTGCTGAGAACTGAGCATCAAGGAGAAACCTTTGTCGGATAATAAATCCACATGTTTGAGTGCCTGCAGTTTGTGATGCCCCTCAGATGTTCAACTGGCAGTTTGATCTAATCAGGACAGTTAGCTTTGGAGGCCAAAGTTGGTTGAGCCGGATAACTCCTCAGCACTTTTGGTTGCGCTGGCTAAATTAAATAAACTCCCTTAATGCATTGCTTGGTGCGTTCACCGAAGCAAACATTAGTTTTTGTACTTACCAAAGCATGACCGGAGTCAACTTGGCTGTTCTGATTAGACCTGCACACTCGCAATCGGGAACTGATTGCAGTGGTCTATTTGTGTCCTCAGTTTCTCACTGGGTGGAGAACTCCCAGTTACTTCTGTGAAAGGTGTGCCGGAAATTGGCACCAGACGGGAATAGTCCTTTCTACACACATCCGTATCAGATACTGGTTGTCACCGCAATGAATACCGTCAGAATATTGGTCTCCTAGAATGCGCTCATCACGTTCGGGTCGACCAACCTGGGGTTTCATGCATGGTTAGTATCACAACGTTCATCTCTTAATTTCTATGATTAAGCTCGTCCAGTTCGAAGTGGAGTTCATCTCCCACGTATTCAGGGCCAACATCATTTGGGGCCTAAGCAAAAACTCTGATCCAAATGTCTGATTGAAGCCCTTAATTTAACTTTGAGTCTAACAGTTTACAGCGCAGAGTGTGTCGGAATCCAGTCAACCAAAACAGGTTGTGCAGGAGGGCACCTGCCAGCCAAGACACCATCGTCTCAGGGCTCCTGAACATTCCCAAACTCCAGGTTTGGTGAAGTACTGTGGTCGGTCTCTGAAACACAACAGATCACCGTTAAGAATTTCTAAGGTCCTGATTGTTGGTTAGGCTGCAGAATTGTAATCACATTAAAGGCGGTTAGTTTGGATAACCTACGAGAGTTCGGTATGGCGCTTTTCTCTTGTTCTGGGTAACAGGAGTTTGGCCACCGGGAGCTCGGAACGGGGAAGGACCACAAATAGGATTCTCGTATCGACAGTAAGCTAATCGGGAACTTGTTGCGGATATGTTTTGTCTGGACCCTGACAGAACAAGAACAAGAATCGTTCAGCGTCGAAATGAAGTGTACTGTTGAGTTCGCGTATTTGTGCGAACAGGCTGCCTCTTGGTCGCCCTGGTTGAAGAATAGTGTTGGCCTGGCGGGTCTCCACCCCAGAGCCTTTGAGAAACCTGACTCAACAGACTGAAGCAAAGAGTTCAAAATCCTCTGCGAGCAGATGACTGAGTCTCATCTTGCACGGCCTTCGGGTAGAATCAAGGATGTGTATCATTCGTCAATCCACACACCCTCCAGTAAGCAATATCTTTTCTTATCTATCCACAGTGACGAACTAAGGTTGCCTTGTGCCTCGTCCGTTGGAGGTTTACAGTTAGAAATTAGCTGTCTCCCATACACAGACAACCAATGGTCTGTTAACCGTGTTAGAGCGCTCGGCAACCGTTTCCATCCCGCACTTTGATGAAAACTGCTACAAGACGAGTAGCATCCTGAGATGTACGAGGAGGTCTATATTAGGTTACATACAGCACCTTCCCCCGAACCGTACTGAGACGTTACGTGCTTCAGTATAGAGTCTCCCGCAGAGTCACAAGAATGCTTGAAATTTTGTCCAGAGAGAACATTCACCAAGAATAACTCGTGACAATCGTCGAGGAGCACCACTTCCTGACGCAGTCAGGGCTAAAATATGATCTTCAGACCCAACCAACTCTCACTTTATATTACTCCGCTTTAGGATTTGGCATGTTAATAGCTTAACCTCCACGCTCCCCCCTTAGGCTCATGTTGTGCCGTATAAAGCATAAGAAACGAATCCCGCTGAGTCTAAATGGTCGTGTGTACAAGGCAACTCCAAGAGCAATCTTACTCTGTGGTTGTGAAATGTGGCCCTTCTGATCCTGAGACCTCAAACGAACTCAAACGTCTGCTCATCCGTTCCTCCGCGGAATAGCATACCTTAGCTAACTACAAGTTGTTCGAAGTAAGATGGTGCACAGCGAGCATTTGGTGATGAATAGGAATCACTGGAGCAGCAAGCGAAACCCATCGGGTTAAGATGGTTTCGACATGTGCTATGCATGTCTAGCTGCCGGCTACCAGGCTTTTAACTCCAAACTCTTGTTGGCGAAATAGTCGAGAGGGAAAGGCCACGACCTGGTGATTCCTATTGAAGTTAGCTGCTATCAACCTGAGTTTGGTGAAGTCTTTGCGTCTCCGTGGATGATGTGATTTTCCTTGCATCTGGTTAGAAACTATAAGGGTATAACACGTAACCGGTCCCAGTGGCGAGTGTGTTGTCACTTGCTAGATGGACTGTTCGGCTAAAGTTTGTCTGTCACTGTATGCTGGGCTCATGTCGAGTAAGGCTAATTGACCTTGAGTCAATTCGATCGATGATGTCTAATTTCGATTTGATACTTAAATACGTTTGTTTCGCTGCCATTCCGAGGTTTAGGCACTTTGTTATTCATATTTCTCCCGTGGGAGCACAAGGTTGTGCTTGCAATAAATTTCTGCCCTTTCCATTTCTTTTTACTCCTTACTAGAGCATTCTCGTGAGTGTATAAGCAGTTAAGCACCATTTTTTATTACTGGTGTATTGCTGTCGATGATGCTGATTTCTTCGGAGTTCATAGCGTGTACCTGCCAACAAGGCGCCTCGGATGAATGCTTTTGTCTGAATTTTCGGGCAGATGTTTGCTGATATCCATCCACTAGATAAATGGATTCGCACCCTGCTGCATTATATGTTTATGACTCGTCCTAGCTCGATGTCCTACGTAGTTTGTCATTGCGGGTCACCGCTTCATATGTTGAAAAGAAGGTCGGCAGTCCTTGAAATAGTTCACCCTCCATTTAAACTGTTGTACGTAAAAAGCTCGAAAAAAAGAATGGAACCACAATGCGGCCGAAGATCGTTTCTCCGATTAAAGGTAGCCTCTGCACCACGATCCTCCTATATCGAGGCGCCATCGACGGAGAATATCGTTGTGGTGAAGCACCACAGAAGGACAAACTTATTTTGGTGTCACGGCTTGTGCTATCTAAATCACCCACTAATCCACACTGGGAAGTTCCAAAGTGACACCCGCAAAGTTCCCTACCAATCAACTTCAGTAGTTCAACTGTAGCACATTGTCGGGACAATCAAAGTGTTAGGAGGATTCGATCCGTAAACTTCTGGGTTCAAATTTATACCTTAATCTCTGGTCTCATTCCCACCTGAGTTAAATCAGACCAAATATTGGTGTGCATTACCAGCCAACTGCTTTCGTGTTGCAATTTCAACGGGCACTGTCAGTTACAAAAGTCGGTTCTAGACTCCCCATTATTGCAGCCTGATTAAACCAATAAGGACAACAGCTAATGTAAGCCGTTATATTTATCCCATACCAGTGTGATTCTTTCCTAGTTTATGGACTAAAATATGCAGTACTCTAGAGCATTATCGAGCCTAACTGTCGTTTAACTCACTTATCCGATTGTTTTTTACACAGGAAAACAGCACACTTTTGTGGAAACCGAGTCCGTCCGTTACGTGTATCAGCCACTGGAGCAACTATTTGTTCTTCTAATCACCACCAAGGCGAGCAATATTTTGGAAGACCTGGAGACCTTACGTTTGTTTGCTCGAGTGGTAAGTGATGCGGTCGAAAAAAAACATTTCCTGTTCCGCACTACCTGCAAGTTTCCATGGAGTTGAATTTGGTTGTTATCTTTTCTATCCCATCGTGTAGAGTTCTGCCTTGACAAGACCGTTTATGGAAATCTTGCTGAGTTTTCGACAGTTTGCGACTTTTGACTGTCTCGATGCTCTAGCTCTGCCTGGAATTCAGGTCAGAGTTTCCGACGGTCGATACTGGTGATGCGCTAAACACCTTTTTCACTGGAGATCACATATGAAGCCTTTGAACAACTCTGACAACTCGCTTGACACTAGGAGATTGGTTGCCCAGGGACTGTAACCACTCAACCGTTACTGTAAGGTTCTTCTTCGGAACGGAACTGACTTCATCGTTGCGTGTTACCCTATGACTGCGTTAACTGGCTCTACTCTTCACTGACCACCTAGTGAGCTCAAAATAACTCGATAGTTGAGGTGCGAACTTACTGTCCGAAAGGTCTGTGTTTCAAACTCACGGCATTTCGATTGCTCCTGTTTGGACTTGGGGAACCTGACAGCATATCAGCCTCCTTGCTTCCGTCGGGTAGTACGGCAGCTAGGCACGGAAATGGTGCTACGGCTGAAGAATAGTTTAAAAAAATTTGTCCACCTAGTGCAACGGAGGTACACTGCGACTTAGGTTACTGCAGAAGCATCGTGATCAGCTGTATTTGGATCGCGCCTTGTCTATCTCTCGCGGTAATGATACGATTTCCCAGAAGGACATTCCGATTTAATTCGTCTCACGATACTTCGGCGGCGGTGTTTCTAGCGACTACGGTTTTATCCCAGCACAAACATTTTCTTTTCCTTTTCTTACTCTGCCGGGCCTGATGACTTCTCTTAGTGATAATAACAATCACACTTTAGTTGTAACACCATTTCGGCTCATAGATGCCATGCCGTCGGAAGGAAGCACGAGGGCTGAGATAGCGTCAGGTTGCCAAAATCTAGAGAGGAGTGGTCGTGAAGTTGAAGTTGGGTTCGAACCATAAACATCCCGGTCAATAAGTTCGTGACTTGACCACTGAGCTATCTCGAGCTCGCTAGGATATCCGTTATTTGATGTCAGCTATATTCCCCCAAAAAACCCGTCTCCACAGTCTTCTTCGTATCCATGCGATGAGCGCTCGACGACTTCCCTCATTCCAGCTTTGGTTGTACCCTTTCTAAGCTCGTCTTGACCTCTGTGCTTAAGTCGAATTGATCACTGTCCAAAGCAGAGTTGAATCATGATCATCGGTTAACTATTGCAGTATAATTCTTCAAACATCCAAAAGCTGGAATATCGTGTCGCTTGGTTCCACACATTCAGCATCTAGGCGGAAACGCTTGCTGCTTTGCACACTTCTTTGTGGCGTCGTGCTTGGAGCATGGTAATCTTTTTCCCTTGATTTTCAGATTCCAGAGTACGCTTGCGGTACATCCGAGGCCGATATTCTAAACAACGCATTCCAGTTGATCTTCGCTTTCGATGAGATTGTAGCTCTCGGCTATCGTGAGGATGTCAATCTGTCACAAATACGAACTCACACTGAGATGGACTCACACGAGGAACGTGTATTCCGCGCCGTACAAGAGGTATGTTCATTTCGTAGCCCTCTCCGGAGCTCATCAAGTAGGCGCAGTCCCTGAACCCCATAGGGTCTTGAACCCGAATTGAACAGATTTCTACAAACTCATTTGCACACCAATTTGGTTTGGACAGGAGACTCAACTGAAACCAGCCTAATCTCTCGTTTATGGTAGTCCGCTTGGGTTCAAGTAGAAGATAAGTTTGAGGGAATCTCTGGGACTGCGCCTACCTGATGAGCCGGTCGTGAGCTGTCGGAGAGTTTTCAGCAACCTTATTAGTAGTGTGTTATCCTTAGACTGGCATGTTTACTATTTGCATGTTTCTCACATGTGCCTGAATAACATTCATGGTTTATATAATGTGGTCGCAATGATGTGACATACCTTACATCCGATATTCTCGGCCACATGATACCACTGCAGTTTCGCACAAGGGATTGATCGTCTTGTTGGTTGAATGATACCACGTGCTGTTTTATGTTTACTTATAGTGCCGTATTACACTGATAGTCCACTAGTTCTTTGTTTCTCTTTTCTCCAGTCTAAAGAACGAGAAGCTAAGGAGCTAATGAAACAACGAGCCCGTGATTTGCAGTTGGCGCGTCAAGAAGCCGCCAAACGTGGACAGGGTGGTGGTGGCGGTCTAGGATCAATGCGGTCGTTCAAAGCTGCAGTAACCGGCTACGGAAGTGATGTTGGCAAGCCAGGTAAGCAGAAACTACTGTGCATTTGATTCTGCCATTTCCACTGTACTCTTGGGCCCCGCTAGTTCGACCAAATTGGTGCGATGTTGCGGTGTCCCAACAACTCGAACACAGCGCGTCTTGGATCATAAGTGAGCTCGTCATAGGTCAACTTTGAACGCTTTCGTTCACTCAACACGGAATAGTTGCACTACCCGTGTCAAGGACAGTACCTCGACCTTTTAGCTTTCATGAGGATGCCCCGTGCACTAGGTTATTGAATCTTAACAGTTCATACTCCCTCCGGGTGCAGGCCGCCCAAACGTTTGCTCGTGAACCCCATATTGGCTTGGTATGTATGTACTATTGTCACCCACAAGCTTTGCTGGAATTCACCTTGCCTGATGAATCGCCGCCGTCTGTTTGACAACAGAGAAGCTCGAACTGACGGAGTTTCTGAACGGAACGTTCACCTTCTCATCTCGATTGCTTTTGTTTATACTTTGGTCAACTGACAGTAGTTTAGCTTTCATACTGCTTACGGATTGCACGGCAGATATGTCCCAAAATGACACTGATTGAATTAGTTGATCTTTCTATAGTTAGTTTCAATGTCCAGCCAATCATAAAGATAACTCTGGATCCGTTATAGCCTTTCACTTCAACGAAAAGCCCCGCCCTGAGAATGTAGTGAGTAGAATTTCCTCAGAAAAGATCATGTAAGTGGATATTCGGGCTGTACTTCAGAAGGACCTAGACCAGTTTGGAATTCACACCCCGCCAAGCTGGGGTATCTCGACAGTTATCTGTCAGTAATATAAACTTTTAGTTTTTTTTGTGCCTGTTTTATTTGTGTCTGCACAAATTCTGAGTTCAGCCTGGCCAGCGGCCCATGCTGACCCCCACCCAACCTTACGCAGGTCCGAACCCCAAGGCCCTGGGTCGTCTTACCGACCTTCTGTTCAAATGACCAAGTATGTTCATGATTTTATGGCACGTCGGTCCATTCAACGCTTGTGTACGGGCGAGATGGCCGAAGTGGTTGGAGCGCGAATTTACTGACTAGAAGATCCGTGGTTCGAACCCCGCCTCTGCCTCTCGACTTCCCCTGTCTAGGCTTGGGCAACCTGGCAGTATCTCAGCCCTCGTGCTTCCCTCGGGCGGCGTGGCAGCTAGGCACCGGAAGGGTGTTACAGCTGAACAAAATTGTGTACGGGTGTGAAACATGACCCTTACTGACTGGCCGGTAGTCGGCGTCAATCTACTCAGGCTGTTGAAATAAGCACAATTGTTAAACTCACCATTTCCTTTGTCGTAGGCGTTGTGTCTCCTCTGGTGGTACTTCCTTTCGGACAAATAGTCATTCTGATAATTTTCGCTTTCAGATGAGCCCCGTGTGGTGGTTATGCGTGATCGATTTGGAAACGAAGAGCCAGAATTCGGATCAGGAACGACACCTTCCAATTTAGTTCCGTCCACAAAACGCAGTGGAATGAAGCTTGGGGGCGGTCGAACGGGTACAGGTGCCGTCGATCAGTTTGTTGATCGCCTGAAAGCAGAAGGTGAGGCAGTGAGCGAGGACTTGACCAAACTGTTGGACAGTGGAACCGTGGCTGAGGCCGGTGGTCGCGTCCGCCGAGTCACTGACGAGCCCACACCGGTGAAGAAAGAGGAGTGAGTCCCATTCATTCCCCCTATTCTATTACCTGTCTTTATATCATGTTTTAAACTGTTCAATCGTTTTTCTCTTCTCAACAGTCTCCATATCCGTATTGAAGAAAAACTATCCGTCCAAGCCGGACGAGACGGCGGTCTTGAACACTTTGAACTTCAGGGAATCATGCATGCCTTAGCTGCTTCTTCGGCTGCCACAGAAGCTCGTGTGCGAGTAGACACCACGGAGGCATTGAATCCGCAAAACGAGAAACAACCTCCAGCTCAGCTGCAGACTCACCCCAACTTGGACAAGAAGGTGTTTATGGTGAGTGCATTATTCTCGCGTACGGTTTTCTCTTTTCGCAAAACCGCCCAAGTTTTTATGTCACCACCTCAGATAGCTCCAGAATGAATCCGTCTATTTTAGGAGCGACATTTTTTCATCGTTGATGATTATGGTGATTTCGCTTCATGTACGCTAGTCCTTAGTACCTACGTTCCGCTTATCTCGAAGCTCAGTGAAGGTCCGGGCTGTTCTAATCGCCAGCTGCCACATATATGCCTGTCTCCTGTTCAAATTATTTACACATTGCGGGCTCATTCACGACAATCCGTTATCGTAGCCTGTTTGAGTACCTGTCTGAATTTCTCCTGGGTTTTTAAAGTAGATCGTTGAATGTGACATTTCTTCTCACTCACCCTTTGGTACGGTTTGTCATTCACTCCTGTTCGCGAACACTCACTTCTTCCCCCTTTTTTGTGTCATAGACTACGAACTGGTTACAAGTCAAGGCAGGTGGTAAACATTTCCCTGTCGGTCAGGAAGTTGGTGTTCTGCGTTGGCGGCTTCAAACCCAAGACGAGTCTGTGCTTCCCATCACCAGTGAGCGCCTAACAACTTTTTTTAAAATATTATCAGCATTGCTGTCGAACATGTTGCATATTACAAGTCACAGGTGGCGCACGTCACCAGCAGTAGTACGATTCTCGTTCTAATGAGTTGCTCCACGTACAAATGACTGCATTCTGTGGAGCCTAGTAACTTCAGTTTAGTTTCCGGGGCTAGTGCCCTACCAATGTGACTGTAGTTACAGTCTTTCTGGCTCATTCCCGTCATTTTATGTGCGGAGACTGACGGCGCTCGTCACGGCTTTTTATGTGTGGATGTTTGGAAACACCCCCCGGAGGTAGCCGTGTAACGCTGTATCGTGAGAAGAATGGTCCTTTAAACATTTTTAGCCATCCTAGAAATTAAACATAGTCTTGATTGATTTTTTTCTGGTCAAGATGATTCTGTTGTCTTTGCCCAAAATAGAGTGGAGAGAGAGAGAGCTTGACTCGCAAGTCCATCTGGTCTACTCATTTCGCTTAATTTATCTGATCCTGCTTGCCTTTTAAGTTTGTAGAGGAAAACCAACCAACCTCATCTTCTGTTCGTCTAGTCGGTCCCTCGATTTAAGCGTTGTAACTGCTATAGCACACAAACAATCATTTAGACGTACTTTGTGTGGAGTCGGTCCATACCTTCATGGTGAATCCAGTAGTCAGGGCTGCTAAGCTGTTTGACACTGGACATGCTAGAGACTGTCGTTTTTCAGGGTTACTGCGGCGTTCGGTTACATAAAGGCTCAAGTTCTTCAAGGTACTCACTGCCGGTTGCACAAAGCATGGACAATAGTTTGAACTATCTAGAATATACTGGGGACTGGGGACGAGATGGCTCAAGTGGTTAGAGTGCGAATCTACTGACCGGATGGTCCGTGGTTTGAACCCTGCCTCTGCCTCTAGGCTTCCCCTGTCTAGGCTTGGGCAACCTGGCAGTATCCTAGCCCTCGTGCTTCCTTCTGGTGGCATGGCAGTTAAGCACCGAAAGGATGCTACAGCTGAACGATTCATCATTTCATACTGGGGACACCAGGGGAAACTTATCATTTCTGGTAAGAGGGGTATGATCGTGATGATCGTGAGTAGCTCCCTTCTATCACCGCCCAGAGTATCGATGATAGTTTCACCATTTTCAACCTTTTCCACACTGCGGTTTTTGTTTCAGTTAACTGCTGGCCCAACGAAATTAAAGGCGGGTTCGAGGTAAATATTGAGTACGAATTGCAGAATACGGAGTTGGAGCTGCAAAATGTGGTCATTACAATCCCGCTTCCGTAAGTTTTGTTTTTTCTGCTGCCTGCCGCTACTTCCGTGTGTGCACTGAATGGATGTGGAATTTGCATTCACATCACTGTCGTTTGAACAATACTCTTCCTCTCTTGGTGCAATTATTCTATCGAGTCGAAGCCAAGCACGAGATGGCTCAGTGGTTAGAGCGTGAGTTTACTGACCGGAAGGTCCGTGGTTCGAACCCGACCTCTGCCTGTCGACTTTCCCTGTCTAGGCTTGGGCAACGTGGCATTATCCCAGGCCTCGTGCTTCCCTCGGGTGGCATGGCAGTTAGGCACCGACAATGTGCTACAGCTGAACGATTTCAAGCACTGGATTCATATTAGACCTCGTCAGCAGTGCTACCTGACTGGGAAATCTTGACAGGTGGGCGTCGCTGATAAGCTGTAGGAGGAACGAAACTCTGTTTGTGTGGACTCACGGGAATAATTTCGGCAGGACAGGTGAAAGCTTATTCAGACGCGAGTGACTTAAATTCAAATCATTCTGTTGATTTAAACATGTCGAATGCTATTGTTGTAAACCTCTTTTCGGAGACTAGGACCACAGTAAGGCTAGATTTGTCGTCTTTGAGAGACGGAGGATTCCTCGCACAGAGCGAAGTTGATGAGTGAAGCCGTCCAATTAATCTTTCTGGTACAGTTTTGTTTAGAAAACTCTTTGTCTCGATAAGGATTACACATTCTAGCCAGCTATGGACTCTGTTGGATAACTCATCTACTGATAAGTAGCCAGGTCATGTGTCCGAATTGATCACAGATTCTCATGGAGCCGATAACTTGAAGTTTGCTGGGTCCCTGAAACTCACCTACACGAGGCTTTTATGCCTGCTAGTTGTGAGGACATTTTTCACATAAAAAATACAAGAAAAAGGTGTGACAATCAAAACGGAAGTGAGGACGATATCATCAACCAAGCGTTAACAGCACATATGATCTTTCCACCGAACTGTTAACCAGGTGCATATGGACGGTTAACGGGAATTTTCTCAAATCTGTTCTGTCTGACATATAGGATGAAGTTATGCTTCGTTTGAGTCGAATATACGGGCGTGGTATATTTGGCAACCCACTGAGTGAATAGTGGATACAAATAACCTTTCCTGCCCATGTGAATGTTCTTAAAAACTCCCTCAACAGATTGAGGTATCATGATGACTAACATAAATTAAAATCTGCTAAATTTGATCAGTCGCGTCAATTGATATTATTTATTGGTCGGTTTATGCCATTTTTCAGACGACGCTACTCATAATTCATTGTTTAAAATAACCGGCCACTGGTTCTTGCATTCAACCAAGCAGCTTAACAGTGTTGTTTACTAGCCTGGGGCGAGATGGCTCAAGTGGTTAGAGCGCGAATTTACTGACTGGAATGTCCGTGGTTCAAACCCCACCTCTGCCTCTCGACTTCCCCTGTCTAGGATTGGGCAACCTGGGAGTATCTCAGCCCTCGTGCTTCCCTTGGGTTGCATGGCAGCTAGGCGCCGGAAGGGTGTTACAGCTGAACGGTTTCTATCTTTACTAGCCACATGATTCATCTCCTTTGTATGTGGGATCGGTGCTGCACAGTCTAACACCACAGTGTGTGGTTGCTAGATAGTCAGATGCTCTGTCTCTGCAACTATCAGCCACCTCAAGGGTCCTCGTACAATTTCATCTTGCTCCTCCGTTAGCTCTGGTAACTGACGTGTCTGACGGTGGTGGGGCTGCGACAAAGCGTGCATGTATCACTTCAGTGCTCAAAGAGCAACAAAAAAACATATTCCAAATGTGTTTAAGGCTGAGTCAGCAACCACCTGCTGATACTCGACACGTGTGAGGTGGTATCTGTCCTCGGAAAAGTGTAAATGACCCTACTTTGGTTTTCCTTTTCATCAAGTGAGATATGGTTCGCCGAATTGACGGGAGTACAAACATGGATAAGCGATTTCCGACACGGATTTGCCGGTCAGTCTGTCAGAATGTAATGCCGGCCTTCGAGCACATAGCTCGGCCATTCTTAAAATTGCCCACAAAAAGAATCGTATTGAGCCAGCGTTTTTAGCCAGCAACGCACGGTTCTGCAAATACGTTTGTGGAGGGATAAGTTCAAAAGTCAACTGTTATGATAATATTTGATGATAGTTTTGGTTGTGATGTTCATGGTTGTACGCAGGCTGGGATGCTGTCAGGGCGCCCACTTAGACAGCAGGACGATTAGGGTCCTCAACCAAAGCATTTGGCTCAAAAGCCTGACCGCAAAGCAGCGGATGGGTAAGTAAATCGTTCAGTTGTAACACCCTTCCGGTGCCTAGCTGCCATGCCACCCGAGGGAAGCAGGCTGGCATACTGCCAGGTTGCCCAAGCCTAGACAGGGGAAGTCGAGAGGCAGAGGTCGGGTTCGAACCACGAATCTTCCGGTCAGCAAATTCGCGCTCCACTTGCGCCATCTCGCCCTCCCCCCCGCGGATGGGTGCAAGCATACTACTACACAGTTACAAGTTTCCTGAGGAACAAGTCGCCGTGTCTGTTCTGCCACCCAATGTGAAGGACCAGCAGACTGTGTTAGTCAGATTTCTTCCCCTTGACCAACCTGGTATGAGAGGTTCTGTGGGTGTCAGAGTAAAACGCCCAGTACAGCTCACTGGGTCACAGAACTACGCAAAACGCCACACCGCGATGAGGTCCAGTCTCTACAGCAAGAAAGTTATCTAACACTCGCCTATGGTAGTTCCCGTATTATGGTGTCTGGGTCCAGGTGAGCTTCCGCGAAACTCCGTTTTTTTCAATGTGCCTGGAAGGCAGTCTGGATATTATCTGTGTAAGTGCTATCATGCCTACTGTGAGCTTTGAAACTAATGGATGATGCCGAACAGTTTTCAGCAACCTTGTGAGTAGTGTGCTACGTCTATATGGTAGATGACAGCTTTCTCCAGCATGGGGAACGCAATTCCCAATTCCGAAGAATAGTCCAAATTGAGGGTCATCCTTTTGGCGACCGACTGTGTGAGCGGATATTAATAAGCCTGCCCTAAGTTCAAAACGCCTCCGCAATAAACACACTTCATTCAATGACCAACTTTAGAATGACTCTTTTTGTTCTACGAAACCGCACAGCCGCCCTTAAAGATGGTACCATAGAAACTTGTTTAAGTCAGCGCCTACGAGTGATTCCATTCACCATCCTTTCATCTGTACGAACCACACCACCAGTTCGCCCAACACTTGTATCTTTATGCCTGTCACAGGGGTAGTTTATCCTGCAGTATTTTCTTGACGACATTTGATGGTATTAGCTTCCAGGAGTCCGTACACCTTCAGTCGCACACTCATTCACTGAAATGCGCACGAGTCTCCAGTACCAGCCCATCGTCGTCCGTGCACAGGTCCAGTCGCAGCGGTACCACCAGGCCTAAGGCAGGCACAATAGAAGCGGTCAACTCCAATTCGCCTTGCTAAGTGTAGAATCCTGGTCAGTATGACGGGCTGCACAGAGCCGGCTTTCGCTACCTCAGGTGGACTCGGAGTTAGAATGGAGATCGGTAGGGACATCTGTACTTGGGGCAATGGGCAGTGGATACATCAGTATTCGGACAGACAACTGGACCATCAAATTATGAAGCAATAGGAACCACGGGTCTGGTTCTAAAACGCGTCAGTACAGGTGCGGCGTAAATACGAACATACGATCGGTAATAGCAAAATGTTACAATTCGGAGGGCTTTAGGAAATATTTATAATAATCACTGTGACGGTCTCTGGCAACCAGAGTAATAGGTGAACTTGTGAGGTACTTTGAGGGAGCAGACAATGGAGAAGGTTTGTGAGGGTTTACTGGGGGAAAACAGTTGAACAGTCACGAATGAACGTAAGCGTGCGGAACGGGCAGAAGGGTTACAGACAAAGGTTGATCGACATGCGCGTACCGCGCCGCAAAACTCATAGTTCCCAATGTGTGCCGTGTCGCGTATTGCCACGCCGTGTACGCGAGCTACACTAGATTCAGCTACAGAGACACTGGCCAACAGAGAATCAAATGCAAAGTGTATTGACCTTAAGTACGTCCTGATTTGAGTGACCTTGGTCACGTGGCTCGTGGTCAAGCGTTTGGTATCGTGCGGGATTTTGGAAGCACGGTCGTCAGCTTTCAGACAGTCTCCACTTTGATCCTTTCGGTCTAATCTCACTTATTTTCTGGTGAAAGCCGTTCAGCGTATGTGGTCTGCAAGTTGACCAGGCGCCCTCAGTTAAATTGTCCTTCATTCACTTACCACTGCAGTATCCTGTTACGTTATGTGACTACTCCAAGTTATGTCAACTTGCATGTACACGGAGTGAAATTATCCTTCGTTTGATTTACTAGACTTGTCTGTTGTTTTCTGGCGTAAAACTGGGGTAAACTGTCACACATCCTCTAGCATACTGTCGCGTACGCGCGTATTTTGACACAGAATATTTTTAGGTCATTCGGCGGGATTACTTCGTAAGCAAAAGCTAACATCAGCCATCTTGATCACTGTTGCTCTTACGGCTCTTGCTAATGCCTTAGTTTAAGTCGCGCGCACGGAATGCATCAGTTTTCACACGCTGGCCGATTGCCAAGCCGTATAAGAAAATGGTAACAAATTTCAGATCCGGTTCAAAGCCTCCAGCGGTTGGCAATTGTGATGGCGACTACGAAGTAAGCCCCCGAAAAACCCATATGGATTGGCATTTGCCCCTGATCGACGCGAGCAGTCCGTCTGGTTCCATTGAGTTCACTTTGAGCACTGAGCGTGGCACCAAACCCGAGCAGTTCTTCCCGCTCAAGGTGACCTTGACGTCCGATAAATCATTCTGTGGAATTCGAGTAAGTTGTTCCTCCTCATCGTTCAACTTGTGTAACAGTGGTGTAGTACTATCGTACTTGGGTTACCATATCCTATTCCTGTCTCGTTCGAGCAATCTTAAACAAAATAATTGACTAGGTCGAGCAACATTTTACCGTCCATTCATGGCGGTCATCCGAACATTTCTTTGGCTGGCTGAATGAGTTTGGCTTCCTCGCACACACACTTTCAGGCCCGGTATTTCAACCCCTACTTACAAGTACTTATTCATTAGAATGCACCTAGGCATACTGTCTCAGCATTCTATCGTCACATTGTTTTTTATGTTAAGCAACCATTTTCCACCAAATTCGCCTCTCCCAACCCCTCCACGTCCTCTCATTTTTGGTCTACACTAGCTCATATATCATCTATTCTGTCGGTCCCTCTCTTTTCGACTGACAGCTAGCTTCTTTTCTCTACTCGGTCGTTTACGCCCTGCCCAAACCCAACGGTTTAGTGACAGCACTGAGCAAGTCTAGTGGAACCAATGAAGCGTGAGGGACAACATGTTGCATCAGGCAAAGCACTCTTTGTGTTATCTGTCTACTTTCCTGCGGCACTCCACTCCGACTTTCTGGAAATCCCGCGTATATATTGTCGCACCCTTAATTCATATTGTGTCCGACTTTATTCATGTGCAGATTCTGCTGAGTAGTCTCTTCGGCGGTTCAAACAAACCACAAACCTCTCAGAATTACATAGCGGTGTAACGGTATGTACTACTGATGAATTATACGAGTAGTTTCTGGTCAGGTGTCAAAACACCATCCCTGCATCTGATAGAAGGTGAGGGTTGGTACAGAAATTACGGGGACCGTTAACAGTGTTTGTTCATCATCACTTGATATTCAAAGAACATTCAACAAAGTTCAAGAGGACGCTTGAAAATGTTCACTTTTCAAATAATCTTTGCAAGTGAAATTTTTACTTTCGTGTTTAATGGCTTGTAACCGCATAGTTCGTGGTCGTTAATAAACAACCTCGCAGCGAATGGCGTTTGTTCTTTCACTGGTATGGTTGTTTGATTAGCTCTATGCGCTAACCTCTTAAATGGAGTGTACGAACCTGTTCAGCCTTTCCAGAAACATTTCTCAGCCCTTTATCACTGTCAATGCTACGCGATTTCGCGGAGCGTTACTACACTCCTTGGCATCCCCCATATGTACCTCATGCGTTAGTACCAGAAGTGACTCAGAGGTTAAGTCTGTGGTTCGAACCCGTTCCCGAGTCTTTTTGCTCCAGCTTGGGACTAAACGTTTCAACACTTCCTGGGTCGTAGTGCTCTAAAACACTAAACTAGTACTCCTGACTCACTGATTATATTTCTTTACTCACACGACGCACTTCTACACCCAAATGAACTTTTATTTTAGGTGGTGGAGACCATGGATCCCCGAAACAAACCGGTGCCGTTCTCAACTGAAACTCGGTTCTATGCGGAAAAATATGAAATTGTCTAGACCTATGGACTGTTGGAAACGGCCTCGTACTTTCTTTTTTTGCCAGAAACTTCAAGGAGGTTTTTTGGTAACTTGTTCTCTCCACTTGATCGGCACGCGGTCTCTTTCCTCGACGTGCACTCTTGCTCCTAAACAGTGATACCTGTTTTTTTGGATGTTTTCTCCTGTTGCCTGTCTTACTGCACCTATTTCAACAAAATTACAACTTGTTTTGTGACCAGGCGTGGTTTTCTTTTCACTGCCGGTTTTTGGGAGTCATGACCAACTCCGCGGCGACATACCACAGCGCCATGCCTACCTTGGTACACGTTTCGAGGTACTGTCCGAGGTTGTAGATAAATCTTTTCTCAGGTTAACATCAGTCCGTGCATCGCGCCCCGCGCCCTATTATGGATCAGTCCCTAGTTAGCATATTTCATCTCCGGTCGTAGTGAACTTTCCTACCGCGAAACGAAAACATGTAAGGCCAGAAGAATTACTACTCCTGTTGCATCACACCACTAATTCAAAGTGTGAATACAGCTCATGGTGCAACAACAAAGCGCCGGTGTCCGATTTTAGGGTTCTTTATCACACGCCGTTTCCACTATTCCCTATTATCAGGGAATACACCCAAAAGTATAATTTAATTCAGCTGCTACTTACTTCACACCGGACCCATTACGGTGGGATTAGACCAACATGGCTAGATGACAATCAGGGTGCATCTTACAAATAACGGTCACAACCCAGTATGCAATGCTTTTTATTACTGTCCGGGATAATCGCATTATTCGGTCCTAGTAGAATGGGAGGGGGGTCACCAAATTTGATGGAAAATTGTCCGAACAAAACAGAGCCGTTGTGTCTTTGAGGAAATTTAAAATAAGTCCACTGAGCAAGACTACTACTATTGCCGTTTTATTACAGGTTCATCCACTATCACGCGTGCGACATTGTTGCGCTCAGTCTGATGAGTGGAAGCCACACAGGGGCTCATCTAACTTTCACTATGGTCAGTGCATTCCATATCGCTTTTAGAAAAGTCCAAAAAGACTTAGTTGATCAGCGACCATACGGTTGATAGAAGTAAACCAGGCCTTCATTTGGAATAATAGTTCGAAATGACTGACCGTATAAACAATAGCTAATTTGAAACTCTGCCAACAGGCCTGGAGGGCTGGCGTGGGTGAAAGCTGAACTGTTCAGCTGTAACACCCTTTCGGTGCCTAGCTGCCATGCCACCCAAGGGAAGCACGAGGACTGGGATACTGCCAGGTCGCCCAAGCCTAGACAGGGGAAGTCGAGAGGCAGAGGTCGGGTTCGAACCACGGACCTTCCGGGCAGTAGATTCGCACTCTAACCACTTGAGCCATCTCGCTTTCCAACTAAATGTCTAGGTTGAAAGTTTGTGGTGACAGTCCTACCATTGAATGTTTGTTTTCATCATAGTGGTCTAGATTTGCACACACATAAACACGCCCGTGGTGCCGTTCTTCGTAAACCCTTGGAAGGTGCACGCCACTGCCTCCCCACCCAGTCATGTGAAACTGACCAGTACAAGAGTAAGACCAAAAGTCACATTACCAAACCCTTCGGCAGGACCAGAGGACCTCGAGATTCCAGAAAGGAAATCCCAGACCACTCGTCAAGTAACCATACTCTTGAGGGGAACTACCCATATGGTTACTGAGAACCCTCCGAAAGCCCATGAATGGTTATGCTCTCCTTGTGGCCCATCACATAGAGGAAGATTCAGACGGGATTAAGCTAAAGCTCCCGTCCTAACCAAACTGGTGTGTAACTGAGTGCAGTTCATGAAAACCATACCCGCTTTCTATTACCTCGACAAAAAGTATTGTCTTAAAATTGGCAAGCTACTTCTAAAGAGGTCTACTGACTACTGCCAGGGAAACGGTCAGGTGAAAGAGTGATAGGGATTGGGGGGGGGAAATTCGCGTAGTCTTCAGGTAACGCTAATTAGTTGATCATAAAAGTAACAGGGAAACGCCGGACTGATCACTCCGCCTGTTTATCCCCTTGCAGAGTAAACTCTGACCATTTTCACACATCATATTGTGAATCCGTTTTCTAACGAATTTTTACTGTCCGAAGACCACTGATATCTGAGACTGGGTCTGTTACACATCAGCTTTTGGTAGAACGTATTCACCTCCATGTAATAGCACTGGGACCCATCCTCCTGTTGAAATTTTATTCTTCGCTATGATCATTCTACTGCTAAATTGATAGTAGCGAGAAATTAAAAATGCTATCAACCAACCACTCAGGCTAAGTGACCCGTGCTCATCCTGACAAAAATAACGTCCGAACAGTTTCTTTCTCTACCCTCCAGCTAAGGACTCTAACTGTCCACTCAGCTCCTATTTGTGAAGTTTTTAAAGGTGTCCTTCAATGTTGGGGTCACTGACCCTCTGTCACATAACCTGGCCTTTCAGTTAGGTTACCGCAACTTCGCCGCGGAGCTGTTTATCAGCCAACGCCAACTAAACAGTTACAAACTATTGGACAGGGAAATAACGTCTCATATGCAACTTGTTTTTAAAAACTGAACATCCTCACGCGTTTCCCTGGACTTTCGAGGATATTCATTGACTGTCACGTAATTGTAAACGAACGCTGCAAAGCAGTTCCACCACTCCCGTAAGAAACCTCACCTTCCACTAGACGCGAGGCGGAGTTACGAGAAAACCACCTACTAATTGCATGCCCCATCAGTAGCATCCGCCGTTACACCGGTAGGGCTATGAGGCACTCCTTAAAATGCTGTGGATCTTCGTCAGTGAGCGCTCGAGTACTTGCCATATCCTTACCCAGAAAATTTTGTCGACTGGTCAACCCTTTTATCCGATTTTTTTCCACAAGCTTTTCGACTATACAGCAAGTTTTTTTCGGCACAATTTTTATGCTGAAAATTCCTCTATCGGGTGCACACAACCTTTGTTGACTTGGCTGGACGTAACAAGTCGTGGTCTCGACGAAATCTGCGCAGTTCCGCCATGCTGATAAAAAAACATGTTCGGAACAATAGCACTGTCAACAAATCAGCAATTTACCATGGATCCAGTCAACCTGAATTAACAAATCCTTTTAAATCAGCTAGAGTCTGGTCAACTCCAAGCTAAACACGAGCTTCTGGAAGCCCATACAACATTCCTGGTTGTCTTGGCGAGCCGATAACGCATAAGGTTCTATTCTTTCCCTATCCTTTTTACTCTCAAGTTGCACTGAAAAGTGCATAACACGTGGCACCATCAAGCACACCTGTTGTCTCCAAAATCAACCCAATAGCAACGGATCCATCTTCAATGCAGTTTGAACTGGATTGTCATTTGGCAGAGCTTCTCGTCGCGGTTTCTGAACCACATGTAACTCAAACTTTTCTTCTGTCCGAATCAGTCGACAGTAGAAAATGTCAATTAGGGCTTCATGTTTCCTATCTCAGTGAAGGTGAACGGAGATTTTTCGGATTCCACCGCATCTCTACCCTTGGTGATGAGGTCCTTCGCTGTACATCCATTGTCTGAACGCCTTCATACAGGGCATGCTAGTACCGAATATTCGAAAAACTACACAAGTTCACTGGAAACTGACCTTGATTGGAAGGTACAGTCAGTCATTCCTTCGAACCAAATTAAGCCTATCATACTATGTGTGACCAATGCAGCACTGAGGTTTCTTTCGGACGACACGCTGAAGGCTGACACCTTTGTCGAGAACGGATGCTTATTCCGCCTTGTACGAAAAAAACATATGATCAGTAACACGGGGATGGAGATTAGTATGAGACAAGAACAAACCGGTCTACTCTCTTTAGATTTCAAACGTCACTCAATAACAGGACTGATGTTTTGGATGTTCCGAACAGACGAATTACTCAGTAGCAAATTTACGGATAACCTGGTAGAAACCACTAAATGGCAGGCTACTGCAACGACGATGTGTACTCATCCGGCTGTCCATTCATGGCATCAAACATTGGTTGTACAACAAGTCTTTTGTCTGACAAAGTGCAGAAGCTCTACTCAGTATGGTCAATCCATGGGATTAACATCCCCGTCTCCATTTCAATTGACTTCAGCCGTACCGTCGTTCCATACAGAACCCTTCCGGCTAGCCTGCCGGGTTCCAATAATCCACTCGAAGTTTACGCGAACCTGACTTCTTGCTTTTGCCGAGACAGTGTGCACCCGGGTGTGCAAACCCAACCTCTATGCAACCTCGTACGCACGTTCGAATTCAACTGGGCGGCGCCAAATCTAAACCGGAGCAAACTCCGAAAAACGTGACGGACAATGCTGATCTTCTGGGTTTTACATTTTGCGCAGTTACGATTCGCAGCTCTGGATCGAATTTTACTTCGCTTATAAAAGATCTTCGCTAGTTTTACCGCGCTCCTGTTTATCTTGCTACGCAGCTCTGGATCGAATTTTACTTCGCCTATAAAAGATCTTCGTTAGTTTTACCGCGCTCCTGTTTATCTTGCTGTAAATGGTCTGAGGACCACCACCCCGCTGTTCTGATGACGTATCCCTGATCGCAGTATCCCAGTGGTTCCCATCTGGAGAGAAATCCTTCCCTAGGAAGAAACTGCGGTGTTGAATTGAAGAACACAAAAACAGTAATGAAAATACTAGTGAAATACTGTCATTACTGATAGTAATCGTAATGGTGTTTCTACGCACGGTATTGAATATTGCAGAAGCTTTCATTGAAGAATGGCATAGATTGGTCCTTGCGTGGAATTCTTTCGCGATCGGACTAACCCTGAGAAGTCAGTTGGGGACTTGTAGCCTTCCCGAGGGGACCGTCTTCATCCGGAGGCCGCTTAGACTTTTCCCGGTTAGCTGAGAGCGATGACCACAAAGTGGTCAAACCCGATCACCAATCAATACGTTGTGATACGATTCTGAAATTCCGCCACACATCTAAACTACTCGGAATGCTCGGAATTCCTGCAATTTAGTAAAACATGTTTGTCATGCGTCCAAGCTGTACAGTTTGTATTTTCCCAGTAAGATATTACATGTTTCTATCAGTTATTTGAGGAAAGTTCAATCAGGCTAGTGTGGGTCGATTTGACGTGGTACAGTTACAGTCGAATGCAGCCGAGTGTGCTCTACCCATTAGTGAAGTGAAAACATTCTTTGATGCAACTTCCGTGCGCTGACCAGCCTTCTAGTGATTCGGATGTGGGTCGAAACACGAGCTGCAAGTGGTGGAATGCACCCTGGTATTGTGAACCGGAAGCAAAACGCATAGTTGAAATTTTTGTTATCTGGTTCTCACTCTGCAGAAAATATGGCCAGCCTGTAGCGCAATGTGATTTAACACTGATATTTTTGTTCGATTTCTTAAATAACCTATTACTTGGCGTCATGTGTTAGGGGTGGAATACACACCTTCCAGATTCAGGTTGGAGCATGATTTGAGCAGACTTTACAACCGACAAGTTTGAACAACCTTCATTAACCTGTTCTTTCACTGTCTACAGTCGGAAACCACCAGAACAAAACAGGGAAATTCGACCGTAATCGACAGATGGTTGTAATATATGGGGACGACTAGCCTGACACGTGGGAGTGCCATAAGCATTCACAACGTTGTGCTTTAGATTCCTTGCGGAACTGCAAGGTGATTTTCACATTCTGGCTCCTAATGTACTATTATTCTTTAGTGCATGTATAGAAGTCACAATCTGGGTTTCCAAGTGGGTACATAAATTCGTTCTCTCTACATCATCACAAGTGAGCAAACAGAATGGCAACTGAGAAACTCCTCAGCTGTCTCCGGTCTTGTAACAGACCTAGCATAAAAATGAACACAAATCAATCACAGATTTCCCATTGAGTTGATGACTGCCAATTCTTTCCTTAGAACAACTCACGACAGCTAATTCAGATCAAGTAACTTCTGTGTAAAGTAATCCATTCCCAACGCACTACTCATAGGGTTGCTGAAAATTCTTGGACAGCCCACGACCGGTTTCGCCCTTCTTGGGGCTCACCAGGTAGGCGCAGTCCCCGAGTTTTCGTCAACCTTATGTTCTACTTGAAACCAAATTGCACGAAATTAGCGAACTACACTCATTTAAAAGCAAATTTGGTTTTGCGAGATACTCGCCTGGAATCCAGCTGAATCGCTCAGTTGCCTGGAAACATCACAAACGAGAGATTCAGCTGGGTTCCAGGTGAGTCCCCGGCTAAACCAAATTTGTTTGCAAATGAGTGTACTTTGCTAATCCATTCCCGGTTCTGACAAATGGTCCAACCACCAGCCACTTCTGGCGATTTAATCCTCATGGCAACCAAAACACTTTTCAAACACGGCGTCACCGAAACGATTGTTCATTTCAAGGTGGGCATCGATATAAACAAACTTCCAGTCCAACGAATGGACGTGGTTACAAACATGGTCTTGGATTAAACAGCCCACATGCCTACTAGTGAAGACTTTTCCTTTGTAATATGAAAGTATGTGTTGGTCAGCTACGAAGTTGTTCTTTCCCCCCAGAACAGGGGTGAGAAGTCGCGTTAATCAAATCATTTCCCCCGGGTCTGACACATAATTTCGTTTTTTAAAAGGAGAATTGTTTGCCACTTTTGGACGAAACAAAAAGGGCAAAATACTATCACGAAAACAGCTGCTACAGATGAATTTAACAATAGTGTGAAATTGCCAACACCGGAAGCACAGAATCGCCAGCACTGCTTGGTTAGTGTCGCCTAAGGCATGTGAAGGCAACGTCAACCAATCAGGACACTGGGGAACCACCATACTCATGTATATGCACCTGTTTGTGGTCAAACGATCACACACTCGTAGAAGTTACTCCACACATACACACATTGGTGAACAACGGTCTCCAGTGAAGCCTTAAGCAGCCGAAGCACGCCAAATCGATACATCATTGTCTGGTGAACACACGATACCAGGCTTACCGTTCTGAATTGCACTTGTTTGTGTATGCTGCGTTAAAGATTCGGTTCAGTGCACCCTCGAGTTAGCGTGTGCAAACAGACCCGGTAGATGCATGTTTCTACACACTGTGTGCGCGTGGGTTTGTACACTCTCCAGCTTGCTTCACTTCTTATATTTTGTCATTCTAAAAGACGTCACGTTAAGCCGGTAAACCCATTCGACATGCACCAAGATATTTGGTGTGACGGTAGTTCTGCTCCCGGTGGCCCATCGGAAAGGACTTGGCCTGTGTCGCTTGATCAGACAAAACGTTTCGAATCGACGGAATATCTTGCCAGATTGAAGGCTACCGAATCGTCTAACTTTACCCCGACTGAAACCCAGTCTGGGCTAAGTTTGGAAGGTCTACAATACGCAACCAGACTCCCTCAGTTTCGATCGGCAAATGATCGAAGGAAATTGGACCATGACGTACGATATGTGGAACTGGACGATACAGCTACAGAACCTTTGTCGGAGAATAATGCGTCCATGCCCAATGTGTTGTTTCCAGCCAAGGGTCTTCTGAATGAGTCACCTGCAAGAAGTATGGAAGAGTTGACCAGAAGGAAGAGAAAAGTAAGTTTTGCGAGTCCCGTGGGTTCCCTCATTTGCACTTTATTCCAAATCAAAGGCTTCTAGCTGAAAGACTAGGGTGGATACTGCTCGAGACCGAAGTATCCAACTTCATCCCTCATGTTAGTTAGTCTTGATGAGGCTCAAGATGATGTTACCTTAGTCGTTGTTCTTGTTGTTGTCGTCTCAAAAGTGGACCGTTAGTCTATTTCCCTGGCAGTTTTTCACGAGATTTTACGATATCGATCCTGCAAGAACAAGTAATTATTCACCGACGCGCAGCTGTTTGTCACGTTGTAGATAAATGTAATCTTCTAGTGTGAGAAATGTCTCCTTCAACAGCTGAACGGGAGCATAATTGAGAATTACATTTTGAAACACAAGTGAATGCCCACCGGATGAAGCAAATTATGATGTGTGTAACTGGGTATATTTTCCCTGAATCGACTGAATACAAGGTCCCTAGTCTTTATCGAAAGTCACCAGGAGCGATCAGTCAAGCAACTCTTCAAGGCTCCAAGACTCGAAATCCGATGATCCGTTGCAACGAGGGAACCAACAGCTAAAGACTAGCACAGACGAGAGATTCAACCAGGATTCATTTGAGTTTCCTGTTAATAACAACCTAATGTGTAAACGAGAGTGTACTTGGCCAGCTGCGCACAATCTGGCGTTCAATTAGAACACGATGTTGATGGCATTTTGTAAATTGTGTCTACCTGGTGAGCTACGGGTGAAAGGAAGAAGGCCTTCTAAAATATGAGAACACCAACTTAACAGTTACAGACTATTGAACAGGGGAGCAAAACTTTCATATGCATCTCGTTTACAAAACTGAATATCCATCTTCTCTTTGAATGGGTCCTCCTGAACTTTTCTGGATATTCATTGGCTGTTACTCAAATGTGAGCAAATGCTACAAAGAGACTCCACAAATTCCGTAATAGATCTCACTTTTCAAGAGACGCAAAGCGGATTTACGGAAAAACAGACTACTCGTGTGCCTCATCAGTAGTACCCACCGTTACACGGGTAGAACGAAAACTGCAGTGGAATGTTCAGTAACTTTCAGCAACTTTACCAAAAGAAGAGTTGCAGCAGCATGTGGGAGCAAGGTATCCTTTGTCTAAACGGATTTCATTTTAGCCTAAACCAGTCGGCAGACTTGTTATCATAGACAGAGTCAGTTGGCCAATCCAATCTAATCTCATTTTGTAGTGACCTTGAATGGTTGAACGCGTTGTACGACTAGGTTTTTCGGAATTTGATAACATGCACCCCATGACAGTGTCATGACAGTGTCATGAAGTCGCCCATGTTTCCCACGACAAGTTATCTCTTGGGGTGAAATGGTTTTTACTCAACGGCTGACAAGGTCCACTGAAAAGCAACTACACAGTTTACACAAGTTTTACCTGGACGAGCTTGCCACTCGACGATACCGTCTCTATGAGCCAGATATCAGTGATATACCCTGCCTCAGAACCCCTTACAAGTTACGTCATTATATTTTTTGGGAGAACGACTGGATGGTAGTTTGTAAAAACACCCATCAGGTTCCTTTCGAGCGCAGCTACCAACTCACCTTTGGGAACATGGGCCTATCTATTCGTCTCTGTACAACAGGCCTTTTGGTTGGATCTAGGTCAAAACCTCAAGCTGACCGACCCACTCACTATACAGGGCAGAATAAAAACCAGTCCTTGATGAGATGAGAGGTAGGAATGACTTCTGGGTCTTCAAAGAGTTTCCAGCAACCTTATGAGTAGTGTGTTTGGTCTATACAATGTACTGTGATAGTGGCCCATCGTATCAACTGAAACATGAGGCGACCTGTGGCGGCACATTCAATTAAAGAAGACCATCGTAAATGAGAAGTGAAGGCTGAGCTTCTGAGAAAATCAAATCGGTATGCAAATGAGTGTACCTCGCTAACTCCTGGACTTATTCATACATCTAACGTTGTTGTATTCTACTATAAAACAATTACGAAGGTGTCAGATGATTAAGGACTTTGGATGTCGGAAAAACCGAGCGAAGATTGATAGGAAGACAGTGCGACGCCCCACTCCGCGATTTATCGACTGTGCTAATTGAGACCAGGGCGAAACCAGTTAAAACTCGTCACTTTCTATATGCTATCGAGCACAGTGCGTTACTCGAAATGAAAACAGCCAAGACAAGGATGCACACGACGATGTCCGTTGTTAGGACGGGAGATTGGCGAAGAAGCTGCCAAACAACAAAAAATGGTTGATCTTTGAGTTGTGGTCGAAGAACGCAGCCCTGGCTAAGCGATAATACCTGTCAATAGTTGGACAACTTGATTTAGTAGCTAAGTCCTCGTTCACGCTTCGGAATGCTGTTTGCGGAAAGTGTAGTACAGAAGATTGATTTTTTGTTATGATGTTGAGAGAATGTGAACTGGGACGTCCTTGGTGGAACCGGCCTCATAAACAGGGTGATTTCCGACAACATTCGACCATGACAGGTAGTGAGTTGGGGTAAATGGACTGTCCGGCAAGAAGTATTTCAGCACACCGTTTAAAAATTGCTTAGTACTGCATCAGGTAACTGTTTGCGGTAAAACCAAGAGTTTATACATTCCGTACTCTGGGCATTCAAATGACTACCTGAATACCTACAGTAAGGATTAAACATAGTAATCTTTATCCTTCCACTACGGAACGGAGGATTATTTCCCTCGGGAAGGTCAAAGAGGACAATTCCAGAGTGCACTTACTGAGGACACTTTGGGCAATTAAAGAGGCCTGGAAACCTTCCTGTTCCCGAGCAAATTATTTTTGTGTTTGCCTAAATTGCTGAATTTATAAGAAGGAGGGATATGACTAGCGTCCCCCTTCAGTCCATAAAATGCGAGTAACGCGTTCACGAATGTTACAAACTCCGAAATAGGCACCTCGTGTTGCAGCTGTTTGTATGGGATGTGCACGAGCACCCTATCGTTTTGGGAGGCTCATAAGGCGAAAGGAAATGACCCCTTCTCAGTATATAATAACCACGCCGGACATTTAGCTTTTTAATCCTCCCAGATTTTAACGACTTCCGCATGCCAGCCGAGTGGCTTCTTTATGCCTCAGTAAGATCTACCTTATAGAAATCGCCTCGGAGGGCGATCGACAACAGGGTGATTCGTTTTGGACTGATTCGTCCTGAAAAAAACTACTGACTCTAGCGAGACTCTGACTGGCTATGGAAATTAGATCTCTAAACACGCATTGCTGCGTAATAACCATGTTTCTCCGTAGCCCTGGAGTAGGCTCGGGGCTGAATAGGTGGGTGTCGTCGCTCTCGTCTGTGTGCGTTTTCTCCACTTGAATGAATCAGCCGGAGCCTTAGAGGAAACTTCAAGATCCAAATGCGTCATTTCAACTTACTCACAACTTTCTACCTTCCGCTTCCGGAGTACATTGCCACGACTTCATTTGTAACAGTTAAAAGTGTGGATTTCTGCAATACCAACAATGGCGGTCAAAAATGCATTCCCGTCTGGTTGTATTGAGCAGAAAAGAAACGATCGATGGACAGCTGAATGACCTTATACCATAGCTTACATGTTTTAGACACTAACCTTTTCCAGTGATAAGGCAATAGCCAAGAAATTTGTCCAAATTCTCAGCCCTGTGTGAACCGATGACTACTCGACACGTGAAAACATCCACTCCTCATGTGTAGGCCCGATAGCTCAGTTAAACGCAGCGTTTACACACATGGCCTGGACAGTATACGTAGTTGACAAGCTCTGACCCTCTCAAGCAGAAATGCACCGTCGTCAAAGCTATGGTCTCACCAGTACGCCCAATGTGTGCATCAGATTCGATGTATACCAAATCAGAGCTGCTTACAAACTGCCTGGGAGGAATATCTATTCAAAACAATCCTTCGAAGGACACAGTAGAGAATAAAACCGAAAAAAATCTGCTCTTAGAACTCCGCGTCGAATGGGGTATCTAAACAACTAAACATCTAGCGAAAAACAATCATTTGCAAATAAATTCGGTCTTGTGAGTGACTCACCTGAAACCCAGTTGAATCTCTCGTTTACGACGTTTTCAAGCAACTGACAGTGCTGCACCAGGCCGCCTCATGTTTCAGTTGCTACGATATTCAAGATATCGCGATACATGTATAGACGTAAGACATTACTCTTAAGGTTGCTTGAAAACATCACAAACGAGAGATTCAGCTGGGTTCCAGGTGAGACTCGCAAAACCAAATTTGCTTTTAAATGAGTGTCGTTCGCTAATTTCGTGCGATGTGGTTTCAAGTAGAACATAAGGTTGACGGAAACTCGGGGACTGATGAGCCGCAAGAAGGGCGAAGCTGGTCATGGGTTGTCGACGAATTTTCAGCAACCTTGTGAGTAGTGTGTTACAACTAAACATCTAGTTTCAACAGCAAATATGAAGCTCGACGCTGAGAGTTCCTGGTCCTAAACCTTAACCTACCTTCAGTTAAAAGAGGAAAACTTATTTGGGCCAAATTCTACTGTGTATATCAGTTCATATGTAAGTGCGGGCATACGCGGTAGGTCAGAGTGCCAGAAAGCAGGAATACGTTCCCTTTTATGTCTACAACGCAATAAAAGACAAAAGCTCGAGACCTGTGCCAGACTGCAAGCTACCGAAGTCAAAAACTGGTGAAACTCTTTTAGTCACAGGATTTAACCTTAAAACGCTCACCATCCTGTTCAGGCATCAGAACTTTCTGAGGCTAGTGCAATAATTCGTTTCCGCAAAAGATTCGATATAACCCCAGGATTGTCTTAGACTTAACACGTATTCCGTCCTTCCTCACTCACTGATCATTCTGTAAGCAGGTTTTATACAGACTACAAGAAACTCCGTTTTCTTGAATTGTATGGACGAGTCAATAGGAAATGCATGTATCTGTCATTTTCCGCCCTGAATTCTGCAGAGATGTCATTGTTTCAAATCCCTCCAAAATATATATACGATCGAACCAAATCAGGGAAACTAACCAGCTTGGAATGGACACGGCGGAATCCGTAGAAGCCATACACTCTTGATGCCTGGGACATTCCGTTGTGCACCCGTTGTTTGTTGTTTTTACACCATGCTGGTTTGACTCCGCTAAGATCCAAACCCGGAACTACATGTGTTCTTTGCTTAGGCCTAGATCATGGATAATGTGGTTACACAAAGAAGCACTTTAAGTGAACGGACATTGATATCCATTAAATATGAGGGTACTTCCTAGGACTTCCTGGATTCTTCAAGTCTGACAGAGCAAAAACGTTTTACGTATTAGTCATAATTTTACTGAGAAAGTTTCGGCAGCCCACGGGTTCATCAGGTAGCTTCGGTCCCCATGAAGAACGAAATCGGCCTTGAGTTGTCCAAGAATTTTCAGCAATCTTATGAGTAGCTTGATCCGCGGTACCTCGAACATCGCAAAAAGAGAATCGCAATGTGACCTCGTATAATCGGTGCCTGTTGAGCAAAAACAGGATATTAAGAGAGCAATCAGTTCAGGTCATCTTATCAGCTGCCGAACTTTCAGTAACCGGAAAATGGACCAAGAGGAAAAATAGAGATAAGCGTTGTAGACGATAGCATAATCAGTGAGTTCGTTTTGAACTACCTTACTTACCGGATGAAACAGGAAACTGGGTCGCTACGTATTCAAGGCGGTAGCTTTGGTGGAAAGGCGCCACTGACTGCATGAACGAGCCATGTTTCTGAACTGACGACCGGGATTCCCATCCGAGCGGACGATAGTTGTCAACCTGACTGAGTTTGCCGGTCAGTGTTTTCAAACTTCATTATCGGACCATCAGACCACGCAGATGCTTCGGAAACACCTATGGTCAAACACCGAGTATCTCTGCACATCCACTACCCGTACAGACGAGGATTCTATTGCACAAAGCTGCAGTATATTCTATGCCCTCGATAAACATCACAGATGCCGGAGGTTGGCAAAAGCTGTCCTGGTCCTTCAGATTTATAAAATGCTCTCTTCAGAAACACGCAGAGGACTTCGAAGCACCAGGTAAGTAACAAAGTCGAAGAGGAATGGTGAGGGAGGACACCCTTGTCTTACACCACTGCAAGTGGTGAACTTAGGCAAAAACTCACTGTCTACTCGTACGTGTCCACAAGAGTTTGCATACAGCGCCCTCATAAGAGATATATACTTAGAAGGGACAGTTTTGATAATCAGACGCCGCCAGAGATCTTGATGATTGATAAAGTCCACAATCTCCATCAGGCAAAGAAAAATGGCTCATGTGCGAGGTTTGAAATGGTGGTTGTGTTCAAGAACTTTTTCTAGGTAAAGATAAGGTCTATCAATCCTTGGCCAAGGCGAAACCTACCTTTATTCTAAGGAATCTGCCTCTCCATATAATCGATCGATCATGTTGCTGATATCGGGCTGATCTCATGTTCCTGTTAGGCTTGTTAGTTTTCCCTCAAAAACCGTTTTCAAGGAGGCTAGCTCAGATGTTCTCTAAAGTCTTCCACCCACCGCTCACAAGGACAATTCTGAGGACAAATTACGGTTGCATTTTTCGGGAGCTGTTTCAATGACACCCGTCCACTTCTGGCCGGTTCAGCAAATCAGCTAAAACAGAATGCGGCCGTTGCCTGCAGCACAAGCTCTGTCCATCTCCCTGGCCTTCGAAACTCACAAGCGTTCTCTGTCATTCTTTTTTGATTATCGAGTGTTTGAGGGGTCTGCGTGCGCCATCGCCAATAACCGAACCTGCACAGTTGCATCATAGGAGTCCAGTTACGCAGCCCAGAAGAAACGGCTATATGATCCAGCTGAGTCCATAACTGGCTTATGGTCGATTACCTCCAAGTAATTCGGCATTAGTGCTCTGTTGAAAGTCCCTACTGGTCAGTAACAGAGGCGTTCGGAAGAGTCACTTCCCTTCATCCGCATGCTGAGCATCAACTCCGAATCTTCCGCCCAACTGTTCTTCGTCTGAGCTCAGTTGTATAACTTGGGAATTCACATCAGCCGTTCTTCGTGCACGCCAAAACAGTCGCGAGAGGTCTCCATGAAAACCCATCTTTCTTAGTTCCAGAACTGCAGTTTATCTAGGCACAACACAGAGACATCGTTCACAGCATCGACTTGCATTTACCTTGACTGACAATAGTACAGGTCAAAGACGACCGTTCACTGGGACCTAGTCTGACAAAACACTCTCAATCCACATTGTAGATAGCACGAGTAATTGCTTCAGGATTACTAGATACACAAAGAGTGAAATATGAAGCATCTGAGGCAGATGCATGACAGAATTGGGGCCTTGCGTGCCTGCGTGCGTTGGAAGAACAACATTTATCGACAGACGGGGGAAGCAAAGTTTCATTGTGAAATGTCTGTTACTCACAGCAGCACAGAGTAGAGATATTGGAAGATGCAGTGTGAATCAGATCTGCTGAGTTTCAAAACAGAGTATTTCGGGTTACTTTTCCGGGCCAGCGGTGGGACACGGAACAATAGTTAAAGGCTTGACCGCAATTGACCAAGCGGTTGCAGGAGTTGTGAGTGAGGACAAGTGACTGAAGAGCCACAACGGCGAAAGGTACTGCCCTGTCACTTGGGCCGAAGAAGGCGTTTGCATTATGTGCCTCATCGTTAGCATTCTACTCAAAAGTCTGAAACACTTGGCTGAGGGGGGCTGACTTGGCCCAAGAGTGCAAAAAATATGACGCAAACGTCTCAGTTCTGTTACCTTCGTGTATGAAAGAGGCTTTTGAAGTCGACCGTTGGCGATTGGAGCGTGCGGATTGTAGGATCGGTCTTTTCTATCCGTTTTCTTTCAGGGCGAGGCAGCATTACTACTTTCATAAACCTGGTCGCTGGTCGCCTGAAAGAAATACATTTACGCTCTCACCACAAGGGACAGGGGGGCTTGCCACCCTTCATTTGGCTACTCCCGTTTGACCTTCATGGCATGGTCGCACTCTGTAGAACGAAATTTCTTTCAGTGTAGCCCGCATGGTTATTGACCGACCAGCACGTCAAGTTGGGATATTTCGGTCATCAGCTGGAACCGCGTACTTCACAAAGAATAAAGCTGTCCTATTGTGTGTACTCCGTAGAAGACAGAGGTCTAGAAACTATCCACTCGATCCTAGTGTTTGAGTTCGGTTATGGCGTCCAAAATGGATCAATTTGGAGGTTACTCAAATACCTAGTTTTCAAAAGATTGAGAAGCCGCCGTCCCTATGAAATGATTTACAAACCAAATGTAACGGTATTAACAACCCGTTTCCTTCTGCAAAACATAGAATGCATTCCGTCAGTTGAGCACGTATAGCTTGCATGAGCTAAAGAATGAATTTCGTCACGAAAAACCGCAGTTTCACGATGACCAGCTGCCCCATGTTTGCACTCAACAAACAAAAGTGATGTAGGTGATCAGCAAAGTACATTTGTACAAATATACTTGCTCAGCTGTGTACAACACTTGTTTTGTTGGCCTTAATCCTTTCCAATCTAGCTTCCGTCTACATCCTGTTTCCACAGGTTTCAATGCAAAACTGGCGCAGCAAAACTACCGAAATTCACCAGCAATTTTCACTCATGAAGCACAGTCACGTGCGGTTGTTCATGTCTGGTCGGCACGCAGTCAGTTGTACGAAGCAGTGCGTCAAGTCACAAAAATCAATCAATGCGTCTGATTTGTTACTTTATTTCCAAGTGGCAGCTGGATAAAGCTACAAGCAAAATAAAAGCAGCGAAAGATAAAGATAGGGACTAGATATTGTAGCACCAAGAGGTGGCAGATTCCAAACCCCCTTTCCTGTAGATTTTCAAGAGGTGCGCAGCTTGGGATTCCTTATAAGGAAGTAACATCTATCCGATGTATTTTCATGAAGGAAACTACTGACAAGGTTGCTGAAAACTCTTTGAACTTGTGAGTAGTTTACTTTATGAATATCGTACTAACTGAAACATGAGACGGCCTTTGAGCAGTACATTCAATTGAGGAATATTATAAACGAGAGATTCAGTTGGGTCTCTTGTGAAAACCAAATTGTTTCGCAAATAAGTGTACTTGCCGAAGCCTTTACAGTGCTCCTGGGCCTCTCAGCATAGACTTGTGGTGGTTACCGTCCCTAAGAAGTCTCAACTGGATAGAAAAAACTATTAATATTAGCCAGGTATAGGCCGCAGAGAAAACAATCCAAGGAAATCTTGACTCACCGTTTACGAGAGGAAATCCCGAAGGTCCCCATTCCGTTGAAACACTACACAACAAAGAAGTTATATTCGCTCGATATTCAAATCTTCCGTAGGCGTAATATTAATCCACTGATGTGAAGGGATATGTCCCGTGTTTTCAACTAAAATGTTTGCTCACGTTGGGAATTTGTGATGGTCAGCATTGTTCAACCAGCAGATTCAAGACAACAGTCACTCAGCAATGCGCAGAGACAGTTTGAGCGAAAATATGTCTTCTTACAATGTTGTGGCCGATACTGAAATATGAAAAGAGGTGATGCTGAGCAGAAAATATAGCAGTTTACAAGTGTTACAGACTAACCACCTAAGGGCAACGGTCGGACTAAAAAATTCTAAAACCTCTCCTACGCTCAGCACTTTCTTATTTGTTTTAAACTGAATCGTCGACGGTTGGATTCGATGTATTTCAAGGAAATAGTGGCAACTGCAAAGCTGTTCAGACCCAGGAATTCACAACCTGAAACAACAAGTGGACCCTCAGCGTTAACACCAGAACTAGGTGATGAGCGATATTTGAGTCAATACTCTCATACTACTTTTTTGCGAGTAAAGTAGTCAAATTTGTTAAAATTAAAAGCATAGGCGATCGATTTTTAGCGTCCCATGGATCGTGCATCAATCCTCCGCTGATTTGCACGTCTTTCCACGTGATAGTGTAAAAAAATATCTGACTGTATCGTGTACATCCGGGTAAGATTGTGCTATTGTTCACTCAGAACCCTGTCAGTCATCTTGTGTCAACTCTCACGACTGTTATTGGCTCGCGCCATGTGACAGGATTCCTCGGCTAACGGAAAAATGATTTGCTGCATCCTGTGAGTAAAGCCAATCTTGATAGCGTCCTGCATTCCTAGTGGGAATCAGTCATCTTTTGCGAAGTATTTTCGGGGCAAGTCGTACCATAACTCTACCCCATTTAATTTTTGCGTGAGAGCATTGATAGGAGGTAATGGAAAGGGTAGAAGCTGACTGGGGCTGTTGATGTGCTGTGACTTAACGAATACACGGTCCAAACTTATTGTTTGATGTCCCATAACACATTAATTTAGACTGAGTCTGCTGATGTGCACCTGAGACAAGCTTCATCGGGAAAATTACGTGGGTATCTCTTCTTTCCAGACTGACTCTCTCAGAGTTCTAAGCTGACAAGATGCAGATAACAGGTCAGTTAAAAAACCTTCGACAACTATCCAGTGCCGAAAGACATCCTAAACGTTTGTGCCGATAGTCACTAGTATAAAATATGTTAAGCTAGTCTCGCTTGTCAAACTACGAGACAATTTGCCACCTTCGATAATATACCTTGCTTTTTAGTACACTTATCTGAAAGGTTCCGTTTGTTTCCTTGCGAGCAGTTCCTGAACCTAACGACTCAGCCCTCGAGACCCAAATGACCAATCGATGGCTTGGTTACCAGGGCACTCCCAAGAGTTCCATTGAATGATTTCAGTCCCCGATTCTCTTTGACAGTCCTTCACTGTCAGTTGGTTGATAACCAGCCTTCTGCGATCACTATGCGCACAGCATGAACACATCCACCAAGCGGTCAACTTTGAAGTACTCACAGCGTTTTCTACAACGAAACATTGTGTACGATCATTTTGTTCCAGATACCCTCAAAACTTTTGATCAATCATTTGAAGTTCCTCCAAGAGGTCATGACACTCCCGGAAGAAGCTACCTCTCCAAATGGGCATGTTCTCATTGGCCTCTTCAAGTGGATGGTTTGTGTATTTTTTGTCACATGGATGAAGCACGCATTCAGTCAAGGGAAAAAAGGTTAACCTTTCCTAGAAGAAATAGCTTACTTTGCTACCAGAGATTTGTGCGTCCCTTCTGGAACTGACGAAAATTTGTCAGTCTGTTGAAGTGTAGGATGGAGGAGATTTCGAAATTTCGTCCAGTAGCAGGTGGAACCAATGAGTGCCGCAAAGCCGAAAATCACTGTCAGTTTCTTCATCCCTACTGGGAATCGGCAGCAGCACGTACCTCACAAATCCCCGGGGAGTTCGTGATTTGCAACCTCCCGGTTAGTAGTTAAAAAGCCGCTGCTCAGACAAGTTATAGCCTTACTCATTCTACAGTCACGGGATTCAAATCACGTGATCGCATGTAGCTTAGCTCCTCGGGTGAGGGCTTCTCAAGTGAAGAGTTCTCACATCGTATGAACTACTTGTGATTTGTTGTTTGTAGGATGAGCTTTGTAATTTTTCAGACGCTTTTTTAAATAGGACGAGGAGAAGGAAGTGAAATGTCCGCTAAAAGCTGAAAGTTTTTCTTTCGGATCCGTGGAGTGCTTTCAAGTCCTTTGAGTGTTTCAACCATAAGATCAATGGGAATTTATAAAGTGTTACCAGATGCATATCATCCCTTATTCCTAGGCCACCTTTGAAGTGCCTCACACTACTCACAAGGTTGCTGAAAACTCTTGGACATTATTTTTCGTACCAGTATTGACAATCCGGCGTGGTAGGAGTACAACGACTATGGCTTACAATACGTACGGGAAGCGTTTCAGATTTCGTACAGTTTGATGCATTTTGATTGATTCTTCTCGGTGGCCGCTTCCCAAGAGGGGGGATAGGAATGTGAATTTTACAACTAATCGAAAATTCAATAAAGATTTAATCCTGTCAGTAAATCCAGTCTATGCTGAAAAGCCGGGAAACACTGTACGACTGTTACATCCTTGTCAGGGATCATCAGCAGTACGCATCTCACGAGAATTCAGACATTCTCGAACCCGCCACCTTCCGGCTAGGATGAATGTGTTCGCTAAGACCGACGCTTGATATGAACGACTAATCGTATCGTACTATCACTCACTGGGTGAAAGACTCAGTCAAACTAATGCTCAGACAATTGTGCATCCGCAGACTTTAGGACACCTGTGGATCGGTAGTCAGTCCGTAACGTTCCTGTCACCAACAGGCATTTATGTTGCCAGCAAAAGCCAACTGACGAAGCACTGGCGCATGGTACATTGTGTTTCATCAACCTATACTCTAACAAACCAGAATACGTGAAATACAAACGAACAGCTTACCCTGGCAGGCACTGATATACCTTCAAGTGAGATTTCATCCTTTGAGTGAAACCGGTCTATGCTGAAACTGCGAGAAACAATGTACATCGGTTTCATCCCTACCGAGAATTATCAGCAGTGCACGAAACTCACGAAACTCCAGCAGACAGTTTCAAACCCGCTGCTTTCTGGTCAGTGAATGAACACTTAATTGTTTGGCCGGAAGTGGCTAATCAGTAGTGTGATTAGCTCTCACTTAGACAGGATGTAGTGCTCGTCATCCTTCCGTCCCGAAAACCACGTCGCGTGGTCACGTATTGACTGGCTCATCAAGTGATGACTTCTCAAAAGGAGGTTTCACACATCCGGGAAAATTATCCTTCCTCTGGGCTGCTTGTCGACTCGTGGTAACCTGAGGGGATTTATCAGGAAGGTCATAATCCTAAAAGCAACCACTGAATGCCCGAAATCTACTGAGACCCTCAGCTCTGCTGGATGTTGACCAGACAGACAACGCCCCGTCAATATACAGCGCCTCACAGCCTTTCTGTCAAACCCAGACAGCGCGAGTCAGCGTTGATCAAGGTCAAACAACGCCCCCGCAATATGCAGCGCGTCGCAGCCTTGTACCAAGGCCAGACCGCGTGCGTCAGCATTGGACCAAGTTAGACAGTGTCCCTCCAATAACTAGCTCGAGACCGTCGTATTCTCGCACTCGCACGCACTCACGCTCTCGCACTCGCTTGTTCGGAATATAGCTGTTGTGTTCCCTTCTGTGAGTCTTTTTTTCGGCATTAGGCACTGGAACGGGTCAGCAGTCAGACACAGCAGATTGGTGAATCAGCAGACATAACAGGATTTGGCCATAGTCAATGGAGAAAACTGTCCAGCAAGTTCAAAGCGTCTGTGTCGCTACCTGACTGGAACGTTGTGACAGACGAACCCCCAGTCGATTTAACCAACTACATCGATGAACCATGATCACGCTCACCTGTTCAGACGTTGTAATTCAGTCGCGTCCACAAAGCGTTGGTGTAGCTGTGGTAAAACGCTCTCTTCAGATGTCAGGTGTCCGAAGTTCAGATCGCCGAACAGCCTAAGCTCGCCATTTTCGTGTGGAGTCACCGGACTAATTGCGCCAGGGCAGGAGGACGATTATTCAAACGAGAGTGATGTAAAAACAGTATTGTACACAAAAAGCAGGGTGCCAGATTGTCGCGATTTTTTTCTGGATGTGCAATAATAGTAATAAGCATAATATTAATCCAAAAATCTAAGGGGCAAACGTCTTGGGTCTGGAATTAAATGACCAGGGAGGTTTCATCCTCATTGGATGCTTGTTTTCGGGTCACACTAATCACGTGACAGATGCGTAGAGGTGATTCTTTACTACTTTTCCGTGCTTAGTAGATGAATAACGACATGCACAGAACAACTAAAAAACTCATCCTCGTCTTCCCGCTGAAATCATATACCATGACCCTCGAAAATTCATCTGCACGAGGCCATTTTCTCTCCCTATAACTCACCAGAATGTTGTCAGTAGGAATGCTAACAAGAACCTTTGGTTGGGAATCAAAAGCTCGCACATCACCCGACCAATCCTGAATGACTGAGGAAGTTGAATTTTTCTGGAATTTTCCTTGCTAGAACACTTCACCTTTCGAACTCATTGGTCTCATGAGTAGTGTGTTCCCTCAGAAAAAACATACTTCCAACTGAAATATAAGGCGGATTTTGTGAAGCACATTGATTTGTGGAATGCCATAAATGATAGGTTGGCTGGAGTCTTTGCTAACACCAATGAGCATGTTTCGCCAAACGTTATTTTTCGTTTGTGTTGGTTTTGGTAGGCAACGTTTCATTGTCTGCTGGGGAATGTTTCGCGTTTGACTTCGTCAGGTCAGGTGAGCGATTTGACAGAAAGATCAGGTGGTCCTAATTCGGCTTGCGTTAAGAACTTCGGGTCCTAATACCATCCTGCCGTGGATACCATCCACATACTTTAGTTTACGGCGACTTTCTCCTGGGGAAATGCCTCTACATCTTGGGCATCAGCCCAAATGACACATGGAGAAGCTTTCCTACAGCAAACGTGGTCGACAGTGGTGATTGTTGAGTCTCCCGTTCAAATCATTCTAATTTGCAAACGTTGACCCATCCTAGGTGTTCTGGGTTAGACGGCTGCTCAAGTAACTTCTGACATCTGACAGGATACACAATCTGAAGTCTGATCAAGTCATCAATCATATCTGCCGACTAAGCCAACAGCTGTCAAGGTCAAGATTCACAACAACATTTGAAGCCCCGTCTCTATCCTCTTCTACTCCTTCAAGACTTAAGGATGGTTTGTGTGAATAAGAGGATGCCCGCGTTTGTTTGTTTTTTACAAAATCCTTCAGAATCCTTATTGTTTCCTTTTTTATCATCGTTCGATGTCAGCTGGACCACTTACAATGCTGTCTCAAACGCTATGAAATCGAGCGCGCTGAGGCGGGTCAAGCAGTCAAGCGGATCGAAGAACGTTTGAACGAACTGAAACTAAGGACAGCGGACCTTCTGGGCTATGTGAGTTTCTGTTTCATATTCATGAACAACTAAGGATGATTGTGAATGTTCAAACTGTTTCTAGACTTATCACCGCTGGTCAGAGTTTGGCGAAGCGGTACACGCTTGCTTCCACCGGTGGCTTCCATACCACTGGAGTTGGTGACGTTGTGTAGTTGTTTATCGCCGAAGCGTCCGCGCGTTGCTTCGTTCGATAGGACAACACACCAGCAAGTAGCGTTTAAGCACATCGGCTGTTATAAACTAGATCTTGCAACCCCACTGGAGAACCTGACGAGGATAGTGAAAATGTAAGAACCTCTTCAAGTCTCAAGAAGAATTCACAGAGGATACGTCCATATCTTCCACCCTACCTGATAAACAGTAGATCCATTCGATATTCACAAATGAGGGCACAACCCTTTCATGAAGTTCGTGTTGATGAAATCTCTTCTGCTTTGAGTTTCATCGGTCAATTATGCGGACATCTCGAGAGTTTTGTGGTTCAAAAAAATTCTGTCGCAACAAAACGGAACCCACTGAGTAAATGAGACCTGTTAGTTCCCAAAAAATTCACAGCAATTTTCACTCTCTCTTCAGATAAAAGCGGAAACTGCGTATTATATCAGAAGCCAGAAGGACTTCGAGGATGGATCATCCTCGAAGAAGCGACCTAAACTGGTGTCGCAGGGTTAACAACAGCCTTTTTGATTCATCCAAGACACGCATGGTGTATGCTGAAGAACTTTGTTCACCAGCACAAAGGAAATAGAATGAGTGTGTTGATGAACACAAATTTTCTCACCTACTTGCACATATCTCCAAGTACATAATGAAAAGAGGAATGCTGGGTGGCTAAGCTTACCTGGTGAACCTAAAGAAAACGAACCGAGTGCGTGGTTCCTCAGCCCTGTACGCAGTGTCACATCAGGGAGGCTGTGTCCTGGATAGAGCTTGTTGACCCTTTTTATAGAATAGAAGTTTCGAGTGCGAATTTCAGGGTGGCGGGGGAAGCGAGTACGGATCTGTCCGATAAATCAACTGAGTGTATATGATGAACTAACAAGATGTCCGTCCAGTCCTCTGAAAACGAGTCCTTTGGTGAGGTTTCTTCACAAACCGTAGCTAATTCTTGAGTGCAACTCTACACAATCTGCTGACCCAGTTTTAGGACTGAACTTGCAGTAGGCCGAAGAATCCACACTGTGTCGCCCACCTAATGCCACTGAGTATTTCCAAGTATGTCTTTCTAGCCCGTTTCAGGGTGACTGCTATTGCATGGTCGCTAGGTAGCGAGGAGATTCGGAAGTTTATGTTCAGAGTTTAGAGCCGAATCTACGCTGAAAGCCAAGAAGTAGCGTATAGTTGTTTCATCCTTGTTGGCATCTCAGTAGTATCTACGTGGAATGGAACCCACGATCTGCCGCTTAGTAAATGAACTCTAAAGCAGCTAGCTGCCCATGAGTGGCTGATCAGCTGTGATTAACCGACACTTAGAAAAGATACACAGCCACTGATTCTGCAGTCGCGCATTTCAGATCATCTAATCCCGTTGAATGGCTTTGGAATTATGCCTTTCTCTAGAAAAGACGCACAGGACGTATAGAGTTTTTCCTCCTCATGAGAATACATGTAGTGTGGATAAGCATTTTGTTCGGTTTCCCCCTTTCTAGTTGACGCTAAAGCATACATACATGCACTGTGAGTCTTTAGGTTGGCAGGGCAAACTAGCAATTTCTTGGACTTCGATACACGACACAAGTGTCGCACAAATCATTGGACGCCTTTGTCCAATACCTTGCTTTACGTGCCTGTCTGATAAACTAATCTGTTCAGCATCGGTGGTTTGTATACCCTGCTACAGCTGAATCAGCGGTCGTCACAAAAGGTAACGACTGCCGCGTATGAGCAATTCAAACCGACAACCCTTTGTTCATAGCCGTTATTCTAAAGTTTATTCCCCCATGTTCATTTCACAAATCAGGCATTTGCTCCCTTGTTTCTCTCTTAACAGACCCCGCAACCTGATCTTCACTAGCTCACCCTACACCCCTTATTTATTCTTTCAGTCAAACAGCCAACCTACAGGTCGGAACACGTTGTTTCAGATGACCCCAGCGAACCGTCGTGTAAGCGGCAATCTGTCAGGCACAAAAACAAATTGGATGTATGTGGAGGCTGAGAATTTATTCCACCCTTCGGTCAGTGCGGCTCCAACCACAACCACTCACACAACCGGGTTGTTCAATACTTTCAAATCGATCGATCAAAATCCATATGGAGAGAGGCCACCAATGGATTGGAATATACCATTTTCAGAATATGTTGGACAACAGGTATGCCCAGCCTTCTCTACTAACTCTGATCTACATTCGGAAAAAAATCCGAGTAGCCTAATTTGAAAATCGATGAAGGGAAACTGGACTAGAGAACTCAATTGACGTAATACTTCATCATCGCTGCGGTATTTAACATGCCTCCATTACAGAGATTGCAGAAGGAGATCCCGTGGCTAGGCACTTAAATTGAAACGCGATTGGTGGGTTTTGAAGGGTGGTGTGATTCGTGTACCATAGCAAAACAGCACAGAAGCTGCAGACATGGCGCCAAGTTAGATCCCTCTAAGTCCACCTGGTGAACTCCAGGAAGAACGATAGCAAACGAGCTCTTTCAGGATACGAACACAATTGTGCTGAAAAAAGCCGCTTGAATCCGACCATAGGGCCTGATGATTAGCGATATTGATAACTGTTTGGGTGGAAATTTCTGGCTACTCATCAGTAGTCTTGTTTGCCTCACTAAGTCAAAATCTGAAGTTATGTATCCATCCACAAATCAAGTTGGTTTCAGTGGGCTATCAGATAAGTCTCTCATTCGTAAATACACTCGTTTGCAAACCAATTTAGTTTTGCGGGAGGCTCACCTGGAACCCAGCTGGATCTCTCGTTCATGAGCCTTTAAGCAACCTTATGAGTAGTGCATTACGTCTATACATGTATCGCGATATCTCGAAAATTGTACCAACGGGAACACTAGACGGCCTGGTCCAACACATCCAGTTGCTTGAAAAGATCATAAACTAGAGATTCAGCTGCGTTCCAGGTGAGTCTCCCGTAAAACCGAATTTGTTTGCAAACGGGTGTATTTCGCTAATTTCGTGCAACCTGGCTTCAATTGCAACGTAAGGTTGACGGAAACTCGGGGACTGTGCCTACCTGATGAGCCCCAAAAAGGACGAAACCGGTCGTGGGCTGTCGAAGAATTTTCAGCAACCTTATGAGTAGTGTATCACCTCTCATTTGTACTCATCTTCAGGTGAATGGGCTGCACAGTGACAACCCTGTGCTTCAACAGGCACAATATTCGAGATATTGATGTATACTGCTTTGGTATAACACTTGTCTACTAACGCGGTTGCTGAAAACTTATCACCGTCCTGCTACGATTTGTGTCATTCATGGGGTCCATCAGGCAGATCTAGTTCCGCATTTTCTACTTAAACGCCCGTTTCTACGTGAGTGGTTTTGTAACCATTTCTACATCCCCGCTATACAAGCTGAGTAGCACTCACTCCTAGTGATCGCAACATAACAGAACTCTTGGGATACTCCGTTTAAGGCGGCAATATTAAATAGAACGGATGAGACGTCTGGAGGGGGTTGAGCAAGTGCAAACGGAATTACAGGGTCGAAACCAAGGAAATCCGACGCGTTCCCCCAAGGTAAATGCGCTCAAAGATGGGTCAAAGATTGAAAGCCAAACGTCTGGTGCGATATGGGGTAAAGGCGGACAGCGGACATGAACGCAAGTGGTTGTCTTTGGACAAACATAAAAACGTCAGACAACAGGCTTGAACATAGAAATAGCTTAATGCTGAGGGTGGTCAGTTAGTGACAGCAGACATAAATTGCCCGTGGATTTTCAACCAGCACGGATACACACTGATCTAAGAATCAGTTTGGATGACAAGATCCGGTTAACGTGTAATTAATGTGCAAAGCAAACGAGTGCACATCTCCATTCCGTACATCTTGGTGCTCAAGTTGAAAGTAAAGATAATGGAAACTGAGGAACTACGATTACCTGATGAGCTCCAAGAAGGGCGAAAACCATCGTGGGCCTTCCAGTAGGTTTCATCGAACGTACACAAACATTGCTGGGTTAATAAGTCAATGGCTGGTTCACATTTAGTGACGTGCACTGTACGCTTGTCTGTTTATCACCGGAGTCTGGAATATTTGCTATGAAAATCAGCAGAATAGAAATTCGAAGGAAGAGTATGTGTAACGCTCGTCTACTTCGGTTTTCATGCATTGGATGGCTTGGTAGAGCCCATTGGAAACTATTGAACAGTAGAATTCCGTGGAGGAAGAATGTTTTCAGTCTTGAAAGGCGGGTCACCGGATAGCACGTCCTCCCCGAGGACTTTGAAAATCGGAAATATCCACCTGACTACTCTCAAGTAGTTAGGTGGATATCAAATTCTATCAAATCCCATCAAGTTCTTCACACAAACTGAAAAGTATACCACTTCAAAAGTAGTCTATGTTTGTGATCCCGAGTTTGAACAGGACGCGAATGTCTGTCTGGATCCTCTTCCGTGTCTTACCTGTTACCTCAAGTGGTTTCCTCAGATCTACCATGATTTTGATGAACCTAATCTCCAACTGATTTGATGAGCGATTGAAAGTGCCATTCTTTCTTTAGTTAGTATCGCCTTTTTGACTGAATATTTCATTCAGAATAATGAATTTCCGGACCAACTCTGCCTCACTCCATACTTTCCTTCTTGGCCGATGCGATAAAGTAACTTTCTGTCACTTATGGACAGTTCTGAACAGAGAACAAACGCAGAATTTACAGAGCTGCAACTAAAAACTGGAGGACGTACGTGACAAAAATATTGGGCGATTCTGGGGGTGAAGTTCCAGTTGGCCATGAACCCTTTTGTTATATCTAACGGCTGTCCCCACTCCAGTGTCTAGTGCCGGAAAAAGGACCCGTCGATAGGAACACAACAGCTTTATTGCTCAAAGCGAGTGTGAGAGCGTGAGTGAGAAAATATAACGGCCTCAAGCTATTTCATTGGTGGGACACTGTCTGACCTCGGTCCAACGCTGTCTCGCCATGCCTGGATTTGATATAAGGCTGTGACGCGTTGCATTTTGAGGGTGCGTTGTCTGTCTGGTCAGCATCTAGTGGAGTTCAGGGTCTCAGTAGATTTCGGCATTCACTGGTTACTTTCAGGAATCTGACCTTCCTGATACCTTTATAAAACACTTCTCCATAGTTCAACTAATCCAGATATCCAGTTAACTTATCCACTCTCGTCTCAGGAGATTGCCGTCAGACCTTACGGAAATGGTGTTCGACGATTCGCCAAACTGCCTGACTATGGGCTTCAGGAGAGGCTGCTGTGGTTGAGGGTAATCAACTTTGATACTCTATGAACCACGATCCCATCTAATGGAGGAATTTGGAATAAAATTTTCCTTGCGTATGATTGGTGATCATCTGGATGGGGAATCGACCACAGCTTTGGAGACCTATGAACTCAGTGTGGAACAAATAGAAGCGAAACAGTAATCCTACGATGATTGATTGATGAAACTCCAAAGCCGAATGCGTTGAGCAGGTAACAGCAGGGCCGAACAATCGTCTGGAACCAATTTCCATCTATATGGAAGGTTTCTCAGATGAACCGAGTAAGGGTAAGCGTTTCGAGAGACGGTGAGAAAAATGTACACCTCATTAGTATGGCGTGTGAAGGAGGGTACTGATGGCCTACATTATAAAACGCAGATGCCGACTGATGAGTGCAGTGGTTGAAAAACATCATTGACGACTTGAGTGGGACAGGTAAGCAATTCGACTTATGAAATCGTGTGTGGCACTGTGCCATTCCGTGAACACAAGCGAACGCGTGAGGGTATGCAGATTGGATCTGTACACGCCTGCAATGAGTCCGAGGGAAATCTTCTGGATTGCTGTCAAGGCACTGTGAAGACGGGAATGCATCTAAACGATGAGTTCAGTGCTGAAGATAAACCCGATAGAGTTCACCCACATGAGTGGTCATGTGGTTTCCGGAGCACTTCATGCAGGGCGTCCAATTTGGTATAACAACTAGATGGTGCTAATTTTTACATTCGGAAAATCTAGAGTTCTGTTTCACTATTTAAACCCGCACGTTTGTTTTACATGGAATTTTTAGAGTCAAAACGCAGCGTAGTGGAACAGGATGTTTTAATACGACACTTCGGTTGCCGTGGGTAACCTTTTCCAGAGGTTTATACAATCATATGAAGACGAGTCAAATGCAGCGTCATTTGGGTCCACAATCCTGTCTTCTGATTGGTGGGTTCCTGTAATCAGCTGACGGTCAGATGCGACCAGCATGTATGCATGTGTGCTGGCTCTGTGTGCCTGTATGAGCGTTATGTGCGTATTTTTATGAGGAAGTGCCTCTGTTTGTTGTTGTGCTGACTGCGAAGCGTCTTTGTTAAGATGGCTGCTTGACATCTAGATACTATGCCTACTAGAGTAGCAGTAATTCCACGCCACATAGGCGGGATGCTGGCGCCATCACTACGGTTGATGCAGTTCGTTTGGGTATTGATTTCCAGAGCCCCAGTGCACTTGAGTCCTGCGCGTAACTTGAAACCTGACTGCAGTAAACGTGTACCATCGAGGTTGATTTGATAGGTCGACACAAGTGCGTGGAGTGCAATGGCTGAGTCGTGTTGAAGATTTTTTTCCAAACTCTACTGGGTTTCTTGGAGGAAAACGATTTGTTTGTTCTCTAAATTTCACTAGTGGTGAATATTTCACAATGGAGTTCGCATCGGTGTCTAGTGCTGTGACTTCGAGTGTCCACTGGACACATTGGTTGAATTGCTGCTCGGGCTTACTGTAGTGACAAGCAGAGTAATATTTGTCTAATCCTAGCTCCACTGTGTCGAAATCGACATCGCTCGCTCCCATCAGCTCACCCGAAGCTGTCAAGCTACACACACGACCAATCACGTTTCCCCCAACGCAGACATACGGGCGCACGTGCGTGCTCAGGTCAGGCTAGGCTCGCCTAATTGTGCCGTCCTTCGCGCTGACTCATCGCTCAACTGGAAGTAGTGTCGAGCTGTCCAACCAAACTTTGCTTCTCAAGTGGAAATTAGACGACAGCTCTAATTCAACCGGTTGCAGTCACACCTGACTCTAGCCATAAAAGTTAATTGAGAACCTGATCCAATGGTACAGGAATTAATATTCTGGTGATGAATTCAACTTATTATTCGTCTGGAATTTCACAGCCCTCAGTGACGAGAGCGTTGGAAATCAAAGCACATTCATTTCAGAGATTAACTTTGCGGAGATGCTCGCTACTCACTCAGTGTGCGGCCGTTTACTGAAAACGTGAGGCAAGGGATGGGGAATGATTCCGTCACTTGCATGAGCTCCCAATCCTGTGCCCTTTGAGTAAGCAGACAACCAGTTTGCTGCGTGAGTGTGCCGCACTTGACCACATGACTCTCTTGCACTTGATGGGGAGTGGATTCTTCGTCCGGTGGCTGTGTGTGTAGTCAGCCTGGACATCGTTCAGCTATCGTGGCACAGGTAACATGAATGTGCCAGCTGTGGCACATTGTCTCAGGTGGCTTTGCTAGTATGCTCGAGGTCCATTCGGACAAACTCTTATGTTGAATAAACCAGTCATACTTATACGGGAGAGCTATGTGAAAATCTGATCGATCGCTTGTCTTTGGCTATTACAAAGAGTGTTCTTGGTTCCAGTTTGGTTGACATATCAACGAACGTCGGTTTTTATGAGGATTGCTTCATAAAGGATCGGTTTCAGCTGAATTTGTGGCGGCCGCTCAGTCACAGGTTGTGAACGAAACATCCGATTCACGAAATTCACTGATTTGCAAACTGATTTGATTTTAACAGGAGACTCAACTCAATCCCAACTGTGTGACAAAACTCCAGTAAGGTAGGTGGAACATAGGGGTAAGACCCTCACATCAACTCTCCTTACCGGATCCTCAGGTCCGTTCCTTGATTCAGCCATGCGCAAGACAGTTGGACGTGCCTATAGGTTTGGTAGAACCCAGGGCCCGCATAAGGCTTTACAGTGTAGACTGTGTAAAAGGATACAATTTTTTGCCAAAATTCACTCGTACGAGTGCACGGGATACGATATCATCCGACAAAATAACACTCCATTCAAATCAGAGTCTAAACTGATTATGTGGTGCTTTTCATCAGTCGGCTAAATTCCGTCTTCTGTAACATCAGAATATGGCAGTGATCCAAGTGCTTAGCGAAGGACTGTCGTAGACGTTACTGTTTCGGCATAGACGTTGACAGGCACAGATGTGAGGCATTGCACCTTTCAAGGAATACAGCGTGCACCGTCCTAGACATCCAATCAGTTGGCTTGATGGATATGCTGTAGGGAAAGTTGGCTGTCCTTACACGTGAAGGAGCGGTTGGATGCGCAACTCATAAACATCTTGAAAGATCCGTTTCCACTTATTCGATTGATTGATTCTTGGTAATTGACTCAAAGCCTTTCTGATGGGAGCCCTCTTGGTGTCATCTTGAAAGGTATCTTTAAAATCACTATAACTTTCTTCGGTTTGCGCACACGGCTGGTGAAACGATCATGATGCGAACCATTTTCCGGCAGTTAATTTTACAAGCGATGAAATTCAGAACATCGGTTATTTGTCTACTTAAGTGAACATCCATCATGCGAACTTTCGGGTGAATCAGAGGGCTCAGTAACCTCGTGACTACTTGGAATTCAGGCGACGTCTCGTTCAAAATAGGTGATCTATGTTAATCTCATCGAGTCATCGATGAAAGCTTGAATTTGTACGGCAGGCGATGCTCATCAGTCTGCTCGAAATTTGTGAGATGCTCTTATCAGCTTTGTTGATGCTGTCAGTAGTCAGGAACTACAATCTGCGATGGTGCTTATGACAATCATCTTCGACGTGAATTATCTGCGGTGTCGTAAATCCTCAGTTGCCTGTTGGGAATGCCACTGTATCTGTGTATATTACTGATAAAACATGTGAGTAGTGTCTGGGCCAGTGTCATAGAGCCCTCCGCGCATCTGATGGAAATTCGGTACGGAAATTACGGAACCGCTTTCCAGCACTTGTTCATTGTTGTTGAAAATCTCAAGAGAACACTTGAGAATGTTTACTTTTTAAGTATTTCTCTGCAAATGGGATTTTTTCTTCCTTGTCTAGTAGTTGTAACCGCTCAGTTCCAGGGGCGACACGTAATATTGTTCATGTCTGAGGGGAGCTGGCAACACATTTCAGTGCGCTTACACCTGATTTGTGTGCTAACTCAAAACGAACGTAAGATTCTCATCCCCGCAACAGCCGGCCCCTCGGTCTATGGAACTTGTGAGGTCGGCTACCTTAGGATCTCCAAAAGCCGTCCTAAAGCAACGTCAACTTCTTGCATTGTCTATACACTATCGAGTCAAATGTGTCAACGAGAACGAACAAGTAAGAAGAAGACATAGCAACTGAGCCAGTTTTTATCGATGGCATGGTCAGTTATTAGAATCCACTCAGCATTTTCTTACCTCTGCCTAAGCAGTTCCTCGAGAAATTACTGATAACCCTCTGCTGAAGAAAGTTATAGTATACCTTGGTGACAACCAACTTGCCTAGCTCAGCTAACGAACAAGCGATCAGGCTTTTTGTATTTACAATGTCTACGTCATCGTTTGAGCCAACGAGCACATGCTATATTGCTTTGTTCTGCTTGGGGTAGCCGAATACTACCCATGACCGACACTTGAATACTGTCCAGCCGTTAGGATGATTGTACAGCCATGTCTTTGTTTCTGCCCCACCCCCCACTCTCTGTCTTTCCTACGACCATACAAGGGTTCCATGTGCACAGAGCCCGGAAAGAGAACATTTCAACCCGATCCAAATCGTGAGAATGAAAAAGTGGACCTTGCGTCACAACAACGCGATTAGCTTTCCCCTTCCTGATGTTGTTATTCCTGTTGTTAAAGTTGTAATTCTTTCAGCTGGACCTGACATGATTTAGCGTGCATTTTTTCACACTATGCTTACAGTGTCTGTAGTAACGGTAATTTTCTCAGCTTAGTTCTCAGTCTGAGCCTCCCAAGCTAGCGTGCGTGTCAAAACAACCACCAAAGGTGTACCAGATATATTAAAGCCTCAAACGAAGTCAAGAGCATTTGTACAGCGCTTCATATATATAGCGTAAGCGGTAATAACTCTCTGGAAATTCTGACGCGTTCTGGATGCACCATTGGCAACCGGCAATCGGCCAATACTGGGTCATGATTGGCTGTTGGGTCCAGATTTTCGACCAATCAGATCTGGGCTTGATGCCGGACCGGCAAGCGTCCCGAATTCCTGGCCAATCTTGTGTGGGGTAGGCTTTTTGGCTGAAGCAGCACCCGACTGCGGGCCGTACCGCGAATGACCGCAACATGAGGCGGTTTGGAGGTAAAGCTGTACTGTCCTGTGCAACGGGAATATGATGACAGTAAGATCTTTGCTGCAGAATGTTCATATTTATGGAACCAGTATAGGCACACGGGCTAACTAGAGGATAATCTAGGATTTACCGAAACATGCCTCTTAACCGAAGCCCATATAGTCGAGAACTAGACAAGTGGACTTGTCTTCAAAACCGGGTCATATCTATTGGCGCAGGATTGTCTTGAAGAAAACTGCCTACCTATGACGGCCTTTCGTCTGAAGCTTCAAGCTCCTGAATATGTTCTTTTCTGTCTGTTCACGTTTAATCAATAATGCATCGGATCCTCTCCATTCGGACCTCTTATCCGCGAATGGCTCCAAACCTAAACATTTGTACCCGTACCTTCTTTCGCAAAAACTCTATGACGTTTTCGGTTCTTTACTGCTTTGGCACTGAGACCATGGAGGCCCATTCCCAGACAGCATTTTCTGATTAATTACCCATTTGGTTTTGTACTTCGCAGTTTGCTGTCGTTAGCCACTTTTTTTCACGAGAATGCGCTGATATCCGGCGATATTCTCTGAATGTCGGTCGATCGAATGTCGATCGATTAACGTGTTCCGTAGCTTAATTTATTGATCCATGATTGGTTGAACTTTACCCCTAATGCGGCGTTGAATTTGGTCACGTGATCGATCGTCAGTATTAATAGCTGATGAACTCACTGATTCGGTATATTCATTGGTACCCGTGACGAAAGAGGTTTACTCAAAGACTTTTTGAAGATTGAAATTTGCTTCCGAGTCATGTTGATATAGTGGTTTGAGAAGTTGGTTGGGACCAACTCTTTAAATGAGTATCATTCATTTAGCATAATTATGGCATGAAGAAAAGGTCTCAGGAGAGAATAAATGACCTCAGATGACGCACCTCAATAATCACGAAGGCAAAAATAGGTATATAGCTATAGGCAAATATACTACTTTATGAGAGCTTTGGGATTTTGAGCTCTACCTGGAAACCATCCCCGATGGTTCCACTTTCTTGTCAGTTAAGCAGGCATTTTCACAGCTGTTGACTCTTTGGTATCGCCTCCGAAATGTTCTTGATTACAGAAAATAAAAGTAAGCCCTGATGTGAAAACATCTGCGTGAAAATGGTCAGTAAACACCGAGAAATCCTAGTTGTTTCTAACGTAATTGCTCCACTCAATTAGGGGAAATAGGTTCACTTTGATACGGTAGATTTTCATTGCCTTTTGTTCGGCGATCTGCAGAGCCCGCTTACTCACACACGTTGGTTCACCAGAAAGTAGAATGCGACTAAGCTTGTTACCAAGCCCGCCTAGAGTGTATCACTCGCACATCGATCAGTCTGCGTCCGTGATCAGGTGAATTCGGTCGCCATGCTGATCTGAGGCTGTGATATTCCTCCGAAAGTAGGCTTGGCATGTTCGTGTCGCGTTTTTCCCATCTCAGACAAAGGCGAGTGCACATGGTCCGCTGTGTGAGCGAACAGTTTTTACTCAAATAGGGCAGGATTTAATTTGTCATGACATAGCAAGTGGATATGATGAACAGGACACTAGAATCAGAGATTTTCGTAGTGGCCCGACCCTTGTCCATACGATCCGAGGGGAAAACTGTGGTGCTCACTATAACATGGTAAGTGTCATAAATTAGCTGAATGTACGCAGAAGGTGTTTGCAGAGGGTATTCGAACGCACATATCTGTCGACTGACAGGACACTCGGAGTCATCTACCCTGCGAGTGCCAGTAACACAAATTGTGGAACCGCACGCTTCTTCACGATGCCCCGGCGTCAGAATCATTCATCAAAACACCCGGTGGGCACGCTCCTCGTGGGTGTGATCTGTTGAGATAAAACTAAGCCCAGTCAACAAAAGCAAATTGACATTAGCCTGTAAAAATCTAGTGATTGAAAGGGTGAACTGGACTAAACTCCACTCTGCTAGCCTTTCGCTTTGCTGTTATTTTTCCAAATATCTCATCACAGACCATCCTCGAACTTGATCGCCTATCTGCTTTCGTTGTCTACGATAGTGTCATTTTAAAGCCTGATGGCTCAAGTGGTTAGAGCGCGAATTTACTGACCGAAAGGTCCGTGGTTCGAACCCGACCTCTGCCTCTCGACTTCCTCTGTCTAGGCTTGGGCAACCTGGCAGTATCCCAGCCCTCGTGCTTCACCTGGGTGGCATGGCAGCTAGGCGCCGAAAGGGTGTTACAGCTGAACAGTTTTTTTAAAGCCTGTCCACCTCTTGCGACACTTGTTGTTTTATCCAGATCCAAGCCATTACTTCAGTCCAACTTCGTACAGACCACGAACTCCATCAGCCCCTTACACAGGTCTACGTGCTCATCGCCCATTCCATGGCTGATGACCTACCCGTATTTTGCACTCTGTGGCCTGTTTTGAGCTGCACACTTGAGCACGAGAGGTATCCGGCATGTCTGCTGGTCACTTTCACTTTCACGGAAGACCGACCGGGGACTCCGTCGCCGCACTTCACTTACTTGCCTAAGGGCTTGGCTCTAACCGGCTAAGACTAAACAAGCCCCTTGAATTGCACTCTCGCGCTTCCACTACCTTCATTCGGACATAAGCTGACTTCACTCAACTAAAGGGCTTGCTGTGTAGACGTGCCTACTAGTTGTCATGGCAAATTAAATCCTGTCCAGTACTATCGCCTATTTGTGTAAAAACTATTCGCTCGCACACTGGATCATGCGCACTCGCCTTCGTCTGTTATGGGAAAAACAAGACACGTAACTTGCTAAGCCTTACTGTCGCAGCTTCAGATTAGCACGGCAACCGAACTCACCACATCGCGGATGTAGACTGAACAGTGCGCGAGCCGTGCATTCTAGGCGAGCTCGGTAACAAGTCCAGTCACTGCCTGAACCAACGTGTGTGAGTAAGCGGGCTCTGAAGACGGCCGAACAAATGGCAATGGAAATCTATCGTATCAAAATGAACCTATTTCCCCTAATTGAGTGGAGCAATTATGGCAGAAACAACTGGGATCTCTCGGTGTTTACTGACCATTCCACGTAGATGTCTTCACATCAGGACGTACCATTATTTCCTGTAATCAAGAACATTTCGATGGCGATACCAAAGAGTAGTCAAGTGTGAAAATGCCTGCTTAACTGACAGGGAAGGGGAACCATCCAGGATTGCCTCCCGGTGGAGCCCAGCATCCAAAAGCGTTTGAAAGGTTACAAACATCAACGGATTATTTTCTAACAATCAGGTGGTATGCCTATGGAGGCCACGTGATAAATCATTCTTGGAATTGACAAATAGGATCACCTTTGGTTTCATTTACACATTTCAACCCAGATTGTGTTTTTGCATGCTGGTATTCCGGGCGGTAGTACCGGTTTAATCGTTTGTGTATCCGCATTACTCTGCTTCCAACATTTATCGTGGTTTACTGACACAACTGTTGCAAGATAAGTGTACGCCAGAATGAAACACCGAATTCAAGTTACACCTTGGTAAGATCTTGGACGCAGTGCATGTATTGGGTCTGTTCAGGTTTGGACTCCTGTTTGCTGGTTTACTGCGTCACCAATAAGTTGTTAACGAACGCTCGACACGGACATATTCGCGTTAGTGGTTGTCTGCACCTCAGAATTCCAGCAAGGAATAAAACGAAGGACATTTTGTTGCTGTGTTGCATGCGGTTACGAGATTTGTTATTTGTGTCTACACCACTATTAGTTTACCTCTTCATATGAACTTTGCTTCTGCGCTTCACTCCTCACGTGACACTCGTGAGTAGTAATCAAACTCAGTCTTCTATCCATGTCTGGATGTTTTAGAGAATGAATTCTTTAAATACTTTGGCAACCGAACAAACAAGTGGTGAAGTGTCCGCATTTTCAGGCCATAAAAAAATTCCATATTCACTCTTACTCTGCCTGGTCCGACCTACCACATTCCAGACTCCTGTGACTCGAAAACGACTGCAGGAAATTCGGCAACATCACGCGGTTCTTCTGGAACATTTGGAGAGGCAGCGAAATCGACTAGCCAGTGCTGACGCAACAGTGGCGAACCTGGCGCAAACTCTGATACAGGTAATTTGATGTACATGTTCGCTAGTAACAGATCACCGTGTGGTTGACGGAAACCAACCAATCCGACTGGGATGTACAATAGGTTACTCAGAATTTAATGTTTTTCTCTCCAACTATCATTGATCATGGTCAGGAAAGCCAAATGATTGCTGCATGATTTTTCCGAACTCGTTTGGTGGTGTGTTGTTATATCTTGTCTTAGCCGAGAGATTCCAGGTTACCTTTAGCCCTTAACTGACTTGATCAGTATTGGGTGGAGAAACAGTTAGCCAGATTTAAGCAGTGCAGTTGAGAATTGACCAATCCTAGATGCTATACTTACAGTTATAGGTTAGCACATTAAAACAATAATGAAGAAACATGTAATAACAGTCCAGAAGCTTTTAATGCTCCCACTTACGCAGTTCTGCCGTCGACTGGAAGTCCACTTGGAACCTGGACAGCCGGGTTCAGGAAAATGCAGCAGTCCAACAAAACATCAAGAACTACTAGCAGTGTGTTGCTCAACCTGAAGCTAAGCTTACATCAGTTAGCCTTGACTGCCTAACATCCATCGATACCACGTACCGAGTAGTCTCTGATCATTTTGAGAATATCTTGGAAAGTGAATGCTGATGTGAAATCACATGAGTTCAGTCTGGTGAGAATCTGGATTAGCCTATCGTTTGGAATTCTGTCAGCTGATGACAATCGTTTGGTTGGAACAACCTTTTGGTTTCTCAGCTAGCATATTACTCGAAGAAAGCACGAGAGCTGAGAGGTTGCCAGGTTCCCCAAGCCTGGACGGGAACAGTCGAGACGCGGAGGTTGGGTTCGAACCATGGACCTTCCGGTCAGTAATTTCATGTCCTAACCACTGAGTCATCTCGAGCTCAATATATGGGTAGGGCGAAATGGAAATTGAGCTGATCCGTGTGTGGGACTACCAGAGCCCATTCAGTCGGGGTTTTTCGGGAGGAATAGGACTGGGATATTCCAAGCTGGCTGATAGTCAAGTGTGGGAAAGTAAACTAGACATATTGCGTGCGAGTGACAAACTCTTTGTTTGCACCACTCACTAGCCACACGCACGGTAGATTCACATGCTCAACCACTATCCGGCTTGGTCTGCATGATGGTGGTCACAGAGAGGCGTCACATACACGTCTATCACACCGGAATTTTCAGAATACTTAGGTTAGGTTCATGTGGGATAGCCTCAACAGCGGAGCACTGTGCTGCACATTTCAGGCAGACTGGTGTGTGCGAATGAGATAACCCAATCGAGGGCCTAAAACAGTTGCTGGTCCAACAGGCAGTTTTGAAGCAGAATCTGCGTGGAGGACGTCGGAAATGTGCAGAGCAGATATTGACCAATGGTAACACAAACCGGCTGGTGAACCGAGCGCATTTGGTCCACTGTAGAATGGACCACCCAGGAGAGAGTACTCAAGGGCGCAATGTTAGAGGTCGTGAATGGGGTCTTCTGTTTTGGTGTTGGGTAAACGCCGACATAACAGTGGAAATCGAGTACAGAACTGAGATGCCGTTGAAAATCCGTAACGGTCAGGCCGAGTAGGGTGACAGCTGCGACACCGCAGGATCGCTTATTGCGGACCGTAGATGGTAGGTAACTTTGCTGATCTGTTTGCGCAAAGCCTTCTCTCTCTCTTCATATATTTGTATAGTTGCCTGGTCTCAGCCTTCATCTTGTTCTACAACTCGTAGGTCCCTAAATACATGGACGTGCAATTTTGTTTGGAGCCAGACATGGAGGAGTTTGTAGGTTATCTGAACAACTTGCCTGATTTCAATTGACACCTTAGTTTTCTTAGTTGTTGGTCTGTTCGCCGAGCTTAGCAGTTGGATTGCAAACGTTTCATCACCAATCGAGGTGACATCGTCAGTGCATTCAACCCCTCACTCGGCGGACAGACCAATGACCAAGCAGCACACGCGACTTACTCATATTCCGCAGCATCGTTAGCCTAGTTCCCACTATGTTGTTTGCTACAAAGTACCGCGAGCGCATTGCTACTGCGTAGCATTTTCTACGACCGCTTGCGAGGCATTCAGCTTTTTTTTAAAGGAATTATTCCCATTGCGTTATGATGGTTAATTATTTAGGTATGGGCAACACTGGGTACAGCATTTTCTCATAGTCCTCTCTTTTGGTGAACCACTTATTCCCTCCACCACACCCTTGACTGTTGGTTCATGTGACATACTACTTGGCTGTGTGACACACTAATTGGCTGTGACATATCAGTAGATAATAACAAGCCATTGGAAGTCATGTTTCGTGAACTTGGGCAAGCATCTGTTACTACCTCTCCAGGAAGCCCAAATCTTGAGGAAAATTGTTTGTGCCTATGTATCCCGAGTAAGTAGTTTGTCTTCATATCGCAGAATGAGTTCACAGTCATTTTGTATAGAATCGATCATGGATGCAAGCTAAAATTTTGTGAATGAGCCGAACGAACCCTGTACCACGCGTTTGAAACACCTGTCGGTAATCGAAAGTCCACGGCACACAGTATAGCAACGTCGGAATCAAGTGGCGATTTGGATCTCAGATTGCCAGCGTTTCCGAATGAAAGAGATGCAGATGTCTGAGTACCGTGTGGCTAGCTCTTTCCTGCGTATAAAACTGGGAAATCATCAACTTCTCCTGGAAGTCAGCCGCAACATTCATATCACGTCAATAGTTCGATTTTCCGCACCTGGACGGTAGTTGATTTGAGGGTTATAATCCATTAGTCGGACGTACCATCGACTTTTGAGCTTCGTTCTTCGAACGAGCGACGTGTTAAGCGCGCCTTGATCCGTACCAATTACGATCGGCCACATATGTAGAGACAGGCTTAAGTGTCCTATCTAAAACAGAGCAACAAACTTCGATTGGTGTCAGCCTTCATGATGAATGAGCTGTTTTGCTTTCGCACCGATTCTGTAGATGAGACAGAACAACTCTAAGACACCTTTTACCAAAATCACGAATATGCTGAAGGGCGTCATTAGGATCACGTGAGTGCAGACAAGTACTTTTTGGCGCGTGTGACCCTCAGGAAACAACATATATATAAATGCGGTAACTAAAACAGCAGGTCACTTAAAAACAGAAAAATAAACGTCCGCTTTTTGAGAGGCAGGTTCTGTGATGGCCTGTAACTGATGCCGGCCAGTTGAGGTTGAAAGTCCGTTCAAATTGCTCTTGCGCACATAGGACAGGTTTGCACAGTCGGATGGATATAGCCCTGGCAACATCAAGCAGCCAAGTTCGCACGTATTTCGAGTGATTAACCGGAACTATGTACACCGCCTGAAAGGCTTTGGTAGTAGCCACACTATGATCAGAACCAATCAAGGTGCATGGCAACTGAACTGAAATTCGGTTTTATAGTTCATCGGGCTAATCAAATTGGGCAATATTCACGGATTCTATCGGACAAGTCGGCCTGTTGGATGACCGGAGTATGATATCCCGGGATACAGATCCGAATTAACATACACGAAAGCTTGTTTTCCACCGCGGGAGATCGTTCCTTTGTTTTATGTGTAGGGTAGGTGTTATGTCTGCTGATTCGCTAATCTGCTGTATCTGACTCCGGACCCGCTCCAGTGCCTAATGCCGGAAAAAAAGACTCAGAGAAGGGAACACAACAGCTATATTCCGAACAAGCGAGTGCGGGAGCGTGAGTATGTGCGAGTGCGAGAATACAACTGTCTCAAGCTAGTTATTGGTGGGACACTGTCTGACTTGGTCCAATGCTGACGCACGCGGTCTGGCCTTGGTACAGGGGCGCTGTATATTGACGGGGCGTTGTCTGTCTGGTCAACATCTAGCAGAGCTGAGGGTCTCAGTAGATTTCGGGCATTCAGTGGTTGCTTTCAGGAATTTGACCTTCCTGATAGTAGGTTTCGATCGTCTCGATGTCGATATCATTTCGGCCACAAAACCACATTTGAAAGGCAAACGGACGTTCTCAGCGGATATCAATTCAAATTAGGGTTTCACGAACATGTGCGTATCGCAAACCTCAACACAAGGGGACACATTTTTGTCCCTGGAACATCTGCTTGATGCTCATTTTTCCAAATCCAATCATCACCTTCCTTTGCGACCCTTTTAGTGGCTCTGTTGTCGTGACAAACACATAAATCCTGAGAAAAACTTCACATCTGAAGTTTTGGTGAAACTCGGGAAAGTCGTGGTGAAAAATTCCTTCGGTATACCCGAGTTTGGAAAGTGACCTTCTTTGGGAAGCATTACGAGTAGCTACCGAGCCGTGACTGACGAACCGAATAGAAATTATATTGCCACACGCAAACCGCCACTCAGCGTACCGCTGTGCTCTTCCTTAGAACGACCCAGCGATGTGACCTCTATTCGTGACGAAAAGTGTGTGACTAAATCATCAACAATCATCGAACAAACCGATAGCTCATTCAACAGAAAGCAAAAGACCACGAAGGGCACGAACTAAGAAATCAACGGCGAATTTTCAGCTCCGTTAGCTGGAGTGTAAATTAGCGTGGTTTTCCTTCAGTGCAATAGGAGAGAGATGCCTCAGTGGTAAGAGCGCGAATTTACTCACCGGAAGGTCCATGGTCCGAACCCGACTTCCCCCGTCTAGGCTTAGGCAACCTGGCAGTACCCCAGCCCTCGTGCTTTCTTCTGGTGGCATGGCAGTCAGGCACCGAAAGGGTGCTACAGCTGGACGCCTCAGTGCAATAGGTCTTATCGTCTTGTGGTTTCAAGGATGGCAGGTCGGCCAAGATATGATGTCACATAATCAGTCCAAGCGTTGAATAATCCACTCGAATACTTTCGCTTAGAGAGGATTCGTAATTTCTTTCAAAATATTACTTAGAGGTCGTTGGTGAAAGGGCAGGTTAGCGTGAAGCAATGAATTGCGGTGTCATGACAAAATAATGTAATCAGTCTACTGTTTCGTTATCAGTAGCTTAAATAAAACGGCCAATTTCCTGAATGAAATCCAAGACAAAAAATTCCATTGACTAACACGGGCGATTAATTGGTTATTGATGTTTTCCTCCTCAAATAATTGCCTAACATGACACCTTTTTGCTTTCACCCTAGCTAAGTATTGGAAGGCCACTCAAAGGGTCTAAAATACGGCCGCATGGCTTGAGAGAAGAGGATCCAAATAAGCGTCTTATCAAACCGATACCTAAGAAGCGGAATTCATTCGACGAGTTGGATCTCCCCTTCGCTCCCTTCCCCGAATATATTTCAGACGTTAGCTCCGCTCGATTCCGTGGATCTTCTGGACACTCTACCAGAGCAAATACGATCTCGGCAAATGCCAAGCAGAGCCCCTTGGCGTCGTGGGGAATTGGCGCAACAGCTGTGCATCTAGCGACTCAACCGCTAGTAAGGGACAGTAGTGAGTAATGTTTTCTTTACTGATAAGATATAGAGAGGTAGGTTTCTTTCTAGGTCTTCCTACCGCGGGAGAATTTTTGAACTTTAACATGTCTCCAGATCAGTAAACATTTCCTGTTTTCATCTAAGCTGTAGGGGTACGTCACAACTTTGAGGGAAAGTTCTTTTTCACCAATTAGTTTAGTCGTGATACTTCTGCAGCTGTCGAAGCGTTTTCAGCAGTTTCGTGAGTAGTATATGTAACTTTCGGACAATATATTGCACTATTTCAAATATCATACCAAGTGAAACATGATGCGGCCTAAAGCAGCACATTTAGTTAAAACAGACCACTATGAACGAGAGATTTATCTGGATTCAGTTGAGTATCCTGTCAAAACCAAATTCGTGTGCAAATGAGAATATGTGTCTGAAACCAAATGCTTTCTTCCGGTTCACTAGGAAGCGCGGATTATATTGTGCTCTATGAGACAGATTCAAAAACGGAGGAGCCTCCCACTTGCGCTAAGCCGTCCGCATTTCGTGCACTACCATTTCGATTCGGTCTCTCAACGTCTCCTCCCGTCAATACATCAATGTGTTCCCATCCTGCCATACCGGCTAACGTCCCTCTGGAAGTCCCACCTCCGCTACCTCCAAAGCCGCTACGCTTATTTAGGCAACCTTCTGCAAAAACGGAGGCTCCTCAAACTTTGGAGGACGAAGAAGTTTCCAAGTTTATGGTCCCAACCGGAAACCAGCCAAGCGCATCTATGCAGGTAAGTCCACGAAAACGGAAATGTATCAAACAGAAAGGCACTAGGAGTAATTTTCAGGTGTTTACACTTGTAGAAGGCAATTCTGGGTAAGCGACCAGTTTCAGTTTGTTCTTAGCCGGAATATGGCTCACGAACTGAGCCCTGGGAATCATGCGAACACTTCTTTAACGGTGTGCCGAATGGGAACCGATGCACATCCTCGCTACCTTAAATTTTCTCGTGATAATATCTCTTCTTGCTGATACGATATTGCCCTGGTTGGTTGCAGCTTTGCCTTTTAGGAAGTTTGATCTCAACTTCACAAAATCCACCCATATTAACGCAGTGTTTCTATCTTCCTCAGTGACCCCTACTGCAAGCAGCATCAAACGACTTCTTTAGGCAGAAAGCACAGCGATACACGACCAAGTTTTCACAGTGGTGAGTAAGTGCCCTTAGCACCGTCGCTGACCTTGACCTGGGTAATGTTTCCAGAGGGGTGCAAAAACAAACCAACTGTTTACTCCGTTCATTTCACTAAGCTCTGAGTGAAAAGATGTTTGAGCACTTGGCTATGCAGGAAAAAAACAAGCTGATCGTCCTGGGAACTCGGAATTTGCAATTCCGGTAGAATATTTTTATTCTGACTTTATCATTATTGTTAAATGAGGATATCGTGTCCACTCCGTGCACTGCAATGACTTAAACGCAGGTGCGCAGTTCATTCCAAGCAAGTTTATGCGCTGAGGAGCCGAATCGATTCACAGCAAAACGGATGGAACAGGCTCTTCGGAAATCTTTACTGTTGCCGAGATAATCGTCACTCGACTACTAGTCTGTCAGTTTTTGACCTGAAAACATTGCTTCAAAGTGTTACAGTCATTATCATCATCTGAGACAGTTTCACACCCTTCCGGTGTCTAGCTGCCATGCCACCCGAAGGAAGCACGAGAGTTGGGAAACTGGCAGGTTGCCCGAGCCTAGACAGAGAAAGTCGGAAGGCAGAGGTGGGGTTCGAACCCGGAACTTCCGGTCAGTAAATTCGCGCTGTAACCACTTGGGCCATCTCGTCCCCGGTCAGTTTAATGGCCACTCACACGGGCAATTCTATGAGTTCCTTAAGCTAGCCGTTTTTTTATTTCAAACCGAGTGGTTGACCTTCGAATTCCGCTGTTGGAAGCATCTTTTTCTGACAATATTTCGTTGGACTTGCTTTCATCTTTCAAATGACCTAGCGCTAAATGGCTGTGCATAGTGATTCTATTCGGCTAGCAGTTCGTACTACTTAGGGCCTGGGGCTTCCAACTAAATTACAGCATTGAAAGTTAGCCTTAGTAAAAGGAGACTATAGATAATGTCAACTTTGTGAACTGGTTTGTAGACTAGTTGAAGATCGTCTCGACAACGCATCATCCAGCCGCATTGGACGTGAGTAAGGAACGCAACTTCAGAAGCTGTCGAGACGAGATATTTTCTGTTCGAATCTACTCAAGGCAACACATCCTGTGGTTAGTTCCTCTTAAAATCTTGGTCAGCTATTAGCAAATTCCCTCATGTCACCAAGAATCAATAAAAATCTTTGAGGAAGAACGATTTCACTGTGAAACTTCATAATAAGAAGTCGTTACTTGAGGAGGCAGTCAATACGTGACCACGTGATGTGGCTGTATCCTGTTGATTGCTGATTGGCCACTCTTGGTGAAGCGATTAAATGGTCAAACACTGGCCGAAAAGCTGCGGGTTCAAAACTCTCCGAGTTTCGTGAGATGGGCACTGCCGGTGATTCACAACAAGGATAGAAAAGCTGTGCAGTGCCTCTTAGTTTCTCAGCAAAAGATGGCTCCAGAGACACGATGAGGTTTCCACTGAAAATAGGGTTTCATCTGGCAAACCATGTAAAATTGTTCTAAATGCCATCAATTAAAAATGAGGACGTTCAAAACGAATGTTGTCTTGAAAGTGCAATCGACTCATCTCAAATGAAGTCTCAAAGACTCGAATGAAGACTTGAATTTCTGCACTTACTGCACCAGACCAGTTGACCGCAGTCACGTGACCACACCTTTTTGTCAGTATTACTCAGCTATACGTTTGCCACTTTCGGTTATTTTTTTGCCCGCCATTTTACTATGTTGGTGCATAGTTTTATCCTTAAAATATAAACCAGCTGCAGTAAAATGGAGTGTGATTTACGCAAGATAAATATGGAAAGGTCAAATCCTCTTGAGAACATCATTTGATGAACAATTGAGTTCACTCCCAATTTCCCAACTCCTACCTTTTTCAGGTGACGTCGAACCCCATGAAATCAAGCACCTCCAAACGCCCACCTCCTCCCCCATACTACGTGAATCTGTTCGGTTCTGAGAGTAAAACTGGACATCCAGATAAATGTGTTGAATATGGAGAACAAATGAATCGTCCGGTGCCGGCTTCTGCGTTGAACTTTGGTGCATCTTTGGGGAATGTGACGGAGGTCGACAGATGGACTAAACAGGCAGCCTCATCAGGCACGCAGGTAGGAGAATTTCCCTTTTAGGACAATCCGGACATCCAATTTTTCAGTATTTTTCTCTATCTATCAGTCGGCTTGGTATCAATCAAATTTTGGGCTACCCTACCAATCTCCCACTGTGTGATGGCTGCTCTGTGAGAGCCTTTGGACCCAAACTCATTTAACCGTTTGCCAGAGGAGACTTACTTTGGCAGAATATTTCAAGTCAGTATTTGCACTTGTATGCTGTTCCAGGGAAACTTGCATGGGAAATTTTCCAAGTTACTCACGTGCTTGAGGTTAGCTCGTGTGCTGACCGACTACGTACACCCTAATGACCGCAGCTGGCAAAGGCCAACAAACATTTGTCTCCCGGGTTTAACTACTTGGATATGGTAAGTAGTATACAATTATTCAAAGAGAAATTTCAGGCCAGGTGTAGACATGCCGATGCCTAGTGCTCCACAGATCGATAGTGTAGTACTACCCGAATTAATCTCGGAAAGCATAGTTTTCTGATGTAGGTTTTGTTGTAGTCCGAGTTTAAATTCTTTAATGATGGTGTTTACTGGTGATATCTCCTCGTTTGGTGACAAAACATTTGCAAGTTAATTTTCAAACTCGGCGGATAGATGAACGATCACCTGATCAACAACAAATAAACGTACCCGAGATACCAATATTTCAATACTTTACTAATGAATAATTTATTCTTCTGTAGACTGGACGCTACTTGGAAAGATGGTATCTGTTATTCCTTGGAAGTCAGCCTTAGCTCGAAGAGGGTCATGTGATGGACTAGAAACGTCCACCAGAACTCCTTCAGGAAGCAGCGCTTTTCGGAGCGTATGGACCAGTGGGACTTTGAATTTCTCTCTTTACACATTTTCGTCTCTTTTAGGGGGCTGTTGCATGTTACAAACGGAAGGTGCGCACATCTGACGGCAATTTCAATCGGTCATTGTAGTGATACAAATAGATGACCTTGAAATGCGCACCAGTAAAGTGTGCCCGACAACTAATTGTTGGTCCTGTTAACTTGGACACAAGTACCAGAGGAGCGTTTCTCAGTTGGTTGTTGCCCAAAACGCATTTGCATTTCGGAGTGTCGGATCGTTTCATAATCATGTTTTCTACTCTGTTGAGAAATCATGTTCACTGTCAGGAGGGGTCCCATTCCCCCAGATGAACCAATTCAATTTACGCTATCGATTACCTTAATGGCCATAATGAAATATGATAAGGGTAGGTTTGAAACCACGGCATATACTTTGTACTTGTCGACACGGGACCAAATGGCATAGAATCGCAATTGATCGTAATTTTGTCAGTCCACCCCAACTCGGGGGTTCCTGAAACCAAAAAAACCATAGAAACTACGCTTTCTCCAAAAAATGATTTTCTCTTCCTCATTCTAAGCACGCCCAGCCATCCAGTATACGAAGATTTGTACCTCCGTCCAAAGTGTGCTCAATCAATTTGATGGAACACTTGGAACAAGCCGGGTACCCACTAGGACAGCTTTGTTTGGACAACGACATTGTGAGCAATACGGGAACAGCGAAGGGTAATCAACAGTCCATCTGCTTCAACGCACTTTTCAATCGTTGGTTTCGTATCGGATCTCATCGATTCTTGCGTGATAAACACAGAGCGAGGAGTCTGGATGAACAGACACCAAAATTCTCGTACAACGTGGATCCCAATCGGTTAGCGATGGAGTCAGACTTCCGAGTTCGGCTCACACGTACCCGATGTGGCGGCCACATATGGATTGGAAATTCAGCGCAGCAGCAAAAACCTGTTCACCCACGTCCACGAGCATGGCACTCGTTGCGTTCTAACTTGGAAACTGAAAATTCCATATCCCAAAACCTTGGACGATGCTCACCCGCGGTGGGACGTAAACGACAGAATCAACAAAATTGGAGGCAACGGTGGCTTGCTTGTGATTTTGACTATCGCATTCTCGCTGTGTATGACGAACAAAACGAGGCCAAACAAAGAGGTACGTATTTGGAAACTCGTTAACATGTTTACGTTACAAGAAAACTCGTTGTGTATTCTTATGAAGAAGTGTACAAACCAACTGCCAACAGTCTCTTTCAGATGCTCAGGCTAACATGTTGCTTAGAGAACTTAGCATGCCGACAAGTCTACGGGTTTCAGTGATAGCCTGTGAAGGAACGTCCAGTCACGAAGATGTGTTCGTCACAGTCAGCAGCTAAATTAGTCCAACAGTCTGACTACAAACGAATTATTAAACCATCTGTCATGATGAACATTGATCTCCATACAAGCTTCGAGTTCCGCAAATTTGTTGGCTTACACACAAACATGCGACCTTTCCGAAGTCTCCAAAGCGTAAATGGGGAATATCTACACTCACTTGCGCCTATCAGCGAACCCCTCAAACTGTACCTGTGAACCAATAAGTAGAAGTTATTCTCCTACATATATTGCAAACTTTGCCACAACTGTGTCATTCCCCGTGTCTTCGTGAGACAATGGTTGCGCGGTAATCCCACTCAGCCAGTGCACTGTAGAGTTCACAACAGCATTTATCGGTGGCATAAGCCTACTCCTCGGATGAGCGATCACCCACATGAGACAAAGTGCCGCAACTTCTAGGTCACTTTCTTCCTTGAGGCTTAATTGCTGCAGCCTAGGACCCAAGTAGACGATAAAGTTGGCTCTCCTATGGGAGTTGATGTGGTTGTCAGCACTGCCCATGGGATGTATTACATTTTGAATCCGTATTGTGTCCACACAAAATATGGGTGAAATTCACATTCTCGGCTCCTCAGACATCATGGAAAACACACTTTTCTGTGAACGATACACTGGGATTTATGCCTTCACCAGACCACATCAGCAAGACAGTCAGTCAAACGGTTAAACGCTCAACGAGATGACCTAGAGTGTCGATCGATTGAACGATGTACGGTCATACACAAGCGATCATGTCCTAGAACCGCATGTGCTCCCTAAGACTGGTTTAAGGCGGAATTCTACAGAAACTGTCCAAACTCAGTTGCCATGCTTATTCCGTTTCTCATGGAAAACACACTTTTCTGTGAACGATACAGTGGGATTTATGCCTTCACCAGACCACATCAGCAAGACAGTCAGTCAAACGGTTAAACGCTCAACGAGATGACCTAGAGTGTCGATCGATTGAACGATGTACGGTCATACACAAGCGATCATGTCCTAGAACCGCATGTGCTCCCTAAGACTGGTTTAAGGCGGAATTCTACAGAAACTGTCCAAACTCAGTTGCCATGCTTATTCCGTTTCCTAAAACATTCATTCAAACTCGAATAGGAGCCTGAAAAGAGTCAGAGAACACGGTGAAGTATTGGGATTGCAAAATCATTGAAGGGCTATCGGTTTCAGCGTATCCTTTTAGTAATGCATTGCCCATGTCATCACAGATTCCTCATCGATTTACAAAGTTCAGCACAGGGTCATACAGGGGTCATATACCTGCTCAACCACTGGTTCGAATTTGCCGAGTCACAAATTCCGAACCGACCTATGCATAATGTATAGATGAGTGGTTTCCAACTCCGTTGTTTCTTTTCCCTGGTTCAGCCCTCAGCCGATCGATAATCCAAGCCTTTACGATGAGACATTAACCTCTTACGTGACCGTCAAGCTGAAATGGGTGGACTTAAGGCTCATATGGATGGATAATAACTTATTTATGGACAGCACAGTTTACAAAACAGTCACAAATACTTGGATTTGTTGTGGTTTGTTAGACTGATGAGTTTTCTGATTCACCCAACAACATCTGTATTAGTCAAATGTCGGGGAATGAGGCTTGATTTTACTTGAATTGTACACGCACCAATCAGAGGTGAGATCATCCGTACATATACTCTCAACTTCTGTTCCCCTATTCCAGACTGCATTCCTTTCGCCTCCATGAAGGCTATCCACTGCGGAATGGATTTGGACCACAGTCCACCCAGAACCACATCGCCTACGGTACCTAACTGGGATGGAGGCGAGAAGACAGAGAGTACACCATTCGAGCCCCTCCATCGGGTTTCAACCGGCAGTGAAACTCAAGCAGTTGCCAAAGTCCCAGACCTATATGAGCAGTGCATTTTCCAAGTTGAGTGTCCAACCAAACTGTATACGATGCGAACATCCAGCATGGCGCTTAGGAATCTATGGATCACAGTGCTAGAACTTGGTAAGCAACGTGGGCGCAAGTTCATTTTACAACCACTGTATCAAAATGAACTGAAACGGGTATTAGTCTTGACGAATCACACCTCTCATATGGTCGCCGATAGCCCACGACCGGTTTCGCCCCTCTTGGGGTTCATCAGGTAGGCCCGGTTCCCGAGTTTCCATCAACTTTGGGTTCTACTTAAACTCAAATTGGGCGCGAATTGTGCCCATCAGCAAACTCATTTGGTTTTAACAACAGACTCAACCGAATCCCAACTGAATACCTATTACATGATAGTCTTAAACTGAATGTGCTGCACAAAGGCTGTCTCATGTTTCAGTTGGGACGATATTGCAATGCGCTGTCTCTAAATTACACAGAACCATGTGAAGGATACCAGAAACGAGGAGTCCAACAGGCCTTGAGTTGGGTCAAAGCGATATGCTGATATCCCTCTCTGATGAAAGATTTTTTGGGGACAATAGAATACTACATGGATGAATGTTTACTCTGTTGCAAAAGATGAACAAGAAGCGAACTGTCACAGTTTTGTTCATCGAGAGGTTTTACATTTTGAATTCGCAACGCATCTAGTTAACGCTAATCCATCCACGATTGAAACATTAGTGCAACATGGTGAGCCTGAATAGGATTTATAAGAGTTCATACTCAAGGAAATTGCAAACCGGAATTCGGACGAGAGCCATAACACGAGAGAGTTTAGCAGAGAGATATTTCAAGATGATGATAGAAACGAAGGGGTTCAACACATCGAATGATGCAGCAACTCGCTTTAATTTCCGTTTCGTCTCACGTTCTAGCATGTGCGCTGTGCATCCTTCCTTGGCTACATTGAGAGCCAAGGCAGAGAGTTGACGGGGTATAATACGACACCAACCATCAAGGACGACGGTCGACAAGCATTCCCTCTTGGAAAACAAAAGCATTTATTCTAGAAACCAGAGCACGATTTCTCATTGATTTCAAAGCATTCGTTCATTCGAGAGAGGACAGCTTTGAAAAAAAACCGTGTCACTAAATTTGACTTACCTGTGGGGTTTTTCTCTCGTGTGGATTCATTCTACGGAATTATTGCGCGTGTGCTGAGTCGGCGACATTTGCGACAAAGTCACGCGTCAGAAAGCAGTTCGGTAGAATTTGGAAAGACCTGAACCAATCATTTCAGATAAAAATTGGTCATCATCTGACGACACTCCAAAAGGGAACTTTGCCGATTTTTTTCATGAAGAAACTACTCACAAAAGTGCTGAAAACTCTTTGACAGCCCAAAACCGGTTTCGCCCTTCTTGGGGCTCATCAGATAGGCGTAGTCCCCGAGTTTCCGTCAACCTTGTGTTCTACTTGAACTCAAATGAGTGTGTTGTATCGGGTCGCCTGACGTCTCAGTTGGTATGATATTGGAGATATCGCAATACATTGTACAGAGGTAATACACTACTCATAAGGTTGCAGTATATCGAAAACTGTACCAACTCAAACGTGGTGTAGCACATTCAACTGAACAAGAACATAATAAACGAGGAATTCAGCTGAGTTTCAGATGAGTCTCCCGTCAAAACTAAATTGGTATGTACATGAGTGGGTAAGTAGAATTTCGTGCAATTTGAACACAAGCAGCAGGACATAAGGTTGAAGGAAACTTGCTGGATGTACCTATCTGATGAGCCCCTAGAGGGGTGAAGCAGGTTGTGGTCTGTCGAAGAGTTTTCAACAAACTTTTGAGTAGTGTATTACGACCAAACCTCTGTCGCTTCCGAAGTTCAATTATGTTGGACAGTGAAGCGGTCATTCTGCTAGCAGCCACATAAATGGAATTTTGTGGTTGAACACCTTTCGAATAGAGTTGCCGTTTGGCTACACAGTACATCCTCGTCATATCTTCATTCTGTGTCGCATGGCCATTGCAGGCGAAATCCTCAAAACACGTTTTATTCACCACTTAAATCAGCCTACTTCTATCACAGGGAGTAGTACATTTTATCGCGAATAGGGCCAAAACATTTAAGAACCGTGTATATCGTTTGCCGTATTCAACTTGCACCAAACACATCGTCCGAGTTGCACCTTCTACAAATTTCGCTCAAAGTGAGGAACATTATGCATCGATTAGTAAAGCCACGGAACGAAAGGGTCCCCAGGTGACCATGTAGACAAATACGGCCTCGGTGACTCAGGTTAGAAACCCGCGTTTGAGCTTTTAAACCCTGTGGTGATCCCTGTCCTGACAACCCGTATTTGTGTTGTTTCGAAAAAAGAAACATACAAAAAGAGCTCTTCATAGCCTTGTTTGAATCTCCCAGGAAGCGACTTAGGTGGGAACCACCCATGTCACGTGATAGAATACGACGGTCAACGCTAATAGACCGACCCAATTTTAAGTTTACGGATTATACTGGCTATGATGATCACGAGTTGTGGACAAAGCTAAGGAATCGGTTGATGAGTGAGGACTTGTTATTTAGTCGCTTTTAGTGTCAGTGAGTCATGGCTCAACCACGCTCTAAATATTAAGTGAGACGAGAACAACGCGCGGAACAGATGGATGCAAACGTGGTTGATCGAAAGCAATGCACAGATGGTTCTGTTCACTATGATAGCTGCAAGACGCATTCACTTCGGCACTATTCCGGTGGACTGTAGCTAGTACTGACTACAGATGAAGAAAGGGTCTACCAAGTACTTATCACAGGATGAACTAAAGCGTTGCCGCTTGTGCTAAGCCAAAAAGATTTCATCAGCTCTGGGTGAGTAGACCGCTTGTACTCCCCGTAAATCACCGTTTGGCCGAGGTGTCTTATCTCTCACAGCGGATGGAAAAAGAACAGAAACGGACAGTTTGTTTCACCTGAGTCCTTAGATGTCTTTTTTTGAGGAGCAAACGAACTCCGTCCCATTGTTACAAGGCATCCGAAAGTACTTGTGCATGCGCTGCACCGAATCACATAAAGTTGCTTACAAAAGGTAGGTAAGCAACTCACTCAATTACGGAGTAGGCAATCAGTTCAAATGAAGAGCTCTGATTACGGGACGCTTATCGAATAAATCATCCCGATCAGGGATTTACCCGTATTCCCCGATGGTTAGCGCACTGGAAAGAACTAGACATACGGAAGGTGTCTAACTGAACCAGCCTAGGTGGAATTTTCGTTGCCTCGAAAGTCTACTTGACTAATCCAGGGCCTGGTGTAACTTTTGTGACGTCATTAAGCTTGTTTCAGATTGGGTTGTATTAGCCTTTCAAAGCAATTCGATTTAAAAACTCTTTTCTGCTTTTTTCAGCAAAAGAATACGGTGGTCCTCGATGATACCATAACGGGTGGGAACAAAAACCCCGTAACTCACCTGAACTATAGGGAATTATTTTGTATTTTAAAATATAAAAAAACACCATGACATATTTTATAACCGAAACATGTGTTCTGTTCGAGCACTCGGCTTCCACATCGAATCACTCCAGCAAATGGAAAAGTCTGAATGATTTTGTCCTACCAAAGTACCCATTTCCCGGACGGCAAATAGAATCGCGACTCCCAAACACCACTCAGGGTACTTTGGCCTTCGAACCATGTGTTAGTTGGTCACGAGCTGTTCAAAAGCAGTGGTTTCCATTGATGACGAGTATGGTAAAGTTTTTTAAGGACATTTTACTGGGAAACCATTGTCAACAGTCAAACTAAACCTTTTTTGATGCTCGGATAGCAATGAAGCAGTTTTGGCAATCAAATCAACAAGAGTGAGGTCTTCTAGGAACAGAATTCTTTTGATTCCATCCAAGGCAAAGAGAGGTTTGATATGAATCTCTCGTTTGTACTATTCCACCCAACCGATGAACCCAAAGTAGGGTATATCCGATTGTGGTCTCTCCGGGGCTTTCAGCGACCTTATGAGTAGTATTGACACACATCGATATGCTGCATAAGATCCCAACGGAAACACGCTAGTCTTTCTGCCCCACGTTCAGTTGAGCAATAGTACAAACGAGAGATCGAAGTGAATTTCGGCTGAGTTGCCTGTCAACACCAATTTGATTTGTAGATTTGTGCTCCCTGCAACATACCTATAAATTGATGCCCGAGAATCAAGCAAGCTTGATGGAGACTCGGGGAGTAGGTCTACCTAATTAGATCCAAGAAGGGCAAAATTGGTGATGTGCTGTCCAGAGTTCTCACTGGACTAATGAGTATTGAAAGACTGGTTTGAAATCCGAAGGGTGAAAATACCTAACTCTGTTTGTTGCTGATCAGATGTCTATTGATTTGTTCGCTGAGCTGGGCAATTAACTTGCAAGTGTTTCGTAACCCAACGAGAAGACACCATCATTATGCGAACTGACGAATACTAATATAGATATTTGGATGTGCAAGCCAATCCGACTACAGGAACAATAGCTTAAAGTGTAGGGAGGACCACCGCCATGCTCTTACGCACTGTTCATTGGCTGAAAATGGACAAAGTTGAAATGTCTTTCCTCTTGGTGTGGTGGGGTGCTAGCACGGAGCACGAAGTTCAGCAGGACCAAAGGAGGACAGAGGGGACATAGCCGTTAGTGGGAGATTTTGAAATTTTAATCGAGATTTCATCAGAAAAATGAAGTCAACCTATATTGAAGGGTCGAGAAACACTTTGCAGATTTGTGAGACGGGCACAGCAGCTCTGCAGTGCTTCTCGGGTCTTTTGCATAGATTGCCTTCACTTGCAGGGTGAAATATCTATTGCAGACTTGGTTCGACTGCAGCACCCTAATGTGGCACAGTCTCGATCATGAGGTAGCAGGGTTAGAGCAGGCTAGAACAAAACAAAAAACCATGCACACCCTAATTCGAACGACGACAAGCCTCTTCTCCGTCGTTGATTTTTCTTGACGGAAACCAATCAGCAGACGACGCGTGAGATAAGCACGATTGGCTCCCCTGCAGTTGGATTTGAACTAGCAGAGACAGTGATCATGAAACTTTGCAAATGAACCGCTGTTGAGATACAGTGCCGAAGCTGCCGTGACAGTTATTTTACAGAACTGAATTTTTGAAATCAGCGCAAGTTGGGAGGATAGTCGTGAATTTCGACTCATTCTTCCCCGTACTTAGGATACTAATATACTCACTCAACAACCGGGACACCTCCATGGCTTTTGTTGAAGCTAAAACTGTGTTCTCAGTGAAATTCCAGCATGGGTGACGTCAAACTTTCAAAAGTGCACCAAAGAACGGTGTGAAAGAAAGCTGCCCGCCACCAGAGGCCCTCATAACATACACACAAAGTTCACCTAAGCGTGGCGAAAAACGTAGTTACCTGAAACACCAAATGTGACCATTTTGGAGGTCGCACCCACTTTCTATTTTCAAATGTGCGAGTAGCAATAGCAAGTAGTACGTCAGCCCAGCAGAAGTTTCGGCCCAGTGATATGTTGAGGCCACGTGCACGCAACGACAATCGCATGTGTGAGTGGAAGGTTCATTCTCGCAAACACATTTGCACTGAAATTAACTGATAAGGCTTGGAAGAATGACGGATAGTACTATCCAGTTCAGTACAACAGGGCAGCCTCACTGACGGACACCAAATCGCGACCAATCAAACTAAGATTGCTGATTGTCGCGAAGTGGTTTTTAGTTAGGAAGGTTTCTGGGTTGCCTGAAGCGATTGTGAGCTATTCAGGTCACTACAAGGGAGATCAAACAGAGCAGATACCGGTGTCAACGACATACCGGTTGACAAGAACGTGAGCAAAACAGTGCGCCTTAAAAATAAGTTGGTACACATTCGCCTTATTCAGAGGTGCCCTTTGCTCCTATGTGTACTTACCACAGGTTCGTTGTTACAAGACAATCTACTGCCTCTATCCAGGAAATCGAGGCGGAACGGTAATGTGGCAGATATTATTTATCCCCGCACTTCCGTGTGTACTCAGCCGTCTTACACTTCTCTGGTAGTGATCAACAATTCCTGATATCCAACCACACTTTAATACCACCGATTAATCGACTAGGCAAGTCACGTCCTATTCGTCCCCCTTGGTCACGACGTTTCAACTACCACTTAATGTCGATGCACGACAGTGAAGAGCCGGTTTTACCGGTAATAATGATGATCCGGTGATGGAACACTGAAGAGCGCTGGTGCCCACGGACGGTCATCTAGATTTCGACAAATCTAATCCACGCTCATGCTCCTAAAGATGGTTAAGATAGCAACACTAAGGGACATCAGTGACAGCCAGTTAACTAATTAGTCGTATCAGCTTATCTTTTGCGTCTTGCCATGATTGCTGCTGCATAAACGATGCAGCTGACTGCTTGGAAAGCAGGTGGAGTTGGGTCCTTATATTCGTCGCTAACGAAGAACTTGTGTTGCCGACGCTGGCCGAGGAGAGCAAGCGACGATCATTAACACGACTGACCAATTACTTGTCAATTTCGACTTCTCGACCGAGCGTGTCTAGTCTTTAGCGGCACACGTACTTCGAGTTGGAAGGATAAGATTACCACAGCCAGACGAGTAACCTAGTTCTGGGCTGTCCGCATCTATTCAGTTGTGCAAGGCGTGACTCTTTCCTGTTTTTTCTTCAATAGTAGAATTTACTTACTCCTACCTGGTGTGAATGTACTGTGACGGGGTTACACTGCTACACACAAGAACACTTTTTGAGAAGCCAAGTTGTGGGCAGCACGGAGTTTTCTTACGTATTGAGGTCTCCCATGACGAGTCCATCCCCAAAACTAAGCTGACACCAACTCCGAATGGCTGGATTCATTCCGCAAGGGAAACCGCCGCAATGGGAATGCACCAAATTTTTGGTTCATATTTACTAGAAGACTGTCATCTTGAGCGGCTGACGGCAGAAACACTGCTGGTGCACTACCCAACCACTCCACCACGCTCTCCTTTACTGCAACTGATTAAGGCTGAACAATAATGCAGCTTAGGATACGACCATGGCACCCGTCGGTGGGACACATCACAACCTTGATAACGATTGAGGGTATCGAAGCAAGCAGACACGAAGAACAACCACCATCATCCAGTTTCAAACAATCACCGTCTTTTTTGTTACATCAGAGCACACTCTCGTGTGCTTTGTGCTTCAGACTCAATTCCAGGCAGGTTGTACGGACAATACAGGTCGATGACCACTACACCAATCCACCGAGTTGCACCGGTACGTGGGAGTTACGGATTGCGATAAAAACTCCAAAGGAAATACGGTATTTACGTAATGCACTACTCATAAGGTGGGCTGTCGAGGAATTTTCAGCAACCTTATGAGTAGTGCATTACGTATGTACATGTATCGCGATACCTGGAATATTGTAGCAATTGGAACATGAGACGGCCTGGTGCAGCACATTCAGTTGCCTGGAAACATCACAAACGGGAGATTCAGCTGGGTTCCAGGTGAGTCTCTCGCAAAATCAAATTGATTTGCAAATTAGTGTATTTCTCGAAATACGGTATTGTTTGCACCCGCAGACAGTTAGGGCATCCAATGAAAGCCTACGATAGGGATATTGCTGGTCGACCGTCCCACAAGGAAGCATCGTTCAGCTGTAGCACCCTTTCGGTGCCTAACTGCTATGCCACCCGGAGGTTGCACGAAGGCTGGGATACTGTCAGGTTGCCCGAGCCTAGACAGGGAAGTCGAGAGGAAGAGGTCGGGTTCGAACCACAGACCTCCCGGTCAGTAAGTTCGCGCTCTAACCACTTGGGCCGTCTCGCCCAAAAGGAAGCATAGCAGTCGAGAAGACAGGCTGAAGTACTGCATCACCTTCGTTTCGAACACCACATAGATTTGCAGGCTCGATTGAAAGGACCTGCGAGCCGGGCTAATCAGCATTAAACCTTCCTGAATGCCTAGTCTGACCAAACAGTACTTTCTACTCATAGTGGGCAGTGTAATCAGAATTTTTCTGTCATTTCGCAGTACGGACAACACTAATTTTAGCATGAATGGTTCTGGTACCCGTCTATTCCACAATTTTAGTTGATACACCAGCAAATGTTATTTCTGCGAGAAATAGACGTGATCAGTATTTCGACCACGAATGATACCTGCCCCTTAATCTTATCTGCAAGTTTGCTACTGAGTTTCTCCCATAGGAACACCAGCTTCTCGCAGTGGCATCTCTGAAACACGTCCCTAAGTGTGGTGGAACCGCATGAACTTTCTTGCTGAAGCGCTCCGTTCGAAAACCCTTTGGCCAAAAAATCCTACAGCATATGTCCAGCAAGCTGCCCACCTACTGGAAGTTTATTTCGCACACAGTGCAGTGTCCCAGTAACGACTAGGACTACGTGCTCCCGCTCGAATTACTTGGATTGGACCATTTTTCTGGCCGTTTTCTCAGCAGTTGTTGCATGATCGCCGCCCTATTTTGGGGCATGCTAGTGCGTTTGATTGCGTCCTGCAAAGCGAACCCTGTTGTACAATGTGGCTTATTGTTTACTTGCCTAGCAGGAACTCGTGTGACAATGAGACCAACTACCTACTTAGACGCTACAAACCGCTTCTCACAACAGAGAAAGGTATACATAACTTGCCTGGAACCAGGTATAACAATTTCAACAGCTACTCGATATCGGGAAAAGGTGGACGGTCAAAGGAAACATCAGGTGCAACACCCACACTTGGAAGAGGTGGACGTTGAAGATGTCTCGCATATGAGTTAATCTATTAGGAGGATGGAACAGCTTTGAAATTGTGAAACGACACCTATGCCTATTAGCCATTCACTTTTTGACGGTTGTCGGCTATGTACGAAGGTAAGGTAGACCGTTCTCACTGAATAGGTCAGCTAGACCTAAAGCCATCGCGAATAGTACTCAAACTGAGCCACTTGAGGCCGTACAAACGACGGTTAAAGTGACCCCCCCCCCGCAGTGAACCAAGTCAAAATAAACTGTCTGATGACATTCTGGAGCAATAGTATAATATCATTATCATCCTGTTCAGTTTGATAAGCTGAAGATAGAAAAGAGAAAAAATCAATGTACACGGGTATGAAATGCATTGTGACAGTGAAAAAAACAGAGACCTTCAGCATGGGTTTGGGTTCTGTGGGAAAGGAGCGGTAAATGCTTGGGTTCGAACCGAAGGCCTGGTGCAGAGATAGCGAAACAAGCAGACCGCCTACTGCTGGAGGGATGAATAAGACAGCGAAGGAAGTCGGTGTCTGGATAACAAAAAATAATGAGATCCTTCGCACGGAGAACAAGGACAACCAACGGATAGAGACATTGAAGGCCTAGTTGGAGGTAGTTTGAAAAGTACAGTTTGAAGAGTTCATCATACGCACATTCTCCTATTCGTGTTGTTCAGATGATTAATTGGCCAGCTCAAAACAAAGGGGTATAGAAAAGATGCTATAACGATGACTAGTGTGGCAGCAGGTCCATGGTATATCTGTGCCTCGCAGAAAAATCAACGATCCTGAATAAAAGAAAATGAGCACAAAGAAAGAAATCCAACAGCAAGTACAATAATAATAAATGCGCCTGCTACGTGAGGCAAAACCGAGTTGTCATGATAATTCCAAAAGTGGTGGGCGTCAAAATGCTTGAAATGACTTATATGGTGGCAACGGGATTGGGAGTATAACCGGGCTGTTGTTGTTGTTCTGGCAAGCAAAATAAATGAAGATAACGGTGAAAACCGGGAAGGATTGATGGGCGGAAGTGAGAGAGTCGGTCAGTAGTTAGCACAAAGAAGAAGGGGAGCATGGACGTCAAACATGAAGAGAATAAAAAATAACGGTCTGTTGTTCCTAGGCCTGTCCCGTTCCCACGCACAGCTGAACATATGTGACAGGAGAAAATACAGACAAGCACTGCTGGCAAAGAAGTGTCAGGGTTATGAGTGTGTACATGTAGTCGTGTATATGCGTGTATGTATGTATGTATGTATGTAGGTGTATGAACATAATAGACAACAATCTGATCCTAAATTCTAGAGTTACGTTTGGCAAGGTCTGGGGCGATCTGGGTGAGAGATACAACGGTACGAATCTGTGTGAATGAGGTAGCACACGTGTTTGCGTGGGTGGGTAAAGGCAGGGGGGACAATGCAATTGAAGATCAGCCAACTTTGGGTGGCAGGATGATGGGATTCGGCGTCGAATGGTTCTGTGTATCACTGGTTCCCGATGAGGCTGTTAGAGTTAAGGCCGCTGCAGCTGCAAGGTACTGTTGGTGTTGGTGATGTTGCTGCTGCTGCTGTTGGTGGTGTTGCTGAACTTGCATGTACTGTTGGTGTTGATGAGCGTACTGCGAAGGCACCATTCCAGGCATGAATTGAGCCGCTGCTGAAGGAAACAGACTTATCGCGGCGGCAGCAGCTGACTGAGTTGGAGTAATTAGATTATGATGGTGTTGAAGCATGGCTGTGTGCTGTTGCATTAATTGCTGCTGGTGTTGCTGTTGTAACTGTTGGTGTAGCTGCATGACTTGTTGGTGCTGAAACATTTGATGCTGTGCGTGGGTCTGCTGAGTTAACTGTGTTTGGGCCTGTTGTTGCAGTTGTTGATGTTGTTGTTGCTGCTGCTGCTGCTGTGGCTGATAAAACTGGAAACCAGTCCGGGCAGTTGACACCTGGTGTTCTTCAGGCTTTATTGATGGTATTTCTGTCTTGATTGCCGGATGATGACTACTGGTAAACTGGGTCTGCTGCTGCTGTTGTTGCTGTGGGCGTGGTTGCACAAAGGCCGAAGAGGAATTGGCATACAGGTGCTGTTGATGTTGGTGGTGGCTATGCTGAAATTGACGCCCGAGAGCAGCTGCAGCCATCACAGCAGCAATGTTGCTGGGAGCTGCGGGGACAACTGGTGTCGAGGTGTGACTGGCAGTAACTGAATCCGGTATGTTGGAACGGGAAGGTGTCGACGAAGTGGCAGAATATAGAGAAGGTCGTGTGCTAAGGGTCGGATTACTAGTACCGCTGTTGCTATTGGCAGCTGTCGCGTAAGAGGATGTCGTGCTTGGAGCTGAGCAATGTGAGGTAACTGTGGACATGGTCGGTGTTCCGATGAAAGAAGTTAAGGCGGAGGCTGCGTTCGCAGTGGTCGTTCCAACGAAAAACGGCATCATGTGAGTCTGATACGCATTCTGGTTAACTGTTGGTTGTTGATATAACGGCACAGGCATTGCCAGGGTTGTAGCTGGAGTGACCTGGCGAGGTTGTTGAGCTGCAAACAGAGCTGGGTGGTATTGGGCTATACCAGCAAGAGATGCAAGGGTGGAATGGTGTTGAGCGGGGAATTGCAACTGCTGGCAAGTAGGAATGGAGAACGGGAATGTTGGCGTCATTCCCGCGGATGTGGTTGGTGCGACGGCATTTTCAGTCTTTATCGCCACATCTGCACCAGTCAGGGATGGATGGGTTTGAAATCCCAAAGGACTGACAAATGGTGCAGCAGCACCACCAGCTATTGAGGCAAGTCCAAAGGCCGCGGCTGTCGACAGCACGGTGGTCGCATTAGATCCTCCAACGGCTGGCCGCAGCTGCTGCAATAGTGGACAGTGTGGATAGGGCAGAGGTGGTGGTAACGTTGGTGTCCAGCGAGAACGATTTCTCGAAGTCAGTGGCGTTGCCTGTCGTGGTAGAAATGGCTGTAGCTGCTGCGGCGGCCGCTGCTTCGACTTTCGACTACTTCCGCTTGCTCGAGGTCGTGGACCATAAAGATGGGTGCGTTCGTGTAGCCGCCGCTTGTCTGATCGCGCAAAGCACTTTCCACAATGTGTGCATTCATACGGCTTAATCTTTGTATGAATTCGCTCGTGGATCTTTAATTTGTCGGATCGAGTAAATCGCTTGGGACAAAACGTGCACGCGTAGGGTCGAACGCCCGTATGAGTTCGATGGTGAATCTTTAGCTTGTCAGACCGTGTAAAACGCTGCTTACATGTGGCACATTCGAACGGTTTGACGTTCAGATGCGATATCTCATGTAGTCGCATCTTGTCAGCCCGGAGAAACGCCTTGCCACATATGGAACACTTGTGTGGTCTGATATCCGAGTGGGTGAGCTTGTGGTTCTTCAATGACTTCATGCCAGAATAACGCTTGAGACATAGGTCACATTGATACGGCTTCGCAGCAGGGTCGTCTGCGTGTGGTGGAGGAGGTGGATCACCCAAAGATGGGTCGAGTTTCAGCAAGATCTCCTCGGGCAGAGTTGGCAGAGGGGATAAAATGCCTGGGAGCGGAGACAGGGAACGTTCACTAAGAGAATTGCAGTTGAGAGAAGTGAGACCTGGCACAGAGCCAGACAAGACACAATTCAGGGAAATGTCTCGGTTAAGTGGAACTGAAGTAGGGCAGGATAAAACGGTGGCACTTTCATTGTTGAGATGCACCGCTGTATTAGGAACGGCAGTTACGGTGGGACTCGTGGCGCATGTTGTAGATGATATACTAGTGAGTGATTTAGATTTGGATTTTCGTCTACTTTTTTCCGGCTGTTTGGGTGTGGTTGTGGTTAGTTGAGGTTGGAGGCCTTGTGGTTGCGCCTGCTGTTGTGAAAGTCCTAGGTCAGGAAGCTGTGGAGTTAGGTTTGGCATTACAAACCCCATCGCAGGTGTCATATGGTTATGTTGTAAACCAGTCGAGAGGGTAGACTGGTTAGTCGATTGTTGTTGCTGCTGCTGCTGTTGTTGTCTAAACAACTGTTGTTGCTGAAGCTGCAGCTGTTGCTGATGCTGCTGCATCTGTAACTGTTGTTGGTGTTGCTGTTGGAGCTGCAGCTGTTGTTGCAAATGTAGCTGCTGCTGTTGCCGTTGCTGTTGCAACTGTTGTTGTTGTTGTTGTTGATGTGGTGAGGATGACTGCTGGTTCGTGGTTGCCGACGGCAGGCCGGAAGACACGGTCGGTGAAGTCATACCGATGGCTGTAACTGGGCTGTCCAGAACTGCACCGCGCACATTTGTAGTTTGCTGATGCTGTTGCTGTTGTTGTGGCTGCTCCTGTTGGTGATGATGGGACGGGAATTGAAAAGTTGGCGTTATTGGATGTGTCGGTGATAAAGGGAGTGTAGATGCTGCAGTTCCTGCGCCTGCCGCCGCAGAAAACTGCCCCCAAGTGGCGAACGGAGCGTTTTGAACCATAACTAAGTTGTATAGGGGGGAAACAGGAAGAAAAGAATGTAGAAACACATGGCAATACTAAATACTGGCTAGATGCATATCACAACAACCAAGGTATGTGTGGAACAGATGAATTACACTGGCCCAAAATGGCATTTCCCCATGCAATTTAGCGAAACGAAATAGGCAAAGATAGATATGACAGTTCGGTACTCTTAAAAACGAAAAACCATAAGCTACACTTTGGATACCTTGAAATTACACGTTCATGTGAAGCATAAAAAAGGCCAGGCAGTGGTTTAGATACTGAGCAACGGTCAGGTCACGACAGCTAAGTGAATCAGAAAGCCTTAGATGAGGAGTATGTGGGGAGGAAGAGCTATATGTTGGGTTGGGTGACACTTCCAGGTTGCTCCACGGACAGGAAAGACCTTTGTATTGATTTTGTGTAATGAAGTGGGTCCTCGAGAAAGGGTGGGTTAAAAACGACTCCCACTCATGTGACTTAACGGTTGAAAACGGCTGGAGCAGAACGGTTGAAACACGCAACAAAATATAAGAGGTCACAGTCTACCGTTTCAAAGACTTTTCAAATAACCCCCATCATTATCACGGAAAACAATGCGACCAGTCTGGAACAAGCCGTTACTTCACTACATTCCGAAAGTACAGTACTTCTGAGGTAACGGTTTCCACAGACGGATCGACCGGGATAGTCCTGTATCACTGGACGGCTTTACAACGAGGCGCCTAAGAACCCAAGCCAAGCGAATTCAGGTTGTTCAAATAAATAAATGAATAAAGTTTGGCCTCTAGGCCAGCAATAAACATTGGATGGTGACCTTAAAGACAGTTTGTCAGATACAATTGTGTCAGCCGCAAGTTCTGACATATGCTGATTGGTGAGGTAGCAAGCCAAAATGATTGTACTCAACGAAGCCCAGCGGGTTACTGAGCTCAAAAAGCCGCAACGCCTCTCCATAAGACAGGCAGACTGTTTGACGTACACATTCCCAGTCATTTGCCACGCCTGTCAAATGGCCGTTACCGAGTAGGGTTCTGCTCTTGAGGTACTCTTCAGAATGGTGCAAACCAAGAGTTGGACAGGCAACTTGGCAAAAGGGTACGAGGGGTCCTCGTGCTTGGCTAGAGATTTCACAAAGATCTGACCGCCACCAGTGGTGTGCATAGTGTCAATGTCCATACGGATAATCTGAATGAGTAGTTGGAGATGTGAGAACCAGGCAATGGTTGTGGTGGGCCGGAACCAGGTCCTTTCTCTCTACTTTTATTTTTATTCCAACACTGTTTCAAATAAAGTCTCCGTGGGTTTATGGTGGTATGGTGATGTAGTTGCTTATGATGATGACTGCCATGGACCTGTGTGAATGAGGGCTAGCTGTAGCTCGATATAGATGGTTACATTAACCGCACGAGAGATAAGTGCGGACAGTGAGCCAAAAGCAGTCACATTTGAGGGGCTGAATGTCATTACTATTACTTAATATCAAGAGCGAATAAGCACCCGAACCCAACACCGGGTCAAGCCATGAGATTCATGGTACACAAGAGCAAAATGACAGGGTACACCTCATATTTGAGGTAGTTATGCTTAGCAAGTTACCGTTTGTAAGGCAACTCGGTTCACTTTTCAGGGGGAATCCTACCAAATGAGCAGTTATTTCAGCCATTTGTTGGAAAATCATGACCTGATGGCAACTTATGAAACTACTGATCCAGCACTCGATATCATTATTCTGGACGGAAATAACATTGCCACTGACGCTCCGACGCCGTATAACCATATATTTTATTCAGCGTTTAGGTAACAGGGTGAAGGGACCCAATTAGAGCTCACCACAATTATTCCCTGCGATGCATATACCTAGACTCTGGACAAAATCTGACGACACAAACATCACTGACATCGGTTAGCCGCCATATCTCACAGAGAATTGAGCCAACCACATCGAGGAAATCTTCGTCCGGAAGAGGAACGATGCCAATAGCACCCACAGATTCCCAATTTCTTGAGAACGTTCTGCCAAGTCACATTCTATCCATGACACACCATAAATAAAATAACTGCATGTTCCCTAGTAATGCAATCACCTCATTTCACCAACGTCCCCGTTTTCTATTAGATTCATATTTGAGCTCCAAATCCACTGTCCTCTTCAGTCATATTACCAAGGAACGTAAATCATTCCCTCGTACTCGTACTCCAACGTCTGCATAGTAAGGAGAACTGGACCACAACAAGTACTGCTCTATAGCCTAGTGTTATCAAGATTTTATTGAAATGCTTTCCGTAAAGTCTCATTGTATAATACTGAAATTTCCTCATTTTAGCTCCGAAGCGTTCAGCTGTAACACCCTTCCGGTGCCTAGCTGCCATGCTGCCCGAAGGAAGCACGAGGGCTGAGATACTGCCAGGTTGCCCAAGCCCAGACAGGGGAAGTCGAGAGGCAGAGGTTGGGTTCGAACCACGGACCTTTCGGTCAGTAAATTCGCGCTCTAACCACTTGAACCATCTCGCCCCCTCATTTTAGCTCTCGATCTGAGCCTCCCACGCTAGCGTTCCAGTCAACGTATATTGACACTCAAAACCAGGTCAAGAACACCTGTACAGCATGTGTATATAAAGTGTACGCTGTGACAACATTCTGGAAGTTCTGACACCTTCTGGATGCGCCATTGGCATCCGGCATTCGGCGAATACTAGGTCAAGATGGCTGCTGGGTCCAGGCTTCCGACCAATCAGGGTTCGCCTTGATGCCGGACCGATAAGCGGCCCGATCTTGTGGGGCAGGCTTCTCGGCCGTAGCGGCACCTAGCTGCGAGCGGTAAAGCGGTATCGGTGTGGAACTCCGCCTAACACATTGCCAACCCCTAACATCACTTACTATCCACGCCTTTCTGGAGACTCGATAGTCTCGTCTAGCGGGTACGAAAATGGCACCAAGCGAACGTGCCCTGTCACTCCTACAAAGACACTCTATCGAAGACAACCGCGTGGCTGTGCGCGCTAGTTTTAACAGCCCGTCGGTGTCTAGCTGCTATGCTACCCGAAAGAAGCAAAAGGGCAGAGAAACTACAAAGTTACCCAAGCGTAGATAAGAGCCGGGGTTAGGTTGGAACCATGGACCTCCCGGTCAGTAAGTTCGACCCTTAACCACTGAGCCACATCGAGCTTAGGTAGATTCCGTGCTAATGGAGTAGAAAACTATGACTAGCAGCCGCTGATGTCAGTTTGAAGGCTCTTTTCAGGGCGAACAAATATTATGCGTTGAAAAGATGTCAGTTAGTCGCTTCTGTGTATGTCACGAATGGGCTTCATCGTTGATCGAGTCAAAGACAGATTTTGTACCCTCATGAGCCTCTCCAACGGGCGCCAGCTTCAGATATGATTGTATTTCAATATAGATTTCATCCTGCGAGTGAAGTCAGCCAGCCGAAAAGTTGAGAAGCACTGTACAGTTGTTTCGTCCCTATTGAGGATCATCAGCAGTGCGCATCTCACGAAGATTCAAGAGGTTTCAAACACACGACGTCCCGTTCGGTCACCAGCGGCTAATCAGTAATGGTACCGGCACTCAGGATATAGCGCTACATACTGTGATCGCGTGTTGACTGCTTTCTCGACTGATGGGTTCCCAGATCACAGGTTCAAGCAAATCGTGAATTATTCTTTATCTTGACCTACTTATAGTTTGTTCATGGTATGAGACATGGGAATTTCAGTGGATATCTCGTTTTGTAAGTGAAAGTAATTTATGACAAAAGGGCCGAAGCATGTAAACAGTTTCATTACTATTGGAGATCATCTGCAGTGCATATCTCACGAGAAACCCTGGAATGAAATTCTTAGCCTTTATTGTCATACCTCCTTGTACCTCTCTAAAACCTCAGAATGAAGAAACTAAGTTCACTAATTGGTTTACGTACTTCGGAAGCTGTATACGCCGTAATTAACCATAAGGCGGTTGAGCATGTACTGCGCATGCCCAACCAACGTCCAAGCGTTGTTTCCGGTTTCAACTAAATGTTGGCGAAAGATACTCGGGGGACAGATCACGAATTGAAAGCTGCTACCGTTAAACTGAGTGCTATGGGTTATCTGCGCCTTCCTGCCTGGAGCCAATGTAATCCTGTCTGCATGTGTCTGGAAGCCCTGGAGAACATGGTACACAATCATTCCCAGTGGTGTGCATGCTGCGAGTTTCTAGCTTAGTTGTCCAGCTAAATTTTACCTGTCGTTGTGCGCTGGGCTTAGGTCGGGTCAGGTCTGAGAAAGACGTTAGGTCAATCCTGTTGACGACGCCTTACTTCGACATGATGTTGAAATGTGTTTATTTAGTGCTGTTCAAAGGTGCAGGGACCGCATTCTTGATAGTCTTCTATAAGGACGCAAAAACATCCTAGCACTAAGTTGCTGCCCGTTTCTCTCCACTCCTTACTAAGTAGTTGGAGAAAGGCAACATAAACATCGTCAGCAGTGCTGGCATCCAAAGTGATGAAACTACGCAGATAAGTAAATCTGTCCACAAACCTCTAGCGACTCTGATGTCATGACCGGTTTTGGGGGTGCACTCACCCAATGTTGTAACAGTCCGTCGAACTCTGAAGGCGCATAGAACTAATCAAATCTCACGGTAACATTACTCAGATTATTTAGTGTATTTTGCATCCGGATGTAATCCGAACTAAGTAACGCGACGTAATCTACCCACCCCAATTCTTTAAATGCGTCCACCCTTCCAGAAGTAAATACAGCAAATGTTCCTTCCATACTTAATCCGATTACAAGGTTGAAGGTGAAAAAGGGCAGCCTTGACAAATACCACTTTTGGTGAAGTCAGGATAATAGTCTCCACAGGCTTCCATGCGCCCCAAGTGTTAAACCATAACGATTGAGGAAGTGTGACAAAATTGTTCACCACACCACCGAAGGAGGAACATCCGCACAAAACGAGACGAGCGCTACGTTTAGATCTAAAAGGACAACAACTGTTGACTTCCTACAAGTGATGCCGTGTAAGAGAAGTTACCTTAAGGTAAAGATGTGATCACCGCATCCACGACCCGGACAGAGCCCTGCCGGGTTTCAACAATTCTGCTTCTCGCGAGTTCCGATAAGCTTGCGTGGGATGACAATCGTGATGATGACCGAACCCTGATAATTCTAACATTCGGATATTACAACTTTGTTTAAAACAGGGACACCGTGCTCCATCTGTCACGCTTCCCGACCTAAAGGTGCCACCTTGACGTGGTGGTCGGGCTTGAGTGCTGCAATGATCCCGCGGGCTACACTGGCTGGAACGTCGTTCCACAAGGTGCAACCATGCCAGGAAGACCAAAGGGGAGCAGTCAGACCAAGAGCAGCGAGACCCCGTACTACGAGTAATCGTGCTACGAGGCGGTCTGGGGGTAAAGTCGTACTGTCCTCTGCGACAGGAGTGTGAAGGCAGTAAGGTGTTTCCCCCAGGCGACCAGCATGTCCGTATTTACGGAAGCAGCGATGCTGCCTTCCCCCGAGGAAGGACGGGTTAGAAAAGGTCGGCCCTAAAAACCGCACACTCCGATCGCCCAACGGTTGACCGTGACCGACGGCGCATTATCCACTACGGTCGAAATACTTTTAAAACCAAAGAGTCCGGTGCTGCTCAAAAGGCACCTGCTGTGCGCAGCCGCATCAGGAATGAGACAGTAATGCCTTATTCCCTGCGCCCTCGGGCCAGGCCGGCCCCCTACAGCCAAGTAGGTCAGACTATTGAGTCATCGGCTCCGGGCAGGGTCCCCAAAGAAAACCCTACATCTTCCCATTGCCTCGTGAGTTAGACTTTTGAGTCAAAGGCTCAAGGTGGGGTACCTCAACCAAACCCCCTTCTTCGGCCTGGGCAACCGGGAAGTATCATTTGCCCGCGCAGTTCTGTGTCCACCGATGTCCCTCCCCAACCCCTTCCCACCACACAAGCAAATGTCACTGGGTCACTTGACTGTCAGTTATCTGACCGAAAGGCCCTATGCCCCTTGCTGCCTATTAACAGTAAACAAAATAACACCCTTCTAAATCCACGAGATCCTTTCTATATAGGAGCTTTTAACGTCCGTACTCTATGTCAAATCGGGCAACAGGCATCCCTTGCTGAAACCTTACTCTCCCTCTTTATCGATGTATGTTGTGTCTCCG